>CM043701.1:97040432-97427932 GCA_023935145.1 Bretschneidera sinensis
TTGACTTTGATGATGCTTGTTTGTAGGCCTTTAATGCAATCAAGGAGAAACTAGTTTCAGCACCAATTATGACTGTAACTGACTGGATTCAACCTTTTGAAGTCATGTGTGATGCAAGTGACTTTGCAATTAGAGCAGTATTAGGACAAAAGCGAGACAAACTGTTCAGGGCCATCTATTTTGCAAGCCGGACTTTGAATGAAGCTCAATTAAATTGTACAACAACTGAAAAGGAGATGCTTGCTGTAGTGTTTACTTGTGACAAATTTCGGTCTTACCTCACTGGTACAAAAGTGATAGTGTTCACTGATCATGCAGCAATTCGTTATTTGTTTGGCAAGAAGGATGCTAAGCGTAGGCTAATTCGTTGGATCCTGCTTCTTCAAGAATTTGATTTGGAAGTTCGAGATAAGAAAGGAAGCGAAAATTCAGTTGCTGATCATCTCTCTCGGCTGGAGCAAGAGGAAGTAAGACCAAATTCAGTTATCCAAGAAGTATTCCCTGATGAGCAGTTGTTTGTATGTGAGATCAAGCTTCCTTGGTATGATGATATTGTAAACTACCTAGCTTGTCAAGTACTGCCACCAGATCTCACTTACCACCAACGCAAGAAGTTTCTACATGATGTAAAATATAGCCTTTGCTATTCAAAAGATGCCCTGATCAAATCATCCGAAGATGTGTACCAAAAGAATAGATGCAAGCCATTCTCCATCATTATCGTTCATCATCATATGGAGGATACTTTGGAGCAACACGAACAGCAGCTAAGGTACTTCAAAGTGATTTCTTTTGGCCTTCTATTTTTCGTGATAGTTATACTTTGGTGAAGACTTGTGACCGGTGCCAACGTATGAGAAATATTTCAAGGCGTCAATAGCTACCATTGAAAAATATCTTAGAGGTTGAGTTATTTGATGTTTGGAGAATCGATTTTATGGGTCATTTTCCTCCTTTTGGCTTTGTTTATATCTTGTTAGTAGTGGATTATGTGTCAAAATCGGTGGAAGCAATGCTGCAACAACAAACGATGCAAAGGTAGTGCTCAAATTTCTGCATAAGAATATATTCACAAGATTTGGCACTCCACGAGTTATTATTAGTGACGAAGGGACCCACTTTTACAACAAGTTGTTTGACAACCTTCTTTCGAAATATGGTGTGAAGCACAAGATAGCACTTGGCTACCATCCTCAAACTAATGGCCAAGCTGAAATTTCAAATCGAGAAATCAAGAACATCCTTGAGAAGACGGTCAACACCAATAGAAATGATTGGGCAAAGAAGCTTGATGATGCTTTGTGGGCATACCGTACAGCTTTTAAAACACCTATCGGGATGTCTCCTTACCGATTAGTGTTTGGAAAGGCGTGTCATCTTCCTGTTGAGTTGGAGCATGGAGCGTATTGGGCTGTAAAGAAGTTTAATTTTGATTTAAATGCAGCAAGAGGAAAGCGATTCTTACAATTGAATGAGATGGATGAGTTCCGGAACAATGCTTATGAAAATGCGAAGATCTACAAAGAATGGATGAAGAAGTGGCATGACAAACAGATTCTTAGGCGTGAGTTTGCACCAGGACAACAAGTTTTACTCTTCAATTCACGACTCAAACTCTTCCCGGGCAGGTTAAAATCAAGATGGACAGGTCCTTATACAATTGACAATGTTTCCTCTTTTGGAGAAATAGACTCGAAGGACAAAACATGAAATATATTCAGAGTTAATGGTCAGAGATTGAAGCACTATTATGGGAAACAAGTGGAGAGAAACTGTGCACTTATTCCTCTTGGAGACCCTAATTGATGAAGATTGACAAGTCTGGTTGTAGACTTTAAAACAAGCGCTTATGGGAGGCAGCCCATAGAACTTTCTTTTATTATTTTATTTTTATTTTGAATAATTTGGATTTTGATGCAGGTTTATTTAGCAAAAATAAATAGCTGGAAATTGCAAATTACGGCTGATTCACCATGAAACCAGGGAAGTTCCTTTCATTTCTTCAATCTTTCTCACTTTTGAATTACAATGAGGACATTGTTTAGTTTAAGTTTAGGGGTGTAAACTCCTATAGTCATTTTGTCTTCTTGATTGTTGGTTATTTTATTTTACTTGTGATTTTGTAAGTTTTGAGTTTTTGAATTTTCTTACCAAGCATGCATTTGAGTATGATTGAATTCTCTATGACTCTGAAATTTGTGATTGAGGATAGGACTGTGAATTTTTTTTGAAAATTTCTTTTATAGCAGGCTGAGTTTTGCGGGTACTTTGATTTAAATCTTTGGCCTTGAACATAATTGAGCACATAGTCATTTTTTTTATTCCATTTTGCTGAAGAAGAGAATAAGTAGAATTAGCTAGGTCAGGGAAGTTCAATATTGTTTTACTCTAGAATCCGTTGATGGATCCTTGAGACGAAATCCTAGTTGATACCAAATATTAGAGAAATGATCTAGGTATTTTTTTGTCATAACCAAAAAGCTTTCCCAGTCATCCTAGTTATCATGCCATCATTGCATGGTGTATTTCCATAGTCAACCCCCTTGAGCCTTATTTTACATAAGCCTTTATTTATTCTTTTAGCTACATTAACCATTCCCGTTCTAAGCCTGAAAAACCATGAATTTACCTTTTACAGTTTGAGAAAATATTTTGGTGGAAATCTACATCTAAAGAGAAAGTTAGTTCAAAGGAAATTAGGATTTGTTTGATCAAAGTGTGTTAAAAAAAAAGGACTGAAGTGGTTGAAAATTTAAAAAGGTTACAAGAACAGAGGTGGCTAAACGAAAAAGGTTGGAGGTTGAAAAGAAAAAAAAAAAAAGAATTATTTTTGTTGGGTTTGTCTTTTGCCCAGAGGTGATTTATCCATCATGGAAGGAAGCATAAAATAGAGAAAACTCAATAAGTGGAGTGCAGATTACTTCAAATTTTATTGAAGGTGTACTTAGTATTGCTTCATTGATTACAGCAACAATAATGTCACCAGTATGAGCATAGAGTCGAGAAAGAGTTATGGTTTGAATTCTATGGCTATCTCTTTTATTGTTCATTCCATAAAGTATTTTCCCAGTTTGCTTTAATTTTCCTTATCCAGTTCTTTCTTAGCCCTCACATTGTAGCCTGTCATTACAACCTAATTAAAGACATTGACTACATTAGTGGAGAGGATTTCTAAAAATTGGACTTATGGGGTTAAGTTTTGAGAGAATTCCTCTAGTTTCAGTTGTTCTACTTTTATCTGAGTTTGCAGGTGGTTTGGAGTTAAATTTACTTTAACACACACACACTCAAGGTCTTAGCTTTAGGTTGAAGTAATCTCTTAACTCTTGCTTGACAAATTGCTAAATTTTTTATTGATTTTCCTGCTATCGTTGATATTAAAAGAGTAAGATACTACTAATGAAATCTAAATTCAGATCATGGCTTGGTGAGTGATGAGATTTTTCAATGGGGTTATTTTATTTTATTTTTATTTGAGGACAAACAAAGTTTTTAAGTTAATTTCCTATATTTTATCACTTCTTAACTTTAAACTCTAGTATAATTTTATTTATTTGTGTTGGTTTTAGGCTTCATTGTTATCATTAAATTTTATTTCAGATTTGAAGAAAAAAAAGATCCAAATTTTAAAGACCTAAAACAAGTATCAATGACCATTCCATGACTCTGCGCGTGATGCGCCCAGATAGAAGACCGGCCCAAAAGCCCGAATCACAACGCGCACAGATTATGGCAAGGGTGCATTGAATCTGGACCCAAACACAACATCGCCAGCAGGCCTACAACGCACCAGCCCAACATCAGGCCCGCATGGCACCGCCTCAGCTCACTGCACATGGGCAAAATTGATTTAATAGCCTATATAAGAAGAGGTGGCGGCTGTGAGTTGGGGGGGGGGGGGGGGGGTAGGGCACAAAACGTTAGAATAGAAAAGAAGAGTTTCTCCTCTTGGATAGCGGCACGGATATACAAGAATTGAATTCTTTTATTGAGTTTGTGACAGTGTGTGCAGCGAGAGACATAGAAAGGTTTACGGTTATAAAATAATTTTATTCTTTTATTGATTTTGTGACGGTCTGTAGCGAGAGACAAAAAGCAACAGTTATAGAGAGTTTCTCGTAGCTGGAAGAGCTATTGACAAAAGAGAAATATTCAAGGCTGCTAACTGCGACAAGTATTTTTCACAGTGGATTTTCTTTTCTCAGAAAAATATGGTGAATTCATTTACGTTGAATTTAATTTTTAGCATGAACTAAATTTTCTTTATTCTAGGAAAACGATGTAATATAGTTTCAAACTATGCTTACTTTTCTATGCAAATTTGAAGTAATTCTCTTCTATGTTTGTCTGATTTATTCTGAGCTTATTGCTTCTAATTTACTGGCCATTAATTAGATGATTTTGATCTTGTGATTTGCTATCGAAAGAGGGAATTAGGATAGAACTTGTTTTCAGCATAGGTAAATATATCGAAAGAATTATATAAACTTATGTAGTCTTAAAAATCATTGGTCTTAATGCTTTCTTGCTTTATTAATTTGCATACTCTTGTGTAAAATGGTGAATAAGAATATTTCCAATTGACTATCGAAAGAGGCTTTTGGATGAGTTTGGAGATTTTGCTAACAAACAGAGAATTAAATTCAATTAGTTAGATGAGAAAAGCATAGTGAGGGATTAGGAAATCAATTTCCTAGAAGTTCTTTTTCTCATTAATTTGATCTTCGAACAACAACTTCTTTTCCTTTGAATACTTTCTTTAAATTGGTTTTATTTCAAATTGCAATTACAAACATCCTTAATGACTTTTCTAAATAAAGTCGAGATTAGTATAATTTCGGTATTTGTCAAAAGTGAGTTACCAATCCTTGAGACGATACTCTTCTCATCACTTTATTATAAAACTACGATACTGTGTACTTGCAGTTTTGCACCAATCACGGGGACACGTCAATTGAGCATTCAATGGGTGATGGGATAAAATCAAAGTAATACAAGTCGTCGGATTCATGCCCTCCACCAATCATCTTACTTGTTTTCAAATCCTAAATAAGAAAAGAATCAAGAAGAAAAGTAACAAAACAATTAAGACGTTTTGAAGAACGAGGGTGCATAGTGTCAATGCCATTAACAATCCATCTGTAAGAGTAACATCAGGTAGAGAGTGATAAAAAATGTACCTTACAAATGATCAGTAGCGGCAGAGTCAAGGACCCAAAGTCTAGATGAAGAGTTACTAGATGATAAACAAGCTTTTGGTGTACCTTTCTGGGTAAGAAGAGCAATTGAGGAAGATGTTTTGGTGTACCTTTCTGGGTAGAAAGAGCAATTGAGGAAGATTTCTGGCTTGTCATCATACTCATATTTGAAAATCATTAGAGAAGTTGAAGGCACGAAATTTGAGGTAGGTCCACACTCAACAAGATCAGAAGTCATAATATTAACAACCAAGGGACGAATAACTAAGCTCCAACATGTATCCCTAGTATGCCCAGAACGATGGTAGTAAGTACATTGACAAAATGAACCTTGACCACCACCACGACCAAATGAAGTACTACCACGACCTCCTCTACTACCACGACTACTTATATCACCAGAACCACGACCTTTACTATTATTATTATCATCCGCTCGGCCACCTTGCCAAGCCTAAGTAACCAAAGTAGATTTTTCAGCTACAGATTATTACTATTATTCTGTTTTTTTTTACCTGATGGATTTGGGTCAGGTCACACATCTGGGTCGGTTTGGGCTAAAGTGGGATACCAAAACCGGGTTACAGATCCATGGGTTGAAGAACACAACAAACGGGTCATATATTGAGTCAAACAGGTCGTGGCAAATTTGACAGCAACCCGTGGCCGAAGCTGAGTGTCGGACACGAGTTTCGTTGCCAGAGCAAGGCGACTCCGAGAGTGGTCTTTGATCACCAATATGTGTCGAAATCAACCGTCGGAGAAGGAATCGTGACGGATATTGTGTGTTTTGGGTTGACACAAGTGTCGCGTCTCTGTTGCAAACTTCTGGTTTAAGTCGCGAGGACAAGGATGATGGATTTCTGGACAGGAAAGAAGGCTTAAAAATAGTTCAGTCGTGGTGACGGTTGATTGATGACGACTGTTGCAGGTTTTTCTCTTTTTTTTTAAAGAAAAAAAATTATGTAGCATCCCAGGGAACAAATTACTTTGATACCATGTTGAGAAGAAGAATTGAAAATAATTCTATGTATTATTGATTGATTTGCACTGTCCAATATATAGACTTATGAATACCAAATCTAATAGGACTATGACATCTAAACACAAACTAGACAAGATTTAGGATCCCTACTAGAACACATAATATGAATTTTATTAGGACTTCCAACACTTTCCATCCAAACCATCCACATGATGGAGAGTAGGATCAAAATTGATGGCTTTCTTATTCTCTTTAGAAGTTCTAATTCCACTCCAAGCCCATATCCCTTCACGAAAGGAGTCGGCACAAACCCAAGAGATTCCCAAAAGCTGAGAGACAACTCCCAAAGTTGACTAGTCCAAGAACACCCAAACAAGACATGATGAATGGACTCGGTATTCTCCTTACAAAGGTAGCACTAATTCACGAGCACCTTGTATAGATCGTCAATAATCATGATTCTTCCCTAAGTTGCTTAAAAAAAAGACTTTAGCGGGGACACACGTCTTCCAAATAGCTTTTCATGAAAAAAATTGAATTCCCTCTAAAGGTAAAAGAAGGACCAGGAACCAAATTCAAAACTCTCATTCACCTTACCTCATAAGACCATATCCCCCCTTTGCAAATCAACACTCACCTTGTAAATCTTCTCAAAAAAAGTCCTCTACACCTTGTAAGTTCCCAATCATTACACTTCGGTTAAACGGTATGTTCCGCACCTATTCCCCACTAGCTAATGCAACACAATGACTAATAAAAGCTTTTTCTCTCTCCCCAAAACATAAATATCCGGAAATTGGTCTTTCAAAGTGGTATCCCACACCACGCATCATGCCAAAAACTAATGGAATCTCCTTTCCCCACCTCAAAACGCACCCTCGGAAGAAAGTCATCCCATTCCTTTCTAATCCACTTCAAACCCCTAAAATATAGGTCTCAACTGCACGTACCCACTTCGATTTCTTTAACTTAGGACATGCAAAAAAATTTATAGAACTCTCAATTTTATTCCCGTTGAAGAAAACAATGTGTATTTGATTATAAATAATAATTTAAAACTTGGGGAAATAGATATATCTCATAAACTCGTATAGGCAACCTGACACCAAGATGGATAAGTGGCACAAATCTGGTTCAAATATACATAAATAATTAATTTGAGAATTCGTATTGAAAAGACCCTAAAATCTAGCCATAGAGTCAACTCTAATCCCTCAAAATTGTCCTATAAACTCAATAAATTCTTAAAAATAACGAGGATAAAACTAGGCAGAGGAATCTACAAATGGGTGCTTATAAATCCCACCTAAGGTTTTAAACGTCAATTTTCAACGATGGCAACCCTAGCCAGGTTGGCATCTTCAGTGCTCCACCTGCTATTTTATGATCAGGTGGACATTGCCTCAGGCCACACAATTTGTAAGTGTATTTAATGGGTTTCGTTGGAAGCCATGGCCACCTGGGTGTCTATGTCACCTAATTGTTAGATAAGACTGTTAATTTCAAGGGTTGCAGTTAGCATGATTGTGGAGGACAAAAGATCTTCAATACATCTACAACCAAAATATTTTCACCATTGGATTATTCCACAATCCCCAATCAACAAGGTCATGTGCTTTTATGAGGCCTATTCAAAAAGACCTGAGATGTCTGGCTTCTCTTTTCATAAAGCCCATTGGCTTCATTTCCAGCCAACACCATATCAAACTTTTGTCTGCCTTTTAACAAAAGTTTCCTTAAACTTAGGGAAAGAAATATTGAACAATTTCCATTCATTGCAACAGGTATGGTGGAAGTTGCATTCATACATTTGCTATTAACACATCAAGACAGAATCCCCTTGACTTTTAAAGGTCTTCTTTCACAACATTCCCACATTTATCTTAGGGAGGCAGCAGCATTGAATTATCAAGCCAAAGCCTATAACCTAGCCCAAAGGAAGGAGAAAATATCTTAAAGAACCCTCAAATCTTCGTATATATCCATGCTAAACCCTTCCCACTTTCTTCCTCGTGGAAAAGGCTCTTAAAGCGAAAAATTAATTTCCAGACGTTGCATTTGAGTCAAGCAAAATGAAGAGAAGAAATCAAGAGTTTTTTACAACTTTTAGGATCAGCTTATAGCATACCCTAAGGTACCAATATTTTAATTGGCACCACTAACTTATATCTAAACTGTATCTAAGAACACCTACCGATCAATAAACACCAGCAATAAAGAATGCTAAGTGATAAATCTGGAAGCGTTTGCTCAATGAATTAGAAGCATGGGACCCAGATTGGAGGATGGGAGACAAGTTTAGGCAAGTGCACGGTTTCAGTCTGTTCATTCTTGATAATATATGTATGTATGTGTGTGTACTCTTTTATTTGGTTTATCATTTAACTGAAAGTGGCATGTAAACTAACTAAGGCATGAGCTGATACCCTTACTTCTAAGTATGATAAAATCGGTGCGGATTTCAAAGGGCATGTTGGATGCAATACAAAATAGCAATGAAAGAGACAATGGGGAAGGAGGAACTACCAAATGGTGCAAACTAATGAGCATTCCAACTTTCCAAGAGCTCTAAGATACGAATGAAATCTTATTTATCAAAAAAAAATCTTATTTTCTTTCAGCGGTGGCCACATGCAGAAGGAATATATAGCAAATGAATGAATGAAAGAATGAAAGTAAGAGTAGAGAGTAATTTCAAGAAATTTACCTCTCCATCAGAGCCTCGAATAGTGAGACGGTAGACAACAGTGACGCCTCCGTTGTCAGAGAATATAACATCACGGACTTCTCCACACCATCCTGCAGAGAAGATGCTTAACAAGTAGAAGAAACGTGGGACTATGACAACAATAATGATAGTTGACAGCAGGAAATGTAGAAGCTTATACAATTGAACATCTTTATCCACAAAGAAACGAATTGAACAAGGTAAACACACCAGGGGCATAGAAGCTGAGCATCCGGTTGGCATGGTACCTATAAATGAAATCAATCAGGAGCGTTAGATCATGACCTCCATGGCCGATTTTCAATGTAATGCAAAAAAGGGAGAGAGAGAGATGTTTTAAACATGATTAACTCATGAGTAAAATTTACTTTTCATCCTAAACCTATACACCTCATTTTAATTTAGTCTTGAACCTTTCAAACGTGTCAATTAGGTCCTAAAAATTAACTGAATGTTTCAATTAAACCCTTTCATCCCAATTTTGATGAGCGGACTAATGAAGAGTCCAGCTGGACTCACGTCAGATTAATAAAGCTCAAATTAAAGGGAAAAAAATTGCAGATTCAAGTTTGCTAGAGATAGAGGAGAAAAATATCACTGCAAATGAGTAGTGTCATCAATCTTGAGCTAGTCCATGGATTGTACAACAGATTCATATAAGGAGAGATTAGTATGAAACATGTGGTGACAAGACTCGAGATAATTCAAGCCAATGTGTCTAAAAAATATTGACCAAACTATGACGTCTACAGTTCTAGGTATTGCTTTCCACGTAACTGAGGTAGTAATTCAAGTAATAAACTCTTTACACATGTGAAAATGTATTTACAAGTGTATAAGAAAATAAAGCAATTTGGAGATCAAACGCCCATAAGAAAGTTTGCTTCTTTGCTTGGGAAGCTTCTTGGAATCCAATTTTGACCATTGATAATTTGCAAAGGAGAGGCAAGGTGATGGTTATCAGGTTTGTAAAGAAGAGGCTGACAATGTCAATCACCTTTTGTTGGGTTGTTCTTTACTAAGAAACTTTGGGAGATGGCGCTTTGTGTGTTGGGGTTATCCTGGGTTATGGCCGACTCCATTCAAAGTGAGATTGGGACTTGGAGAGGATTTAAAGCTTGTAAGGAGTTGAGAACGGTTTTTTTTTTATGATTCCTCTCATTGGAAAGAGTAAGATAAATTTCATTAAAAATAAATGGTTAAATACCTTTGTGGTGATTTTTTTTTATTCAAGGAAGAGTTCCTTTTATCTTTTAGATAGGTTTTTGTAAATGGGTTGCACTGGTGCTTTATTAATATTTTTACTTATAAAAAAAGGTGAATAATATTTCCCTTTTATTCATTATCTGAAAACTTAAATACTAAATGGAGTCTTTTTTTTTATCTTCCTGGGAGACGGATCTCTGCTAACACTGTTTTCATACGTTATTCTTTGTTTTTTTTTTATACATTCTCGTGTTTAATTAGTTTAATTAGATTTGGCTTTTCCAATTAACTTGGTTTAAGCAACAACCAAAAAAATGAGCTGATTCTTAGTCCAATTAGTAAAATTGAGAAGGAAGGGTTTGATTGAAACGGTTCAAGACTAAATTGAAATAAGGTGCATAGGTTCGGGAAGAAAAATAAAATTTACTCATTAACTAATAGTAGTGAAAGACAAAAAATAAAAATAAAAATAAAAATATTAGAGTAAGAAGGGCAGGGGAAGAAAAATACCATGGGATGAAGGTAGAAGAGGAGAATGAGCGGAGATCGTGAGTTTTGATGATATTGTCAGGGATCCTCTTGTTAAGGTCTCGTAGGATCTCAACCAGGGGGCGAGTGATGCACGACGAAGATGACGATGAGAAGGACTTGTCCAGGGGCACCACGTAATTCGAATTGGGCACTCCCTTCTTTTTCCCACCGTCGCTGCTGCTGCTGCTGTTGTTGTTGCAACAAACAAACCCGATCCTTTTCCTTTTTGGTGGCACTGCCACTACTCCTATTCCTCCTCCAGCTCGCACCTCGTTGTTAGTACCAGGTGATGAGTAAAGCCACACAGATTTCGAGCTCGAGAAGATCAAAGCCGTGCTGCTTTGCATTGCCATATCACCTGATCGACCGATCCCTCGCCCCAATTCCTTTTTCCTCTTGCACTACCACAAGACGATGAATGAGTAAATGAGAACGATGGCGGTGATACTATATACTAGTCCCTATCAGTAATCAACTATAGTGGACCTGACCAATTCAATTCACGCAAACTATTAATTATTGGTATATTACAATTTCGTTGTTGTATTTTTAGACTTGATGCATAGTAATTTTTCTGTGGAACGACACCATGAAATGTGACGTCACATGGATAAATGAGTAATTTCATAAACTACATAGAACAATCAACTAAATGGTTACATGTGACAAAATACAAAACAATAATCTTATACCAAAAATCTTATAAATTCGTTGTTATTTTTTAGACTTGATGCATAGTAATTTTTCTCCGTAAGGACACCATGAAACGTGACGTCCCATGGATGAATGAGTAATTTCATAAACTACATAGAACAATCAGCTAAATGGTTACACGTGACAAAAGACAAAACAGTAATCTTATACCAAAAACCTTATTATACTAAGACACTCCAACCTATGAGGCTGGAAACCTTAATTCTATTGGATACTTCGGCAACCTTAATTTTACTGTGGCGGTCAACATTAATTACTTACCTAATTGAATTATACTCCTAAAACACTATACAAATAGGCTCTCACAGTATCAAAACACAACTAATAATTCATAATTCTCTAACTTTCTTGCTATCTGCTTTCTCTAGCTCTCATGTCACTAACATAAGCATCGAAGAGTCCACCTGCAGTCGAAAGCATAACTCATTCGGCCCTTGGACGACTTTTTAGCTCTCCTTGTGTCTAGGATCGCCCGTCATAAATTTAGAATCAATATATTAGCGTCATCTCTCTAAAACACAACAAAGAACTCATTTGTTCCCGAGACTGCCAAAAAACGCATCCAAAAACACCTCAACCACAACTGCTACCACCGCAACTCGTACATCAACCAGTCATAAACTACTCCTAACAATTCCTGAGCACATTGCAACTAACCAAACTCTTAATGACCGTCCAGTGAGCGGTCGTTACAGACTCAACAGTCTTAGTTAAATAATTTCGTCCATCATTAAAATTGAGCAAATCCAAATACTCCGGTCACACAAGGATAGCTCACAGAACTCACCCAATTGATGGTTGACCTAGTTGCCCAACTCGGGGGGTAGGCTCCTCCTCCTCAGCCTTAGATATTACAGCAAAGCCCTCAGCCAACGAGGCACCAGAACTCCAGCATAATGTCCATGATTCAAACTGCGAATCCACTATTGACCAAGATCCCGAGTCACTCCATGACCTCCAAAACCACATTGATATGAACAAAAAGTAAATGAGGTGGAAAAAGATAGACGAAGCCTTCAAAAACTGAGGAACCAACATCTTGAACGAGCTCGACTCCCATGACCCACCATTCACACAAGAGATCCTTGACGCACCACACCTCGGGCACTTTAAGATGCTAATCATTAAAGCTTATAATGGTACCAGTGATCCTTGGAACATCTCCAACTGTACAAGACCACAATGCTCTTGCACTACCACCCATACACAGTTTCTATGTCGAGCATTCCCGTTGACACTAGAGAAAGCCGCCAACACCTGGTATTCTCATATGAAGCCCAATAGCATCAGTTCATTCAAAAAGCTAAGCCACGCCTTTATTGTGCACTTCCTCAACAGCCTGATTGCCTGAGGAAGACACCTGAAAGCCTCTTTAACATCATCCAACAAAGGGGCGAAAAGCTCCACAAGTACATCTCACATTTTAATGCGAAAGCGTAGGAGATTCTTGATCTTTACCCAAAAATCCAAATGGTTGCGTAAAAGAACGGGCTTAGATCAAGGACCTTCAACTCCAAGCTTACTAGGTGCTCAGTCAAAGAAAAGAACGAAATCCTCACTCGGGCCAAAGATTACATCCTCGTTAAGGAAGACCAAACATTAAGGGAAGAAGGCAGAGAAAAAATAAAGAATGAGCAAGCTGAATCAAGAAGTAACCCATGGAAGAAACCCCGTGGAGAAGGAAGTGAAAAGATTATCAGATGTTTAGAAACTACACTTCATTCAACGCTTCCATGGTAAATATACTAATGAACATCTGAGATCACAACTGTTTCCATTGGCCCTTAAAGCCTCTAAACACCAGTAAAAACAAAGATAATACCAGATGAGGTAGTCTTTTCCACCGAGACCATGGACATGACATCGAGGAATGTCACACCTTCACAAAAACCAGATAGAATCCTTTATCCACCAAGTATATCTAAAGGAATATACTAGGACCCCTGTATTTCGAGGGAATGAGATGGATCGACCATGGAGAAGTCCAAAGCGCATTTACAAATGAAGCATTAGATGTAGCCCCGAGCCTACCCCTATGAGAAGCCCTAGGCACATCCCCGAGTAAGGGCCTAAGTGAAGCCTCGGGCGAAGTCCGAGGAGGGAAGCCCATGACGAAAGACACCAACAAGGCTTTAGGACATATCAAACCACCGTCATTGGTGCAATCAAAACTATCTTTGGAGGCCCAACAATGGATAGTCAATCCAAGCGAAAAAGGCTTTGATAAATCTATTGCCTTTGTCAGTGGACCAAACAAGAAGATTAAGACCGACTAAGTAATCTCTTTCACCGACGATGATTTGGAAGAACTACAAACACCTCCTAACAACGCTATGATTGTCACACTATTGAACGAAAACTACAACATAGAAAGAATCTTGGTTGATAACGGGGGCTCAGTCGACATTCTTTACTATGATACGTTCCAGAAGATGAAGCTCGGTGACGACCAGCTCAAGCCATTGACCTTCTCCCTCTAGATGTTCTCAGGAAAGTCGATACTCCTAGAGGGCAACATCATTCTACCAATCACTACAAGGTCAACTCCTCAATAGACCAGAATCATGACCACATTCCTAGTCATTAAACACCCTTCTTACTAAGACTCCATTCTCAAAAGACTTAGCCAGAATTCTATGAAAGCGATAGTCTCTACTTACCATTTAAAGATGAAGTTCCTCACTAAGAATGGCGTCAGAAAAGCTCAAGGAAACTAGATGACATCTCGATCCTACTACCTTAATTCTATTAAAGGGCATAAGAAAGTTTAGGCTTGCCTATAGAAATTGAAGATCTGAGGGATGAACTTAAAGCTCTAAAGGAACAACTTGTAGAATAGTTGATCAATGTCCCATTGAATGAGGAAGAAGACCATAAGACCGTGCAAATCGATTCTAACCTATCCGAGGAACTCTGAACCCTACTAATCTCTTTCCTCCAACAAAATCAAGATGTGTTCGCTTAGTCAGCATCTGATATGCTCAGGATTAATCCACAAATTGAACATGGATCCAGGCCACAAGCCAATGGTATAGAAGAAAAAACCATTCACCCCTGAGCGAAAAAAGGCTATTGAAGAAGAAGTTGACAAGCTTTTGGCAGTTGATTTCATTCTGGAGGTAAACTACCCAAATTGAGTCGCCAATGTGGTAATGGTAGAGAAAGCTAATGGAAAGTGGAGGATTTGCATCGACTGGACCAACCTCAATAAAGCATGCCCGAAAGATAGTTTCTCACTACTGAGGATAGACCAGTTAGTCGACACCACTTCAAGGTATGAACTAGTGTTTTCAGAGGCTAGAGCGTTGAGTAAGGCATTTTGCCCTAGTGAGGCGAGCCATAAGCCTCGAGGTGCTAAGGTGTAAACCTTTTGAAACGTTGTGGCATTTAAAATAAAATAATAATAATAATATAATAAATAAATTATCACCCATATCATAATTTCAATTGAAGCTTAAAGTTGACAAAAGGGAAAACATTATCGCCTTCATAAACGGGATCTATTGAAGTTTCAAAACATTCCTATATCTTCACCATCACCTTTTGTTCTCCAATCTTTCCATGATACACTTTGTCAAATTGAAATCTTCCAATGAAAGTTTCTTCACTAAATACATCAATGAAAATATTCAGATATTCATAAGAAAATATCTTTTTTATCTTGTTGTTACTAAATCAAGTTATATCTTGAGGAACCCTAAATTGAAGACAAAAGGTATATATCCTTTTTATTTTTGTTTTCGATTCTTTGTTCTTTTTACAAATAGTAGCTTTCTATTGTTTACAAATATGTTTATTCTTTCTTTCTTTCTTTTTTCTTTTTATATCATATGATTTTATTAGGTGGGTTTATCGTATTATTTTGATTGAAGGAGTTATGTGGTTTTATAGAATTGCACGAGTGGATGACCATGTATACTTCTTTTTTTCTTCTTCATATGCTCGATAAAACGTTTAAACAATTTGATTACATGATCTTTCAGATATCTTTTGTACTATTCAATAAAATCAAATGATCCCTTATGCATTTAACTGATCTCACTACCCTCATATCTCAAACAAAGATTAAATTGTTGCATGTGACACTAATGGAACTTTATTTCTCTGACTCCTTGAAACAAGAAACTTTGGGCACACATTAACTGTAGTATTTCACTTTTCTTCAAGGTTTTGAAGGCAAAGATTTTTTATGCGCTTGCATACTTTTTATAATGTAAAGTTCAATTTAAATAGTATTTTTTATTATAAATGTTGTCAAATATGATAACAAATTTAATATCAATTTTGTTATTGTGGATCTCAAGTTGTTATTTTTAGAATTATTCAAAAAACACATACACATACATGAAAATAGACTTTTAAGTTGTCGATTCAACTATATTCTTATCATGCTTATAAATAAGAGAAATGTTACGATTAACTTCAAATTTATATATCATATGAGAAATAAAATAATACTTTTCAAACTAGTTCATAGTTCATGCATAGCACGGGTATATGTATGTATGGTAAGTATCAACACCACTTCTTTATATGTGAGATATATGCTATATAGTATTTGAACCGTGTGATTACAAAGAGAAGAAAATTGATTTCGACATGTATACTCAAATGTGATACATAATCGGAGGTCGTCAATGACTAGGAAATATTTAATATGTTTCTTGTTGCGTGGAGATGGAACCACCAACAAAGATGTTGGAATTTTTTTTTTATATAATTGATGATAAAAACTAAACAGATAATTTCAAAACATAGGCTTATAAAAAAATTAACACAATATAAATGTATGATATTAAATAATATTGTATAATAAAAACAAAATAAATAATTAAAATAGAAAAAACAGAAGGAGCTAGTCTGTGAGTTGCGGAAAGCCGTTGTCCTAAATCTGTTATAGCCTCCCTACGTGCAGGTACAAATGGCTAAGACCGACTCCAAGATAAAACCCAGTTGTTCATAGCTTTGCCTCCTACAATGTACACATCTACTGGGAAGCGAAAGAGAACCGACTCGATCAAAGTTACCCAAAAACACAAATATATAGAGAGTATAAAACAAGAAAAAGAATACGAAAAATTGTGTCTTAACCTATTGAAAATCTTGGTATTTATAGATACAAATGAGCCTAAGAATTTAATTCAAAATTTAAAATAGAAATAACTACAAAATTTGTAACTCTCAATTTATTAAGATTAATCACAAATTTGTAACTTTCAATTTATTAACTATATTAAAATAGCCAAATAATGACTATTGAAAAATTATTTGGTAGTTACAAAATGTGTAACTCTCAATTTGATTATTAT
This sequence comes from Bretschneidera sinensis, assembly GCA_023935145.1. Classification (NCBI taxonomy): domain Eukaryota; kingdom Viridiplantae; phylum Streptophyta; class Magnoliopsida; order Brassicales; family Akaniaceae; genus Bretschneidera; species Bretschneidera sinensis. The sequence continues at coordinate 97,057,104 of CM043701.1, forward strand.
ATTAAAATGGTCAAATAATGGCTATTAAAAAACAATGAATAATTGTGAGGAATTTAAAAACTTTTCTAACAATCCCCCACAAGTTTTAAAATTTTGAAATTCAAAACAAACAATAAAGTATATAAGGGAAACTCTAGTATTATACAATAGGTGTAGGAGTCTTCATGACTTGAGCCTACACTTAGTGTTGACAATATTTATTTGAGGGAACCGTAATGGACTACGCCTTGAATTAGGTCCCTTGATCAGACTTCAACAAGTCACACACACACAGTACTTGATATAGGGTCAGATTCACGAGTTAGCGCTATTAATGGTCATGCGCTCTTATATTGATTCTCATGAGAGTCTCTATGGAATAGCGTAATCCCATTGTCACGACTTCACGACAACTCTCACTTAGGTAAGCCTCCAAAGGTACGTGTAACAAGTACCTCGTGGAAATACCTGTCTCGGTCTCATTAATGGTAAATACCAATCCTAAACATCACACTAATAAGAATTATTACCTTAAATATGGGAAAGAGATGCTCTCATAGAGAATACTTCTCAAAAGTAGTGCTAAAAATGAGTCATGCGCTGCAGATTGTTTCTACCCATTGAACCTTGTTCATGGGATCTCTAATTATAAAGACTGGGTTACCCTTGTTGGTAACTCCCTATGGGCTAAGCTCATCCCCCTCGATGTATTAAGCATACCCCTCATAGGTAGACCTTTAGTCAACCTGTCAGCTATATTCCTTTTAGATCTTATAAACTCTAGAGATATAACACTTATTGTAACGACCCATCCCAGGTTGGCCACCCCTGGACGGTGTCATCACATTTTGAAAATCCAAGCACGACACATATATGCAACAATAAATATAATACTACCAGATTTTTTTTTTCTAACATGAGAGGTAAACAAATCTGATATTCACTTAAACATAAAATACATAAATGCATGAATATTTACAATAAAATTTTTACAAGTCTTTAACTCGATTGTCTGAGGATATTAACACGTACTTGGCTTACAGAAAAAGATCTCGACTGATTTTCAATCCACCAGACTATTTATCTTGACTGCTACCTGAAATTATTGAACAGTAAGAAGTGAGCTTCACAAGCTCAGCGAATTAAATTTACTGAAAGTATTCCAAATTCCATCAATAATCCTTTAATATTAAAATTTATTTTTCGCATAACCTGATGACAACTTTCTACTATCAATCTCTTATTCTCAATCATTGGTTCACCTTAAGACTATCAATTATTTCCTAATTACCTCGTAATGAGGTTCATATCAAAAAGTCCATCATTTAGATAAGTCTTATCACTGTCTTTTTATATGAAACTCAACCTTCTATAATTAAATTCACAAAAAGTATCACATCTCAGCATCTCGAAAATCTCATCATTATAGCTGTCTTTTTTTATGAGACCCAACCATCTATAATTTAATTCACAAATAATATACCACATCTCAGCATTTCAAATAATGCAACGATAATTAAAATAGATGCAAATGCATGAATGATTATGATGGGAACGTCTTCCCACCTGTCGACAGGTTATTATTATCTTAGACCGGCTGCCCTCCCGGTTCTTTTATTCTCATCAGATCGGCTGCCTTCTCGGTTAATTCCAGCGTATACCGGCTGTCACGGTTTTCACTTTTCATCCCAGCATATACCGGCTGTCACGGTTTTCACTTTTCATCCCAGTATATACCGGCTGTCACGGTTTTTATTTTTCATCCCAGCATATACCGGCTGTCACGGTTATTTCATTAGACCGGCTGTCTTCCCGGTTCTTTTGGTTATATTATTTAATGCATATGTGCATGAACAATGATATGAAACAGTAATATAAACAGAAATATAAAAACAATATAAAGATTCCAACCACTTAATTTGACTATCCTAATTATCCACAAATTTTATCTAACAAAGTTTCTTTAAAATTTAACATCCAATCATCCAGATTTTTATCAAATTATAAAATTTCCACAAGATTCTTCTCCCCCTAAATCACATCAAATAATTCATTAAAGTCTGACCAGATCCACTAAATTTCATCTTAAATTATCCATCCGAATTGTCAAATTCCACTAAAATTCATCTTAAATCATCCATAAAAATTTAGCAAGATCCACTAAAATTCATCTCGTCTTAATTCGTGTTAAAACATCGGTATATCTCATCAATAATTTATTAATTGCTTTTTATCCTCAAATAAACTTATAATTTTCAAAAATATTACTTCTCACCGAGAAATATTTCTACAAGACCAAATTTTCTATCATTCCCATAAATCACTTTTTCATCGATCACCCAAGCATACTTAAATCATTAAACTTAATATTGTCACGAAATAATTGATTTTTCATTTAGACTACTAAGAGTAAATACAACTCACCACGTAGCACTTTAAAGCTACTTGTGGGCCACCTTTTTGCCTTTCCCGATCTTCCTCGAATTTTCTCCCGATTGTTGACTACCAATACCTGACATAATATTGGAATTTAAATTTCTTATTATTTCTTCTTTTCTCCATAAACTACACAGTTTGAAAATTTTCTATTTTAACCTCCTGAAACTTTCATAAATGATAAAATAACATTACCTTATTACCTTCTGCTATTTTGATAGCTTCCCGAAATATTTTCGAAAATACTCTCAAAATCTTGTTCCTTCCACCTTTCTTTAAATTCCCAAGTGTTTTAAGAACACAGATGAAAGCTGCAAATTTCAGCAGCTCCCTCCTTCAATAGTCTCCATGAGATACCAAACAAACATAACGATAAAAAAAAAACATCATCATTATGTTTTGTTCTCCACTTTCCATTAAACAACAAAAACCAATATATCAATTATCCCACTTAGAATTGTTCTCTCGGTGGCAGTAGGTATGCTACCCCGAGTTATTGTTCCAAGTTGACTTTTTTTTTTTTTTTTTTACTTTTCAACCTTGGTCTCCAGAAATCTTCATTCAGCCATTCAGGGATTTAACTCTTTGTCATATTGATAAAAATATACACTTACCCAACTTTTTAAAATACGGATATTATAATTCTATCCACCTTAAAAAAATTTCGTCCCCGAAATTTCCTTGTTGAAATCAAGTAAAGAGTTGGGGATAATCCTTCCTCATTATTGCTTCATGTTCCCACGTGACTTCTTCAACATCTTTATTGCGCTATAATACTTGAATCAAAGGAATAACTTTATTGCATAAGACTTGCTCTTTTCTGTCTTGGATTCTGACTGGGGCTAGCATAATAGTCAAGTCCTTCTGAATTTCTATCGCTTGATTCGTGATATCATGGGACTCATCGTGCAAGTACTTCTTCAGTAGTGACACATGAAAAACATTATGTAATTGCCTTAATTCCAAAGGCAAATTCAAAAGATATGCTACGGGTCTAATTCTTTCGATCACCTCATAGGGCCCCATAAATCTCGGGCTCAACTTTCCCTTCTTCTTAAATCTCAACACTCCCTTCCACGGAGATATCTTCAAGAATACCCAATCACCAACTTGGAATTTAAGAGGTCGTCTTCTTTTGTCAGCATATCCTTTCTGTCTGCTCTAAGCTGCTCTGAGATTCTCCCTAACTAGTTTGATTCTTTCAGTAATCAAGTCTATCATTTCTGGGCCATATATCTTTCTCTCTCCAACTTCTTCCCAACATACTGGAGTTCTACACCTCCTTCCATACAAAGCTTCGAAGGGTGCCATCCCAATACTAGTTTGATACTGATTATTGTATGCAAACTCTATCAAAGGCAAGTAAGCATCCCAGCTTACTGAGAAGCTCAATACACTTGCCCTCAGCATATCTTCTAGTATTCTGATGATTCTCTCTGTCTGTCCATCTGTTTGTGGGTGAAAAGCTGTACTAAACTGTAATTGCGTACCCATAGCTTCTTGAAAACCCCTCCAAAATCTAGAAGTAAATCTAGAATCTCTATCAGACACAATAGTCAAGGGCACTCCATGTAATTTCACTATCTCTGTCACATACAACTCAACCAACTTTTCTGGACTCCAGGTAGTTTTAATAGGAAGAAAATGTGAAGATTTAGAAAGTCTATCCACTATAACCCATACAGCATCATGCCCTCTCTGGGTACGGGAAAAACCAGAGACAAAATCCATACTTACATTTCCCCATGGCCACTCAGGTATCGGAAGAGGTTGTAATAAACCTGCTGAATGCCTATTCTCAGATTTTACCTGTTGACAAGTCAAACGTCTAGCAATGTATTCTGCTACATCCCTCTTCATCCCTGACCACCAATAATTCTGTTTTAGCCCCCTGTACATCTTATTATTTCCCGAGTGCATGGAATATATCGAATCATGAGCCTCCTTTAGTATTTCTTTTCTCATCTCTTCATCATTGGGAACACAAATTCTTTGTCCCGATACTACCATACCATCTTCTCTGATTCTAAACTCGGTTGGCTTCCCGCTCAACACCTCATGCCTGATTTTCTCTATTCTCTCATCTTTACTCTGTAGCTGTAATAAACGATCAATAATAGGAGATTGAACTACCATATTTGCCATTAATGCTCCTTTATCACTGACACTCAATCGAATCCTCATGCCTCTTAATTCTATCATCAGGCTAGTATCATGACTCCCAAAAGCAGCAAATTTCCCTGTAGCTTTTCTACTCAATGCATCTGCTACTACATTAGCCTTTCCTGGATGATAACGAATTGTACAATCATAATCACAAATTAATTCCATCCATCTCCTCTGCCTTAAATTCAACTCTTTCTGGGTTGGTAAATGCATCAAACTTTTATGATCAGTGCACTCGGAATATGACGGGACAGATGAAGTCGTAATAGGCGATGGTTCAGGTTTGCGTGTCTCACACATTGGTTTATTGGTATTTCAATCACCAACACGTACCTTTCATTTAAATGATACACTTTGTGTTCCAAGTATCCGTAAGAAATTAATTTCCGTTCATCACTTTACCACCCAAAATAATGTTTTCCTTGAATTTTATCCCACTTATTTTCTTGTCAATGATCAGACCATAGGGGCGATTCTACTCAAAGGTGCATGTGAAAATGGTGTTTACACGCTCCCGGAATCACTGGTGGACTCTCCCTAAAAAATGGTTGCAAATGTGCATGAGCAGACATCTATTGATGGGTGGCACAAGAGGCTTGGACATCCATCTCAAAAAATTGTCCATTATCTTATCAAATCCTTTTCTCTTCCAATAAAAAAAGACCAAGTGTCTCACATTTGTACTTCATGTTCAATGAATAAAGCACATCAACAACCATTTCGTTCTACTAGTTTAAAAAGCAATGCTCCTCTTGATCTCATCTACATTGATGTTTGGGGTCCCGCGCATATAGTTGGTATTGATGGTTCAAAATATTACTTGATTCTTGTTGACCATTTTACCAAATATATGTGGTTCTACCCTTTAACAAACAAATCCAGAGTAAGCACCATTTTTCCGCAATTTAAACATCTTGTGGAAAATCGATTTCAAAGAAAAATTAAATGTCTTTATTCCAATAATGGTGATGAATTTATGGCACTCAAAAAATATTTTTCAATCCATGGAATTAGCCACTATACCACTGCATCTCATACCCCACAACAAAATGGGGTCTCCGAACGTCGTCATCGTCATCTTGTTGAAACAGGATTAACATTATTACAAGATGTTTCTCTACCCTTGTCGTATTGGCCCTATGCTTTTCAAACGGTTGTTTATCTCATTAACAGACAACCAACACAATTGTTGAATAATAAATCACCTTTTGAAGAATTATTTCAACAAACTCCAAATTATCTTAAATTAAGAAAATTTGGATGCCTTTGTTTTCCCCTCACCAGGCCCTATAACTCAAATAAACTCCAGCCCAAATCCATTCCCTGTCTGTTAGTGGGCTATTCCCAAACCCAAAATGCATTCAAGTGCCTTGATCTTGACACAAACCGCACCTATCTCTCTCGGTGCGTCCTACCATTAAACCAACCTGTGTGAGTCAAGCACTCCACGACCCAAAATAGAGACATACTATGTCTGAAGAACTTACGACATTGATGAAGCATGGTACGTGGGACTTAGTTCCCCCTCCCACACACTGCAAACCAGTGGGCTGTAAGTGGGTATTTGGGGTCAAGAGGAAAGCTGACGGGTCTGTTGATCGTTTTAAAGTAAGGCTTATTGCCAAAGGGTACAATCAACACCCTGGCTTGGACTACAAGGGGACTTTTAGTCCAGTTGTGAAGCCAGCAACAATAAGAACTGTTTTGACTATTGCTGTTATGCAAGGGTGGATTTTAAGACAACTTGACGTCAACAATGCATTTTTGCATGGAATGTTGACTGAAAATGTTTATATGGTTCAACCTCCGGGCTTCAAGGATATGTCTAAGCCTAACCATGTTTGTCAATTACACAAAGCCATTTATGGCCTAAAACAAGCACCAAGAGCCTGGTATTCGGCTCTCAAGAAAGGCATTTTAGAGCTCGGGTTTGTGAATTCTAAAGCAGATTCATCCTTATTTATATACAAAACAAGCTCTGTTACATGCTTTCTGTTGGTATATGTGGATGACTTAGTCATAATTGGCAGTGATACACAATTTTTTGCTTCAATAATTGCAAAACTTAGACACTGTTTCTCTTTAAAAGACATGGGACAGCTACATTTCTTCTTGGGCATGGAAGTTATACCTACAAAATCTGGTCTCTTCTTGTCTCAGCATAAATATATTAGAGATATCCTGTCCAAAGCTAATATGCTTGGCGCAAAAAATGTGTCCACTCCCTTGTCAACCACAACAACCCTCAAACTCATTGATGGAACCACCACAGTTGACAGTACAGAATTCAGGAGTGTTATAGGTGCTCTCCAATATCTCTCTCTTACACGACCAGACATCTCATTTGCAGTGAATAAACTATCTCAATTCATGCATAAACCCACTGCAACTCATTGGACAGCTGCAAAGAGGCTCCTTCGTTACTTGAAACAAATAATTTTTCGTGGCATTCATATCAAGAAAAATAGCCCATTAACTCTTACAATCTATACTGATGCGGATTGGGCAGGGAACTTTGATGATCGAACTTCAACTTCTACTTACACAAGTTTCCTTGGCACAAATCCAATTTCTTGGAGCTCTAAAAAATAGAGGGCAGTTACTAGATCATCAACCGAGGCCGAGTATAGAGCTCTTGCAAATGCGGCGTCTGAAACCATTTGGCTCCTCCAATTATTTAAAGAACTCAGTCACCCTATATCTTCCACACCAAAGCTGCTCTGTGATAACCTGGGTGCCACACAACTGACTTTCAATCCAGTCCAACACTCTCAAATGAAGCATATTCAAATTGACCTACACTTTGTGCGTGATATAGTTCAAAAAGGAGCCCTCCAAGTTCATCATGTAAATACACAAGACCAGCTGGCAGATATTCTAACAAAACCACTGTCAAGGCAACGTACGAAACAACTAAGAACCAAGATTGGTCTTGCCGATAGCAGCCCTATCTTGAGGGGGCGTATAAAGGAAGATTCCATAAACCAAGCCAAGGATCAACAATCAGCCACAAATCAAGCCAAGGATCAACAATCAACCAGTTAGCCGAAAATCATGCTTGTAACAGTCATAATATCTCGGCAATCAATTCTCTGTAATTGTTATTTTTGTATAGTCATAACGTTAGCTAGTTTCCTAGAATAGAGTTGAAAACTCTGTATTTAAATGTGTACGAGTCCTTGTACAAATGCAGGTTGCACAGTTTATCATTTTAACAAAGAAATAAAATACATTGCTCTTGTTCAATTTTCATCAGATACCACATGCATATATAGAGACATGCAAATATTTCAAAAAATATAAAACACTAGAATATATATAAAGCACATATATAAAACACTTGGTCACTTATCAAAAGCACTAGGTCTTATAAAAATTCATAATTTCTCAATTTGATTTTTTTTTAATTTTGTGCATTATATATTTTTTGTTATTTAATTTTCATCTTTTTTTAATCAATGAGAAAAATCAAGTGATTATTATGTTCTCGTTGATATCACATTATCATGACACTCTATGATGAATAATTAACTTATATTTAATGAAGGCATAAAGAAATTCAAAAAAATATCGAAGCTCTGTGCCTTAACTTTATATTAAATGGACTAACATTTTTTTTATATATTTATTAAAAATTTATAACGTTTACAACAATTCACTATAGTGATTATTATATTAGTATAATCATGGTCTTTATGTATGTAACATTTATCGACTTAATTATATAACATTTACAGCATTAACGGAATGATACTTAAAGTCATACTTAATATGTATATATGCTACTATAATAATTATAGAAATAATTTAATAATAATTTGATGTTAGAAACATATAAATCAATGACAAGTATATCAGAATTGCTAAATCAACACACAGTTAGATAACATTTCCAAGTGAATGAAGACAATTTTTTTTTTCTTTTTATTTTATTGTAATAATGTAATGATTTGGTATTGCAACTTTGTAATTGATTTTTTTTTATTTCATAGTTGTCTTTAACGTAAATCTCTTACATATAATGAATATATATGTTTTGTACTTAAAATTCTTTTATTCTTTCTAAACTGAAAATTCAATCTAGTTATCCCTATAATCACTCTTTTAACAACAACAATTCACAAAAAAAAAGCATATATATTTGAATCCAGGATTTATTAAAAAAAAATTGATATATAATACAAACAAAATTCTCATACATATATAGATAAATATATGTAACACATTCAAAATTCATATATATTAACATATTATACATATCATGAAAAATAAAAACCATATATATACAACATAGCATGGGTGGAGCCATGTTGAAGGTTGGAGGGTCCATGGCCACCCCAAAACTTCACAAACTTTCATTAGCCATATGTTAAAATTTATGCCCCAAAGAAACATTATAGTAATGCCCTCCCCCAAGTAATAATTCGTCCGTTAAAGCTTCCTTATTCATTTGTATTTTAACTTTTTCAACTTCTTTAATTGGTATTACTAAAAAAAAATTAATTGATTAATTCTTTATAAAAATTAGAAACTTCTTGAAAACAATAGGGCATCGTATTTGGGTTAATGCTTCTCTAATTTTTTAACTCTTTTTAAATTTAATATAAGGTAATGATAAGGATAATATTTTAACATGTTATATTTTTTTAAGAGAAACATGTTATATATCTAAATAATACTCCTTTAAGCTTAATTGAGTAATTTTTTGGCTAGATTTTTATTTTCTAATTCCCTAATTAGTCTAATCTTATGTTAAAATTTTAGACTTGCCACAAACTCTTGCAAATGCAATGATTAAAGAAAATAAACATTGTAATACCTTAATACTCATTTGATCTATTTGAGAAAATGACTTCAATTGAATAATATATTTATGCGGTTGACATTTATATTCTAAGAATTGTAAATCTATACCACTAAATTATAACATCTCACATATTTCACGCTTTTAGATTTAAGATCTGGATCTAATTTATACATGTTTATTACATTTATGTCGAGACCCAAGATCAATTATTAAAGTTGCCGAAAACTTGTTTTCATCGATACGATATAAGATTGAGATAGCCAATAAAACCTTGGTTAAGTAGTAAAAGATCGAAGGTGGTGCTTTGAGTTCACAAGATTTCAAGATTTACTCCTACCGATGTATGAAATATTTCTCACTTTATATGAGTAATATGGCAGTATAATAGACTTATATGCAGGTTATATATAATATTAATTAAAAGAGATAAGTTTTGGTACCTTTTTAAGTTGTAACCGATTTTATTAAAAATATCGTTATTTGGGTTTGGAAAAAAATCATTCTTTGAAGCTTAAATTTATTATATATTCCTCATAATCTGTTATAATAAATAATATAGTACCATTTGGCCTCCTCAAGTTTAAATTTTTAGCTCTACCCTTGCAAAATAATACATAAAACTAGATATCTTTCATATACAAAACCTAACTATGATATCACATGCTAATAATTATTTACATAGTAAGATGACTAATGCAAAAATTATGAAGAACATTCTCAACGAGATCCTAACTTGCATAATTAATGAGAGGTGAAAGTGTTGTTTTCTGTTGTGGCTTGAAGTTTCCAGAGTTTGTATTTGGGAGGAAATTTGCATATCTGGTATGGATCTGCCGTGTCAACTCATGATTCACATAGGACGGCCCATCGTGCCTTTGTGTTATGCCGTGCTTATATTTATTTTATTCCGCGCTGTGCCAAATTTTTTAAAATGTAGGCTCGGCGTAGCTCAAGGCTCACATGGCTATTTGGTTGTGCCGTCCGATGTGTCTCACAGGTATATATTAATTTTTGTTGTTGTTGAAAATAGTAAAAAAAACTTGTAAATATTGAATTGAGCGCTTATAATTATATAGAAAAACAATAATTTTATTGATGACGTTAAATATTACAAATAATTTAGAAATTGAACAAAAACAACAATATAAACAAATAACTTAAAAATTATAAGTTCCAAATATCTTCCGAATATATAACTTACAAAAACAAAAAACATATAAAATAAACAAAAAAATGAAATGACTTACAAATTAATGAAATATAAAAAAACAACTTAGAAATTTTAAAATTTAGAAAGACAAAAAATATTATTATTTTTTTTATTTTCGTCGTTTATACTTTTGCGGGGAAGAAATTACAAACTTTTCTTCATTCTTGATCTCTTCAATCGTCACTCAATCCGCTATATTGATCGTTCGTTAATACATTGCTTATACAACCTTTTGCATCTAGACAATTTTTTGTGCATACTAGCATTTGCAACATTTTCGTTAATAGTCTTGATCGTAATTTATCCAAAATTTTAGAACCTGTACTAAAAGCTTATTTCGATACTATGGTAGACATTAGAATAGTTAATAGATCACGTATCATTATACTAAGAATAAAATAATAATATTTATTTTTCTTTCATCATCTTAAAATATCAAATTTATCATCATTTAAATATTTTTAACTCTTTATTACAATGATATCAAATTAAATATAACTATATTAGATGATATGAATTGTGTCATGTCTACTAAACCTCATGTTATGTCATGTTGTGCTTTCTTTTCGTGTTGTCTAATGGATCTCAAAAGCTAGATCTGGTATGGCACCGTACGGCTCGACCATACCGTCAAAAGGCTAGACGTGCCGTTTGTTTCAACCCCTAGGCACGACCATACCGTCAAAAGGCTCAAAAAGTAACCATAGCCGTCACGCCACAGTTATTCGCCTGTTACGGTGTGGTGGTGTCTGCTAAATTCGAGTAGACCAGAACTCCACAAGCGCTTCAATCCCCGCATGGAGTGCTACGTATATTTCAAGTTTTGGTAGATTTAGTATTTTAATTTAAAACACTATAATACCAAATAGGTTTAGTTCCCTCCATTAGAGGCTCCTCTTCTCTTTATACAGCAAGAGAGGTAGAAGAAGAAGAGGGTGGTGAAGCTCAGCGCCGACTTAATTTGGAAAAGCCCTCACTTCTTCAGTGCCATTAAGGAGCGTGAGTTAGATCTTCGAGGTACTCTTTCTTTTACTCTCACTCTCTATTTCTCTCACCCATCTAACCCTAATTCCCTTTCCCCTTTATCTCTCTATCTATCACATTGGAATTTTATAAACAACTCCCAGTAATACCTAATTCTTTACGTTTGTCTTCGCTATTTTGCCTTCTTGGTTGCAGGTAATAAGATTGCTGTAATCGAAAACTTGGGTGCTACTGAGGTGCGTTCTGTTTTACCATTTTGCACACTATTTTGAAGTTCTATGTTAATATATGACCAACCAGAGATTTCTGGACTTTCACTTTTTAAATAACTACTAATGGCTAAACAACTGGAGCTCAACTCTTTTCAGAAGTTCCCCCTTCCCACCCACCCCTTTGGCTTCCTGGGTTGCTTCATCACACAGCAACTCATTAATTCCGCACGCTTTGTTGATATACATCTCATAAGTTCTAATTATTCCATCTCTTTTATTATGATTATGATATGACTACTTATAACGAATTATTTTCGTACCCGTTTGATGAATTTTGTACTGATATCAATGGTCTTTCTGGTTCCCATTCCGTCATTCGCTGAGCTACATATTCCCTTAAGTTAAATCATTCCTTCCTTTGCATTTCGGATAATCGCTCATAATACTATTAGTTAGAACAGTGTTTATCTTGCACTTTGATCAATGTGACTGTAACTCAGTATCATTTTATGATGGCAGGACCAATTTGACACGTTGATTTGTCAGACAACGAGATTGTCAAGCTTGAAAACTTTCCATATCTTAATCGTTTGGGTACTTTGCTCATAAACAACAATCGAATTACTCGAATCAATCCCAACATCGGAGGTGAGCTATGATCTACACTTGATTCATTTCGTTCCAGCTGAGAAGCATATGTAGTTCTTATGTTATTTCATTTCACAGAGTTCTTGCCCGATACAGTCAATGGGTGATGGCATGATTTGTTCGGAAGCTGCCTAGGCAACACTTACGTGTATTAACTACCCTGAGAAGTGCTGTACTTTGCATTTGCCTCAAAATCATATTTCGTCCTTTATTCCAAACTTTGGATGTCATGACTTGTTATAGTTTCATACTGTAACTTTAACTACTTTATATGCTTGATTTAGTTATTTTCGCGGCTTATACCTAAGTTCCTCTTAGTTTTCCAAAGAAAATACTAGAGTTTTCATTAGAAAGCTTTTGCCAGATATTGGCACTTGTTTTGTACATGTGTGGTGGTGCTATTCTTAGATTGCAATCCTAAATTTTCTTGCTTTTTGTTATTTTAAATCCCTTTGGAGTTAATTATATGAATTAATTTTTCAATGATCATGTTTTGTGGATGATAGGAGAGAGCGGAAGCAGAAAATTTGTTTGCATCTAAAGAAGTTGAAGAGGAGGCTAAGAAGGTACCTGTGAAGACATTCACACCGGGTGAGGTTTCAGAAGTTTCGGAGGAACAACAGACTCCAAAAGTGGTAGCTCCCACACCAGAGCAAATTATAGCTATCAAGGTATTTATTGAAACAATGAGTCATACTTAATGTTGGTAACATATAACATTTTGTAGGTTTATTTGGTGTATAATTTGCGTATCCTAATCAAACAAAATTTTAAACATCTGAAATAGAATCTGGAAATAGGATTCTGAAGAAGAAAAAAAGGAAGATTGGAAAAGTCTTGGGAAGATGCCAACCTCACTTTAATTCCAAAGTTGTTGAAGACAGTTAATCTTTGAGGTATAATTTGCGTATCCTAATCAAACAAACCTTTAAAATATAAAATAGATTCTGGAAATAGGACTCTGAAGATGCAAAAAGGAAGATTGGAAAAGTTTTGGGCCTCGGGAAGATGCCAACTACACTTTAATCCCAAAGTTGTTGAAGGCAGTTACGAAAATAAGCTTAAATATTCCATTACAAGAAGCTTATAAAAATATATTCGATTACAAGATTGGAATTTGGAAAAAATAATGCTTTTTATGGGCTACTATTCAGCCTGTAATAGATTCTAACATATATTCAAATTTCAGTTCTATCAATCATAAAGTCATGTTGGAGAGTGTTTATTGGAATTTAATTAGATTCAGCCACTAATAGGTTTCATAGTGGACTCAAAACTTCAATTATATCAATCATAAAACTAAAATCATTTTGGAGAGTGTTGAATTTCAACCGTATTTCTGCTACCTTAGAACTTGTTCGTCTCCACACTGGTTGAAATATGAAAGTAGTGTTGGTTGAATAAAGGGTGTAAAACAAAGAGAAACTATTACAGGATTGGCAGAAGTCAGATAACTGATATGGACATGAAGCTAAAGTGGTATAGGCTGGTTGGGGAAAATCCTAGGTTCAAAGAGGAAAAAAAATAATCACTACTATGTAGAAGGGCTACTATGCTCTTCTTTCGTTTGTTGCAGTAGATTTATATATTTCTTTACCCCATAATTCCGTTATTGATATGAATATATGATACTTATTATCTTGATATTATACTTTTTATTTGCTGATTTCAATTTTTCCAGGCTGCCATTGTGAATTCCCATACTCTTGAATAGGTTGGGAGACTTGAGCAGGTGGTCTTGCTTTGCTTAATTGGACAAATGTCTTCTTTGGCTTGTTTTCCCTTTATGTTTGTGGTTAATGTTGACACTTGTATTTTTCAATGGGTTTTGCATGAGCACCGAACAGGCACTGAAGTCTGGTCAGCTTCCATCAGTTTGAAGATTCCAGATGATGATACTGTGGCCAACAATGACGAAGAAAAAGATGACAAGATAATCACTGATAATCAAAATGAGGCTGATCATGTTGAACCAGGGAGTGGGGAAGAACAGAAGAATGGTGAATCTGCACCCATGGAGCAGGTTATGAGGCTTTTTGAACTGAATTATCTGTGCTTGTGGTGTTCTTGAAGTCTTGTTTCTTCTTGTTGAGATATTTCCTAATTACATATGTATTATGTTTTCTAGTCTTTCTTAGTTTATGTTTCTTATTCCTATTAGGAGTTATATTCTTATATATATATATATATATATATATATAGCTGTGTTAGTTTGTTCATTAGACACAACAATAATAATAAGAGTTCAATAAGAGTTCGACAATATTTCTATTCAATCTCTTATCTCTCTCTCTTTGTTTAAACCCTAACTTAAATCTCAACATACTATCCGAGCCCATGGTTTAGGATCCTGGTGGTATTTGAGTAAATCCCCTAAAAAACACAAAAAAGAAGCCTAGTTTTGAGCATGTTATTTTTTCCTGTGTGTTTCTGTCTTTTTTGGTCACGTTCGCTTCTTCTTCTTCGACGATTCTGTCGGGTTCTGGTTTTGTGTTGAACCCAACCCAGTTCTAGTCAAGTTCTCCTCTCCAGCGAAGCTCTGCTCTGTCCTCTCCAGTGTTTTCTGGTCGTCTTCTCCCTCTCTTTGTTTAAACCCTAACTTGAATCTCAACACTTCTCATATATAATTTTCTTCTGGACACTGAAGCCTGCACTCTCTCTGCCTCTCTCAATACACACAGACGTTTGTGTGTGTGTGTGTGTGTATGTATGTATGGCTGTGGCAATACTTATTGTGTACGTATGGATGTGAGTATATTATATGTACATGCATGAGTAAGTGAATCTGCTGTCATTCTTTTCCCTAGAACCCTTGAAGAATTATCATCTTTTAACTGAGATATAATTAATCATTGTACCTGAACAAACAGGAATGATAAAGGAAAAGAGGGATTATGCTTTATTGGAAAAAGCCGTAGGAAGTGACTAAAGCAGAAAAGGCAGAATAGAACAATGTCTTTGCAGAAACCTATCTGTTTGATTCTTGGGAGGTTTCAATTTGGATGAGTTTATGTTTAGGTTTGAGATTATCAAATCTCTTATTTGTTATATTGTTCCCTCTTGAAAGGATTCGTACAATACAAGAATCTTGGATCCAATTATTGAGAGAGTCAGCACATGTTTAACAACCTAGAGATACATGTTTTACTTGGAAATTAGAAAGATAGTTCATAGTTCTGAAATGATCCTCCTTGACATCATTATATAGTCTAACTATGATGATGTGCAAGATTCTGGTCAAAGTGGATAGTAGGATAGAATATGATTACATATAACTTCTCATTTATAAAAAAAAGAGATTAAATAGTTGCCTCACCACTCATTTTTCATGGGATAGCTAGAGTGATGTGATTTCTCAGTAGTTGATTTCTGTGGGTAAGTGATAGCAGACTGCCCAAGGGATCTTGATTTTGTTTGGTTTCTTGTGATTCTCAGTGAATATTTGTTAGTTAATGGTGTAAGGTCCATATGACTGAGATTTAACATTTTGATGCTCAACAGAATGATGATCGCTCAGAAGTGACCAAATCCCTGTGACTCAGGAGTTTGGATATCATGGTTGACTATGATCTTTGCTGTATCTATGCTTGTGCAGTATTCCAGGGATTGTAGTGGTTGTAAATATTTAACTGACTCTCGGTCTCCTTTGATTTCTTTCTGCTGGCTTTTAATTTGGTACAATTCTTGCTTCACAATTCGCGAGCTCATGAGGATTTTGTTGTGCTATCCTATCTGATCTTTGACTGATGACATATTTGTTCTTTGATGCCCACATTTGAGTCCGCTTTCAGATTAGTTGTGTCTGTGTATTTTGTGTTCTGTCAGTAAGCATTTTGTTATGATTTCTGTATATTCTACATGCTAACCTAGTTTTTTCTCCCCCTTAGATTGGTTAATTAATTTTTAGTTACTCTGGTGGCTGGTAATTTTTGCTCTTGCTAAATGGTGTTTTGATACTAATGCTTCTTTTATATGTTTTTCTACTTTCAGGAATAGAGGAGATGTTCTATATTTTGGTCTTCATGGAAGCTTGTCACTTGCACTCCTTGATGGTTGCTTTGACAATCTGGATTTTGGAAGACTCTCATATGTTACTTTATCTAGATTCTGCGTATCTACAACTTTGCTAGAACTGATAACATCTCCACCTGAGGAAACTTTCCTTGTTCTTTTTCCTTTCTTTTATTTTATACTGCGGGTGTTGTGGTGACGACCTTTTCCCTGCAAAACTGCATGCTATCTGATTTTGTTGGATGTATACAGGTTTACCTTATATTAGAATTGAGATAATGGTGCTATTAATTTGTCTCAATGGGTGTGTAGGTGTAAGATGGGTTGTACTAATCTACAGTGTGTTTGGTTCACAGATAAAGCAATGATGGGATTAAAGTGGGATTATAATAGGATGAGATTATAGGTAGGCTAATATAGTAATTTTGTTATCTTTTGTTTGGTTGATGGGACTGGTTAAGTTTATCCATCAGTATCCCATGTGTGGATGTTTGGTTGCATCCAAAAAAAATTGCTTGTGAGGTGGGTTGGTGTAAGATGGGTTATACTAATTTACAGTCTGTTGATTCACAGGTAAAGTAATGATGAGATTAAGTGGGATTATAATTGGATGAGATTATAGGTAGGTTAATATAGTAATTCCGTTATCCTTTGTTTGGTTGATAGGATTGGTTAAGTTTATCCATCAGTATCCCAAAAAAATTTGCTGGTGAGGGCTATATATATATATGAACATTCATATTACACGTCTATAACTTACAATTGCAAGTTAATGATCTTAAAAATCTTAAATTAGAATTGTCTCGATACCTTGTACAAGTTCCTCTTGACAGATCATGCAAATAGAAATATCATACTACAGTTTTTTCCTCTCTACCCAAACAAAAAAAGTGGCATGGGTTAGGAGGCGTGTGAAGCTAACCCCATCCGGTTTCACAAGTCGGAAACAAAGTTGATGCAAGGGGTTTCTGGTAGAAGTTGATGACGACGAAACTTCGTGTGAAGGTTGCTAACTCCAATGGTAGTTTTCATCCACCGTATGTCAAAAAACACAATAAGTTTTAGATGAATTAAAAAATAAAAAAAATTACAATGCAATGTAAAGAGTAAAATTATCCATAAAAAATAACACAATCCTATTATACGGAGCTTGCATTATTTTCAATGATGTGTGCCAGCAGCATTTTGAGTTGAGCTTAGGATGCAAAAGCTCTCAACAGAAGAACTTACTATCCTGTGACTAACAGACATCTTGTTCTGTTTAGTTTTTCTGGTTTTAAGTTTTAGCTTTGTTCAAGTTCTTCTCTTGTAGAATTTCTCTGATTTCATTGATTTGTTTTATTGGATAAATAAAATTTCAAATTTATCCCCAAA
The DNA here is from genome assembly GCA_023935145.1 of Bretschneidera sinensis. Classification (NCBI taxonomy): domain Eukaryota; kingdom Viridiplantae; phylum Streptophyta; class Magnoliopsida; order Brassicales; family Akaniaceae; genus Bretschneidera; species Bretschneidera sinensis. The sequence goes on from CM043701.1 coordinate 97,074,931, forward strand.
AAAAACACAATTTAACGTCATTACCCCCTTAAAACCCTCCCAGAATGCACATCCAACATCATACAAACATTGTAATCGTATTCAACACGAAACAGTTAATCACAATAAAGCTTTTATTTTAGAGTAATATCATTCATTGAGAAATTCATGCCATGGTCCATAAATGGAGGTCCACAAAACTAAAACTCCAAATGTTCTTAGACTAGCAACATACCCACTAGATAAAGAAGATCCATAAATACATATTATAGCAGTACTCAAGATGTACACATAAGCAGGGTCTTGATCCAGACCAAGATGCTGTGACAATTGAAGAAACTACACTTGTTCTGCAGCAAAGTTTAGGATATAGCTAATGGCATAATTTTCGCTTCCCCGATAATACCAGCCACTCCATCACAAGCTCCATTCCAGGAAACCACATCAAAGCCCTGTTCAGCTCAAAAACAATGGAAAATTGGCTAAGAAAAGATAAATAAGGGAAAATACAGAACAAAAATGATAATCTACATGTTAGATGAGTTTACAGATCAGAACCTCAATACAAATGATTGGAAAAACTTTCAGAACACATATCGAGAAGCATCTGTAAGCGCAAGATCGCACTAGCTGGTGCAGGCTTTTACCCCAATCATCCTGCACCAGCAATGGGGTACAGTTGATTGATTGCTATTCAGAATCATCATAAACTTCATCATCAGAAAGCTCATCAAAGGTTCTCATATCAAGCTGATATCGTAGGATGCCCCCGATCCCACCAAAACCCCGACAGAACTGGGAACCTTCCTGCGATTTGTTAGTAATAAACTCAAGAGAGCATCCAAACCGCCTATATTCATTAGCCAGCCACTCCAACAAAGACATCTTTTCCTGAACCTCTAATTCTGCAGGGTTCGCTAAATCCTTAAAATTGTTCTGATTAGCCTCCTGCTCCTTGTTCAAATGTTTTATCAGTCTCCCCAGTAACACTGTTTTTCAACACATATCTGTTGATGTCAAGATTTTCCCACACAATAAGAGTCTCAACAGCACCCATCTCTAAAGCCTTCAGTGTATCGTCTACAGCAAAAACATACTTACCAGTGTCCTGGCTTATCTCCTCAAAATATTTTCCTACCAAACGCTTCTCCTGTATGAACTTCACATTTGACAAAATTTCTGAAGAAAGCTCAATAGCCTGATTAAAACCGTTCTCTCCCCCATAAGAAACATCAACCACATTCAGGATTTTTGCCTGAAGCCGGGGATCAAACATATCCGACTGACTCAGTTCAGTCTTGAAGTCAGCTGACCCAGCGAGAATCAGTCCTGAAACATTAGGCTGGCTGGTGGCAGGATTGATAAAAAACTGTGTGGCCAGTTCTGCTGTCTTCCTCACATAATTGTGGCGCTTCTCCATTCGAAGTCGAGCAAATCGTAGAGCTGATTGCCCTCCTCTCCCATGTTTCTTTGGAAGGTCAACAGTGAACTTATGGAGTACATCACGAGTGTTACCACTCAGTGTCCCAAACAGGGTCCCATTCCCGTCCATGACGATAAAACCAAACTTGTCATCCGATTCCAAAAGCTCATTCAGGGCTTCTGTATGAAACTTGTTGTCACACAGGTAAAGAGAGGCATTAATGGGCCTGAAAGGCTCAAAGTCAATAGTCACCTTCTTTTCCTTCCCATCATCAGTTACAATAGTTCCCGTATAAAGGACAAGCCCATTTGGAGGAACCTTGTTATAAAGCTTCAGTCTTTGCTGAGCAGAAGTGATTGCCCCCAAAACAGACTGACGATTGACCCTGCTTTTGATATTTGAAGCAGTTCCAAATTCATCTCCCAGCATCTTAGTTACCCGAGAGATCTGATCACGTGGAGGCATGATCAGAGAGATCATGCTTGTCCCATTTCCGCCTCGAGCAGCTTCAAGGGCTTTAATCAACTTCTTAATCTTCCATATCTCAATATTCTTATCAGTATCGTGTGCATCTGCCATTGTGATGTAACCTGGAACATCAGAGAAGGAGTAAGATTATCCTCAAAGATGACATAAGATATACATACAATTACAAAAAATTTAGAAAGAGAATCTACCTATGGACAAAAGCAGCACAAGAGGAACAAAATATGACAATGAGAAGGACTTGTCCAGGGGCACCACGTAATTCGAATTGGGCACTTCCTTCTTTTCCCACCGTGGCTGCTGCTGCTGCTGTTGTTGTTGCAACAAACAAACCCGATCCATTTCCTTTTCGGTGGCACTGCCACTACACCTATTCCTCCTCCAGCTCGCACCTCGTTGTTAGTACCAGGTGATGAGTAAAGCCCCACAGATTTCGAGCTCGAGAAGATCAAAGCCGTGCTGCTTTGCATTGCCATCTCACGTGATCGACCGATCCCTCGCCCCGATTCGTTTTTCCTCTTGCAGTACCACAAGACAATGAATGAATAAACGAGAACGGTGGCGGTGATACTATATACTAGTCATATATCAGTAATCAACTATAGTAGACCTGTCCAATCAATTCACGCAAACTATTAATTATTGGTATATTAGAAATTCATTGTTATTTTTTAGACTTGATGCAGAGTAATTTTTCTCCTAAATGACACCGACGTGAGGATAAATAAGTAAAAATAAGTAATTTCATAAGCTACATAAAACAATCAACTAAATGGTTATACACAAAACAATAATCTTATACCAAAAAACTTATTATACTAAGACACTCCAGCCTCATAGGCTGGAAATCTTAATTCTATTGGATTCTTCAACAACATTAGTTTTACCGTGGCAATCAACATTAATTACTTACCTAATTGAATTCTGCTCCTAAAACACGATACAAAGGGGCTCTCACAATATCAAAACACAACTAATAATTCACAATTCTCTAACTTTCTTGCTATCTGCTTTCTCTAGCTCTCATGTCATTGACGTAAGCATCGGACAGTCTACCTGGAGTCGGAAGCATAACCTATTTGGCCCTCAGACGAATTTTTAGCTCTCCTAGTGTCTAGGATTGCCCGTTATAAATTCAGAATCAACAGATTAGTGTCATCTCTCTAAAACACAACAAAGAACTCATTTGTTCCAGATACTGCCAAAAAACACCTAAACCAACTGCTACAATCGCAACTCGTACCTCAACTAGTCGTAACCTACTCCTAACAATTCCTAAGCACATTGCAACTAACCAAACTCCTAATGACTGTCCAGTGAGCAGTCATGACAGACTCCACAATCTTAATTAAATAATTTCGTCCATCATCAAAACTGAGCAAATCCAAATACTCCGGTCACACAAGGATAGCTCGCAGAACTCACCCAATTGATGGTTGACCTAGTTGCCCGACTCGGGGGGTAGGCTTCTCCTCCTCAGCCTTAGATATTACAGCAAAGCCCTCAGCCAACGAGGCACCAGAACTCCAACACAATGTCCATGATTCAAACTGCGAATCCACTACTGACCAAGATCCCGAGGTCACTCCACGACCTCCAAAACCACATCGATATGGACAAAAATTAAAGGAGATGGAAAAGGATAGACGAAGCCTTTAAAAACTGAGGAACCAACATCTTGAACGAGCTCGACTCCCATGACCCACCATTCACACAAGAGATCCTTGACGCATCACTCCCTAGACACTTTAAGATGCTAATCATTAAAGCTTATGAGGGTACTAGTGATCCTTAGAACATCTCCAACTGTACAAGACCACAATGCTCTTGCACTGCCACCCATACACAGTTTCTGTGCCGAGCATTCCTGTTGACACCAGAAAAGCCACCACACCTAGTATTCTTATCTGAAGCCCGATAGCATCAGTTCCTTCAAAGAGCTAAGCCGCACCTTTATTGTGCATTTCCTAAATAGCCTGATTGTAATACCCGTATTCGTAAAGTAAGGGTAAAGAAGTAATTTAATAAATATGATATGAAATTAAAATAATATATTTATGCGAAGGATGTAAAATTGAATAAAATAATTCTTTTGAAAAAAAAAATAGACGCGTGGAGATGTAGTTACAAAGAAAATGAAAATGAAAATGAAAAAAAAAAGTGAACAGTAAAAGGAAAAAGAAAAAAAAAGTTTTAAAAAAAAAACCGTGGCAGCAGGGCACATGCTGCCAAGTGGAAGTTGGGCAATTGCATGTAGGACACATGTAATATATATAATACGTTAGCATATACTTACGAATTCGTTTAATTTTTCTTTCAATTACGCGTTTTCTTTAAACACTTGGGGACCCAAAGAAAAGTTAAAAAAGCAAAATTTTGAAGGGGTTTACTGCAGAATTTCATAAAGGATCATAAAAAGTTATCAGAAAAATAGAAGGTAATAATGTAATATTTATTTTTGAATTTTTAGCATACATGAAATTTCCTGAAAGTCAAAGTGGAATTTTCAGAGGGTGTGGTTTATGAAGAATTGAATAAATAATTAGAAATTTAATACAAATATTATGTCAGGTGTTGACGATCTACAACCAGAGAAAATTTCTGAAAGGAATGGGAAAGGCAAGGAGGTGATCCATGAGTAGCTTTAAGTGTTACGTGGTGAGTTAGATTTACTTTAAGTAATCTATATAAAAATGAAATATCTAGTGATAACATTAAAATAAATTATTAGCTTATGCTTTGTTAGTAGATGAAAAATTGATTGATAGATATAATAAGAATTTTGGATATGTGAAAAATTATTACGTGAGAAATAATATTTTGGAATAATAAGTTGATTTAATAATAAAAACGATAAGTGAAATTCTTGATGAGCTATGGTTGATGTTTTGATACGAATTATGAGGAGATGAAATTTAGTGGATCTTGACAAGTTTTGATGGATGATTTGATGTGATTTGGGATGAAATTTAGTGGATCTTGACAAACTTTAATGGATGATTTGATGTGATTTGGGATGAGAGGAATTTAGTCGAATTTTTTTTATATATAATTTGAGAAAAATTAGGATAGCCAAAATTAAATATTTGAATTTATGTTTGTTTTTTTTTTATGTTATTGTTCAGATGCATATTTCATATCATTGTTCATATGCGTATGTATTAAATGAAAAGAAAAGAACCGGGAAGACAGCCGGTCTAATTGAAAAACCATGACAACCAGTATATGCTGGAAATAAAAGGGACACCATGACAGCTGGTATATGCTAAAAATAAATACCGTTACAGCCGAGACAAGTTGTAAAGAAAAGAACCAGGAAGACAGCCGGTCTAAATGAGAATGAAAGAATCGGAAAGGCAACCGGTCTAAGATAAAAACAAGTCCACATATGGGAAGACGTTCCCTAATAATAATTCATGCATTTTACGTTGTATATTATGTTTAGTTGATATCAGATTAATGTATCTCCCCTGTTGAGGGTTGATGATTGATGTAAAAGAATTTTTGTTAGTATTATTTCTATTTTTGCATATATATGTCGTGCTGAGATTTTCAAAATGTGACAACACTGTCTAGAGGGTGGCCAGCCCGAGATGGGTCATTACACTGACTGCCTGAAGAAGACACCTGCGAGCCTCTTTAACATCATTCAACAAAGGGGTGAAAAGCTCCATAAGTACATCTCGTATTGATCTTCACCCAAAAATCCAAATAGTTGCATAAAAGAACGGGCTTAGATCAGGGACCTTTAGCTCCAAGCTTACTAGGCGCTCAGGCAAGGAAAATAATGAAATCCTCACCCGGGCCAAAGATTACATCCTCGTTGAGGCAGACCAAACATTCAGCGAAGAAGGCAGAGAAAAATTAAAAAATGAGCAAGCTGAATCAAGAAGTAACCTATGGAAGAAACCCCACGGAGAAGGAAGTGAAAAGCTCATTGGATGTTTGGAAACTACACTTCACTCAACGCCTCCATGGTAAATATACCAATGAACATCCAAGATCGCAACTTTTTTCGTTGGCCCTCAAAGCCTCTAAACGCCAGTAAAAACAAAGATAATACCAGATGAGGTCTTTTCCACCGATACCATGGGCATGACATCGAGGAATGTCACGCCTTTAAAAGCCAGATAGAATCTCTTATCCACCGTGTATATATAAAGGAATACACTAGGACCCTTGTATTTCGAGGGAATGAGAGGGATCGACCATGGAGAAATCCAAAACGCATTTACAAATGAAGCATTAGATGTAGCCCCAAGCCTAACCCTAGGAGAAGCCCTACGCATATCCCCGAGCAAGGGCCTAAGTGAAGCCTCAGGCGAAGTCCGAGGAGGGAAGCCCGTGACGAAAGACACCAACAAGGCTGTAGGACATATCAAACCACCGTCGCCGGTGCAATCAAAACTATCTTTGCAGGCCCAATAATGGATAATCAATCCAAGCGAAAAAAGTTTTCGCTAGATCTGTTGCCTTCGTCAGTGGACCAAACAAGAAAATTAAGACCGACTAAGTAATCTCTTTCACCGACGATGATTTGGAAGAACTACAAACACCTCATGCCAATGCTATGATCGTCACACTATTGAACGAAAACTACAACATAGAAAGAATATTGGTTGATAACGGGGGCTCAGTCGACATTCTTTACTATGATGCATCCCAGAAGATGAAGCTCGGTGATGACCAGCTCAAGCTAGTGACCTTCCCCCTAGGTGTTCTCGAGAAAGTCGATACTCTTAGAGGGAACCATCGTTCTACCAGTCACTACAAGGTCAACTCCTCAATAGACCATAGTCATGACCACATTCTTAGTCATTAAACACCCTTCTTACTAAGACTCCATTCTCAAAAGACTTAGCCAGAATTCTATGAAAGTGATAGTCTCTTCTTACCATTTAAAGATGAAGTTCCTCACTTAGAACGACGTCAAAAAAGTTTGAGGAAACTAGATAACATCTCGATCCTACTACCTTAATTCTATTAAAGGGCATAAGAAAGTTGAGGCTTGCCTATAGAAATTAAAGATCTGAGGGATAAGCTTAAAGTTCTAAAGGGCCAACCCGTAGAAGAGTTGATCAATGTCCCATTGAATGAGGAAGAAGACTATAAGACCATGCAAATCGACTCTAACCTATCCGAGGAACTCTGAACCCTACTAATCTCTTTCCTCCAACAAATCAAGATGTGTTCGCTTAGTCAGCATCTGATATGCTCGGGATCGATCCATAAGTTATGGTCTACAAATTGAACATGGATCCAGACCGCAAGCCAGTGGTACAGAAGAAAAAATCTTCCGCCTTTGAGCGAGAAAAGGCTATTGAAGAAGAAGTTGATAAGCTTCTGGCAGTTGATTTCATTCGAGAGGTAAACTACTCAAATTGATTCGCCAATGTGGTAATGGTAAATAAAGCTAATGGAAATTGAAGGATTTGCATTGACTGCACCGACCTCAATAAAGCATGCCGAAAAATAGTTTCTCACTACCAAGGATAGACCAGTTAGTCGACACCACTTCAAGATATGAACCAGTGTTTTCAGAGGCTATGGTGTTGAGCGAGGCATTTTGCTCTAGTGAGGCGAGGCAAAAGCCTCGAGGTGTTGGGGTGTAAACCTTTTTGAAACGTTGGGGCATTTTAAATAAAATAATAATAATAAAATAAAAATAAATAAATTATCACCCAGATCATAATTTCAATTGAAGCTTAAAGCTGACAAAAGGGAAAACATTATTGCCTTCATAAACGGGATCTATTGAAGTTTCAAAACATTCGCATATTTTCACCATCAACTTTTGTTCTCCAATCTTTCCATGATACACTTTGTCAAATTGAAAGCTTCCAATGAAATTTTCTTCACTAAATACGTCAAAGAAAAGATTCAGATATTCGCAAGAAAATACCTTTTTTATCTTGTTGTTACTAAATCAAGTTATATCTTGAGGAACCCTAAATTGAAGACAAAAGGTATATTTTTTACTTAGTTTCATGAGATTCTTTTTTTTTTCTTTATTTTTCATTCCATCTACTTGGTTACAAATCATTTCAAAATTATTATTTTTCATTTTTTTCCTTTTCTCCACCATAATAATGTAAGTTTCTACGATCATACAATTTATCAATGTTTCTTTTCTTTCTCAATCATGTTGTGCAAAGTATTTAAAGTCGAAGCTTAGGGTATGTTTAGGTACCAATTTTCTGTTTTCTGAAGAAAATATGTTTGGATAATTGTGAATCGAAAACAGTTTTCAAAAACAGAAAACAATGAAAATTTGTTTGGATAATTTTATAGCTATAGTTATGTATGATTATTTAATTTTCTTCTCTCCGACCCTACGTCCATTCTCTTCAAGGAACCTCTTGAAGTAATCCTCTAATCGTTAGTCGAGCAACTTCACGAGTGTTGCACAAACCTTACAATAATCTCTTCCTCACGGAAATTATAACCGAAGTGTTTAATCCTAATCACTCTAAGAGTTACACCAACTCTTTCCCTTTATAATAAATTGTATTAACTGTAAAGTAAATAGTAGAGATATAGCAATGAATACTTTCACAAATGAATAATATTTCTCTTTCAAGAACAAGCTTGAAGAATGGCTCACAATGATTTTTCAAAGCTTTTGGGAATTAATGAGCTATATAATGAATTGAATGTTTTATCTTTCTTTTTTTAAATGCTAATTGAAGTGGGTTTATATAACCTTGAATTAATATGGCTGTTTGACACTGACTTGGTAGGTTTGGGGCATTGAATGATCAAGTCATGCATCTCAAACGGTCATATTTTTGAATTACCTGTCGATTGGGTCCTTATACTAGTCTACTGGGTCAAGTGAAAAATCTTCACTTTTAAGCTTATAATGAATTGAATGTTTTATCTTTCTTTTTTAAATGCTAATTGAAGTGGGTTTATATAACCTTGAATTAATATGGCCGTTTGACACTAACTTGGTAGGTTTGGGGCATTGAATGATCAAGTCATGCGTCTCAAACGGTCATATTTTTGAATTACCTGTCGATTGGGTCCTTATACCAGTCTACTGGGTCAAGTGAAAAATCTTCACTTTTAAGCTTAGGGAGAGTACCAATTGACTGAGTCCTTAGTATTAGTCGACTATAAACTTACAGTCCTATTGCCCAGTCGACTGGTATGTAGGCCCAGTCGATTGGGTTGTCCTTCAACCAGTTTTCATGTTTCAAAACAGTTTTTGACTTAGAAACTTTTTGTATTTTAGTTTTGTCAAAGTCTTTTTTAAATTGAGCTATAGATCAAGCTAAGTAATTGAATTTAGAGATTTACAAAGTGATTAAATTACCTTAATACCTATTCTAGATCTTCTGTCTTCTTTTGGTATCTGAACGTGTTGAGTTCTTGCATATTGTTTCTGAAACTGAATGCTTTTACCGCTTAAATACTTAGATAAAATTGTTAGTGCAACTTAGGTAGTGTTTTGTCATTATTAAAATCAAATACGAGTTAACAGGGTAGAAAGAAAATGGAGAGGAAATTTATGAGAAAAAATAAAAACTGAAAACTAGTTTTGAAAACATCTAAAAGGAGTTTTCTAAAATCAATTTTTAAAAATACTTGTTTTGAAAATAGTTTTCAAAAAATATGTCTGAAAACTGATACCCAAACATGTTTCATAGTTTTGAAAATTGTTTTCAGTTTTTGAAAACCCAAATTCTTTTTGAAAACTCGAACCAAACATGCCCTTAATTTTTTTGCTAATAATTTTCTCCTATTGCTAGAGTTATAAATTGCTTTATGTAGATGCTTGTGATTTTTTTTTCATTATATATATATATATATATATATATATATATATATATATATATATATATATATTACAAAAGCTTCATATCAGTCACCAATCAAACTTTAACTGAAAGATTCAAGCGTAAAATCACTCTTGCTTTTCATTTATTTAAGTTTTGCTCCAAATTAGTTTCTAACTTAGGTTTTTGGATCAATACACTCTATTTAACAAATTTGGTGCTACAATTCACACTATATATTTCAAATGGTCATAGATTAATATATGAAACAAATAGATCTAAGTCAATGAATATATTCTAAGTACTATATAGAATATTCTTTATACATATGCGTGTTTCTTTATAATTCATAATAACTATTAACAAACTATTTTCTTACATTGATGGATATCTCGTATTTAGAATGCAAAAATTTCAACTAAATCCTAGAATAAGTTATACCAAAGAAAAAGATTTTGATACCACATGCATATATAGAGACAGCAAATATATTGAAATATATAAAACACCAGAATATATATAAAACACATATATAAAATACTTAGTCACTTATCAAAAGCACTAGGTCTTATAAAATTTCATAATTCCTCAATTTGATTTTTTTTTTAATTTTGTGTATAATATATTTTTTTGTTATTTTAATTTTCATCTTTTTTAATCAATAAGAAAAATTAGGTGATTATTATGTTTTCGTTAATATCACATTATCATGACACTCTGTGATGAATAATTAACTTATATTCAATGAAGGCATAAAGAAATTCAAAAAAAATATCGAAGCTCTATGCCTCAACTTTTTATTAAATGGACTAACCTTTCTTTTAGATATTCATTAAAAATGTTTAACATTTACAACAATTCATTATAATGATTATTATATTAATATAATCATGGTCTTTATATATGTAACATTTATTGACTTAATTATATAACGTTTACAATAACATTTTCATTTATAACATAATAATGGTTTGGTTTGATTTTTATTTTTTTATATAACATTTACAGTATTAACGGAATGATACTTAAAGTCATACTTAATATGTATATATGCTAGTATAATAATTATAGAAATAATTTAATAATAATTTGTTGTTAGAGACATACAAATCAATGACAAGTAGATCAAAATCACTAAATCATCACACGGTTTGACAACATTCCCAGGTGAATGAAGACAATTTTTTTTCTTGTCTTTTTATTTTATTGTAATAATGTAATAATTTGGTACTGCAACTTTGTAATTGATTTTTTATTTTATTTCAAAGTTGTCTTTAACGTAAATCTCTTACATATAATGAATATATATGTTTTGTGCTTAAATTTCGTTTATTCTTTCTAAACTGAAAACTAAATCTAGCTATCCCTATAATCACTCTTTTAACAACAACAATTCACAAAAAAAAAAAAAAAACATATGTATTTGAATCAAGGATTTATTTAAAAAAAATTGATATATAATACAAACAAAATTCTCATACATATATAGATAAATATATGTAACACATTCAAAATTCATATATATATATATATATTAACATATTATACATATCATGAAAAATAAAAACCATACATATACAACATAGCATAGGCAGAGCCATGTTGAAGGTTGGAGGGTCCATGGCCACCCCAAAACTTCACAAATTTTCATTAGCCATATGTAAAAATTTATGCCCCAAAGAAACGTTATAGTAATGCCCTCCCCTAATTAATAATTCGTCCGTTAAAGCTTCCTTATTCATTTGTATTTTAACTTTTTCAACTTCTTTAATTGATACTACTAAAAAAACTAATTGATTAACTCCTTATAAAAATTAGAAACTTCTTGAAAACAATAAGGCATCTTATTTGGGTTAATGTTTCTCTAATTTTTTAACTCTATTTTTTAATTTAATATAAGGTAATGATAAGGATAATATTTTAACATATTATATATTTTTTTAAGAGAAACATGTTATATATCTAAATAATACTCCTTTAAGCTTAATTGAGTAATTTTTTTGCTAGATTTTCATTTTTCTAATTCGCTAATTAGTCTAATCTTATGTTAAAATTTTAGACTTGCCACAAACTCTTGCAAACGCAATGATTAAAGAAAATAAATATTGTAATACCTTAATATTCATTTGATCTATTTGAAAAAATGACTTCAATTGAATAATATATTTATGCAGTTGACATTTATATTCTAAGAATTGTAAATCTATATCACTAAATTATAACATCTCACTTATTTCACACTTTCAGATTTAAGATCCAAATCTAATTTATATATGTTTATTGCATTTATCTCGAGACCCAAGGTCAATTATTAAAGATGCCAAAAACTTGTTTTCATCGATTCGATATAAGATTGATATAGCCAATAAAACCTTGGTTAAGTAGTGAAAGATCGAAGGTGGTGCTTTGAGTTCACAAGATTTCAAGTTTTACTCCTACCGATGTATGAAATATTTCTCACTTTATATGGGTAATATGGTAGTATAATAGAATTATATACAGGTTATATATAATATTATGTTGGTGTTTGTCTAAGGTTTAAACATGGTTTGACAAGGTTCTTCATTAGACCTTGGCGCCTCAGCGCACAGCAAGTCAAAGAAGTGCAGCATCAGGTCAGGCTGTGGCGCCCAGTATGGAGGAAGCCTGGAGGAGGTGTGCGCGCAGCTCAGCCTTCCCTAGGCCGTGGCGCTCAGTATGGAGGAAGCCTGGAGGAGGTGTGCGCGCAGCTCAGCCTTCCCTAGGCCGTGGCGCCCAGAGAGTGATGCATGTGTGCCCTGGCTTGAGCCGCGGCCTGCCCTGTTCTGGGCCGCGGCGCCAGGCACACTGAGACTAGTCTCTTCAGCTTTTTGAAAGGTGCATGGAGCATGAACCAAAATGCACATGATCACTAAGGATTGATGAAGGGCTATGATTGAATGGTCCTCAAGATTTAAGGGTGGAGATTGACTTCAAAGATTGGCTCAAGAAGTGGTGCACTATATACAGGGTCACCTAGCTTCAATCTTAAGAACAAGTGAGACACAAGACATACAAGTGATCATCATACAAGAGATTTTAAGTGCAAGTGTGAGAATGCAAAGTCACAAAACACAGGAGAGGCACTAGAATAGATCTCAAAAGAGAGGCTGGTTGTAAAAAGTGAGTAGTATAGATTGGGTAGAGGGCTTTGTAAGAGTTCTTATCACTTTTTTTCTTCTCTTCTTTGGTTCTTCAAGAACTTGAGATTCTTGAAGGGGTGTTGCTGAAATCTGTTAGAACTCATTGCTTTAGTGTAGAGAGTTCAGAGGAACTCACGGGGACGTAGACTATTGCCGAACCTCGGTAACAATTGCTGTGTTCTTTCTTTTCTTTGATTTTTGTTTCTGTTTCGATTCATTACAAGTCACTCTAGACTTGGGTGTTTGGAAGATCACCACCTGGGCATCTTGAAAGTGGTTTCTCAACAGTGGTATCAGAGCTTTGGTGAGCGGGTGTCGGAGCTGGAACAGAAGGTATCAGAGTCAAGACTCCAAAAATCAAATATCAACTTCTTGGGTGATTCAAGAACAGAGTAAAGATCAAGATCCAATCGTGTTCTTGAGGGTGATTCAAGAACGGTATTGAGATCAATCTTCGATCATGTTCTTGAGGTTTAGAAGAAGTTGGAAAGTAATTGTGGGTACTGTATAAATCTGGGATTTTCTCCGCAAGATGGCTTTAAATTTCATTGTTAAGAAGTTTGATAGAAAGAGAGACTTTTCCCTTTGGAAGCGGAAGATCAAGGCAGTTCTTATGCAATAGAAGGTGGACTTGGCTATTGAAGAAGATGATGTTTTTCCTGCAATTATCACGGAAGTCCAGCGGATTGAGATGAAGAAGATGGTGTACAACACCATTTTCTTGCACATGTCAGATAGTGTCATAAGGGAGCGCGGAGACTCAGAAGATCCTGCTATCATATGGAAGAAACTAGATGAGTTGTTTCTTACTAAAACTCTCTCCAATAAGATTTATCTTCTTAAAAGAATCTTTGCTTTAAAAATAAATCCTAATAAAGAGTTGCAAGATAATCTTGATGTGTTTAATAAGCTAGTTCAAGATTTGAATAGCTGTAGCATAACATTCCCAGATGAACAATTGGTTGTTATTTTGTTGAATTCTCTTCCTGATTGTTTTGATAATTTGATTAATGCAATTAAATATGGAAAAGATACTTTAACCAAGGAAATTGTGATCAATGCCATAAGGGCTCATGATTTCAAAGCCAAGATGAGAGAAACGTCAATTGGAGAAGAGCTGTTCATTATAGGAAGGCCAGCAACTCGGAATGGCAGTAGCATTCATGGCAACTACCAGGAGAAATCAAAGGGTAAAGGGCAGAGCCATGGGAGATCGTGTTCCAAATCAAAGTTTGGAGGAAGGAGATGCTACTACTGCAATAAGGAGCAATAAAGAGCATCATTTCAGGAGAGATTGTAAGAAGAAGATGTGGGATGAGAGAGGAGGAAGTCATACCAAGAATGAAGAGGCTTCGGTTACCAAAGGAGAACAGTAAGATGATGTTCTTGTTGAGTGCTCGATGAGAGTCATAAAATGTATCTTAACAATACTTATTTGTTAGCATTTTAGGGTTGATCTAGGTTTGAATTGCACTTTTATACCTTAACAATTCTAAAGTGATATTCTTGGATTGTTGATTTATTTCGATGCATTTTCAGGTATTTTGAGTCCAAAAGAGGTGGAAAGCCATCATAGCTTAAAGCACGATGCTTCGATGCACATTAGAGTGAAGACATGGTTGTGGAAGGACAAAATGAAGAGAAACCAAGTCTTTAGTGTGCCACGCTACGGCCTGAAAAGTCTAAGCCTCAGCCTCCAAAACCAAGCCCAAAAGAGCAAGGAAGACACCGGTGTGCGCCGCGGCCTGGACCAGGCTGAACCGCGGCCTGACAATCTGAGCCGCGGCCTGGACCAATCTGGGCCTCCAGAAGTAAGAAAAAAATCCAAAAGTCTGAGCTGCGGCCTCCAAAAGCAAGAAAAAAATCCAAAAGTTTGAGCCGCGGCCTCCAGAAGCAAGAAAAAAATCCAAAAATCTGAGCCGCGGCTTGAATTAATGTGAGCCGCGGCGCGAGCTCGATGTTTTGTTTCCGAGTTACGACTTAATTAGGGTTTTAATGATAGTTTAAACCCGAAAACACCTTTGGACCTTTTATATTATAAATAGATCACTTAGGGTTTGATAAAAGGGGAGGCATCAAGGCTAGAAAACTCAAGAAGGCTGCCACATTCTCCCCCATCAAAGTGTTCAAGCATGAGCCCCATGGCTAACTAATCTCCAAGTAAGGCGAAGGGTTGAATCCCTAGGTGTAATTGTTCTTATTTTCCATTATTGATTCAGTTATAGTTTGGATTTATTGTCAAAACATTGTTATGATTTACTCTTTGATTTAATTAGAATATTTTCTCTTAATCCAGTGATTGTATCTTTCTCCTCGATATAAGTTTAGTCATGCTCTTCTTATGTCAAGATTGTTGGATGTGATTGAGTCTGGTAGATTTATCTTTTAGGTTTGTCCATTACTGCGATATTGTCATTAAGATATATTGTCGTTTCTTGATAAATCCATAGGATAAGTCATGTGTGCTTAAATCGAAAGTAAAGAGCATTTCATAACAATTGCATTAGGGTTTACATGTGCTTTGATTGAATATTTACCAATTGCTTGTTTGGGTTTTGAAACTAGTAATCAAGATAAAACAATTGAATTGAGATTGGAATAAGGCAATGAACCTAAGGAGGATTTGCGGAACCTTGTTGTTTATCTATTATATTCTTCAATCTATTTACACAAATTTTCTCACATTACTTCATTATCAAAACACAAATTTTCTCACTTGATCTTTATTGTTCGTGTTAAGGTTTACACTTTCCCTTGTAGATCGCTTGTTTTCTTGTGGAATCGATACCCCAAAGCTGTGCTACAACTACCGTGTTATTCTTTGGACGTAATTGATTACGCTCAAACTAATACACGGTTATTGTGTATAGTTGAGGTGTCAATCCCACGAGGAAAAGCGATCTACAAAGGAAAAGTGCAAACCTTAACACGAACGATAACAATCAAGTGAGAAAATATGAATTTTGATAATGAAGTAATTATGAGAAAATTGTGTAACTAGATTGAAGAATATAATAAAGGAACAACAAGGTTCTAGGAATCCACCCTAGGTTCGTTGCCTTATTCCAATCTTGATTCAGTTGTCTTTATCTCGATTACAAGTTTCGCATCCCAAACAAGCAATCGGCAAATATTCAATCAAAGCATATGTAAACCCTAATGTAATTGATATGAATTACTCTTTACTTTTGATTTAGGCACACATGACCTATCCTATGGATTTATCAAGAAACGACAATATATCTTAATGACAATATCGCAGTAATGGATAAACCTAAAAGATAAATCTAACGGACTCAATCACATCCAAACAATCTTGACATAAGAAGAGCATGACTAGACTTACATCGAAGAGAAAGATATAATCACCGGATTAAAAGAAAATCTTCTAATTAAATTAAAGAGTAAATCATAACAATGTTTTGACAATAAATCCAAACTATAATTGAATCAATAAAGGAAAATAAGAACAACTACACCTAAGGATTCATCCCTTCGCTTTGCTTGGAGATTAGTTGGCCATGGGGCTCATTCTTAAACACTTTGATGGAGGAGAATATAACAGTCTTCTTGCGTTTTCCAGCCTTCATGATATCTCTTCTCAAACCCTAAGTGATCTATTTATAATACAAAAGGTCAAAGGGTGTTTTAGGGTTTAAACAATCATTAAAGTCCTAATTAGGTCATAACTTAGAGAAGGGGATCGTGTGCGCGCCGCGGTTCTCACTTCCTTGCATCACGGCTCTGCATAGTCTTTGGTTTCTTCACTTTTTGGAGGCCACGGTCCCGCCTGGTCCAGGCCACAGTGCACACTGAAGCTCTTTTCTTGCTCTTTTGGCTTGGTTCTGGAGGCCAAGGCTTGGATATTTTTAGGCCGCAGCGCACACACTCAAGACTTGATTTCTCTTCATTTGTCCTTCCACAACCATGCCTTCACTTCGGTATGCCTCGAGTCTTTGTGCTTCAAGCAACGATAACTTTTCCTCCTCTTTTGAACTTAAAGTACCTGAAAAAGCACCGAAATAGATCAATGATCCAAGAATGACACTTTAGAGTTGTTAACGTATAAAAGTGCAATTAAAACCTAGATCAACCCTAAAATGCTAACAATTAAGTTCTGTTAAGATGCATTTTATGAATCTCATCACAACCCCCAACTAACTTATTGCTAGTCCCTAACAATTCAAGTGAAAACAAGAGACGAATTCTACGGTAGGAATCAAAACAAAGTAAAGCAATGTTAGTGTTAAATTAGGAGCAATTCACTTTTTGTCTCAGAAATCACACATAACACACAGCACATAGAATCATTAAATATCACCTAAGTCCAAAAGTAATCCAAAAATCAATCTTAAAATTGTTATCGACTCTTAACATCCATCTTACCACAATCCATTAATCCGAACACCCGGATGATTTTATGCATAACATCCATGAATACAAGTCTTGGCCTCTAAAAACATAATAAATTGTGCGACATCAATCATAAATCAAGCTCCATAGGCTTATTTTTCAAATCACTCTCCACTATTGTAGAAAAGTCACACTATATTGGATCAATAGGTCTTTAATTAGCTTGTAACGTTAGGCTAAGGTAAAGGTTATGAAAGAACGGGAAGAATTCAACCAATAAAAGAACTTAATCTCTTAGTTTTAAACACAACCTTCTTTTAAGCACTGGATAAACTTACTTCAACACCCAAATCTTTCAACAATTTTTTTTTATAAGAGTATATCTTTCAATATTTCACCACTTTTCTTTTCTTTTCTATTTTGGCATAAGACCATTCACTTCATTTTTTCATTTTTTTACTCTTTCCACAACCCCCAACTTATCTCTTTTAATGTACTTGGGTTATGGTAGTAATATATATATATATATATATATATATATATATATATATATATATATATATATTATACTTCCATCCTTACTCCTTTTAAGTGTTTCTCAACAAATGTGTATAACTAAGTTCTTTTAAAAGAAAGGTAAGGATAAAATATTTTTTGGCTCATAAAGGTGAGTAAATGGGCTATTGAAAGAAACAATGCTCAAATTCTTTTTCAAGAAAAAGGCTCAAACAGGTGACTAGCGATAGATATAGCAAGGGTAAGTTTGAAAGGCTCAAACGGTCCAAAAATGGCTTACATCATATCCTAAGTAGTGTGCATTATAGGAATTCGCCTCAAGTGATTATCAAATAATTTCTAGAGCTTGTCGAGACCGCAAAAGTATTCACAAAAAATCACATATAAAACTTCTCTAAATGTTTTAGACTAATCATACAATCTTACTGTAAACTAGAGTCTCAAACCAAATGAAGATTGACACTTAAATCATTCTCAAACCGAAGCAAGATTTAATTTCTTCTAAATGTTGTATGCTATCTCAATTAAGTTCATATCATTGACATGTGAATTAACTCCAAGGCTAACACAAAGCATGCTAAAAACAAACAAAAAAGGAAAGTAACACCAAACAGTTTAATGAAAAAAAATATGTTTCCTCTACCCCCAACTTAATAATTGCATTGTCTTTAATGTGAAAGAAAAGGTAAAAGAAACTCCCTTAGTAATCAAAAGTGCACAGAAGTTGAAAATTGTGCACCACCATTTGAACTGCATTCTGTTGTTCTTGTTGGAATTTCGATCTACAACATAGAATAAAACAAACAAAAAGAAAGCAATTGTGGTGTAATATTAAAGTTCCCACCGTATGTTAGGTTAACACATAAAATCGAAAAAAATAACTAAAAACCAAAAATAAAGTATGAAAAATAAAATAACAAAAAGGAAAACAAAATAAATGTTAGTACAGTCATCCAAAAAAAAAATGAAACAAACAAGATAGAACCCAAAACTAATCTTCGATGTCTTCATTCTCTTTACCTTCCTCTGGAGTTGGATCAAAAGATGAACCCGGATAGGGTGGCAAAGTGGAAAAGTGATCCATATCACAACCAGTAGCGGAGGCAAGGTGTTGGTACATATGACCAAAAGAAGAGTATACTCCTGCCTGATAATCAGCTTGCCTAGCCAAGAATCGTTCTTGACAATCAAATCTATCATGCAAGAATTTTTGATGCTCGTCAAAACGAATCTCCAAACGCTCAAGGTGCTATGCAACAGTGAAATGCTTAGGGGGAGTAGGGGCTGCAATCGTTGCTCTCTCTTTCGGAGCTGGCGGCCTTGAGGCTTTAATCAGAGTGAGCATGCCATCATCGATGGGCTTCTTTGGTTACTAGGCGTCCTCATTAGGATTATACTGGACTACAGCTTGGATGTATAATTGGGTAATTAAGGAAGGGAAATACAATCCAAGCTTTTTTTGCACAGTGTGTATGATAGAATTAAATATGATATGGCCCACATCAATAGTCATGCCCATCAAAATGGCATAAATCAGAACAACTCTCTCAACAGTAAAGTCACTATAGTGCGTGGCAGACATCAATCTCTAACATACAAAATATTGCCAAGCTCGAGCATTGACAGTCAGAGAAGTACCGGGCAAGGTTATAGGGGTATCACCCGTCATTTTCCATGTAGTGCCCGAAATACAGAGAGTATTGAAAATCTCTTCATAATTAATATTAGATGCATATGCACTATACTCACTATTTTCTATGTCAGGTAGCCCGTAGAATCTATTGATAGATGTACTGCTAAAAGAAACTATTTTGCCTCTCACCCTCACCTTACCATTCCTATGTTTATCTACATTAGTGTAGAATTCTCTAACCACATTTGTGAGGGCATGAGATGGTTGTCTAGCAAATGTACCCCAATGCCTATCAATAATCATTCTAAACAAGGTTGGGTTCCCCCTCTCTGTGATATTGAATCCTCTATCAGGAATGGGTTTTTTAGTGTGCATCATCCTAACATATCTCTCACTAGCCTCAAAACTAACGAATTTGCTCGCATCAAATTCTTGAGGTTATTTCCCCCTTGGTCTTTTAATCTTAGGTTCCATTTGAATCAAATGTATAGAACAATAGAGCTAATACAAAATTAACCACCCAAATAGCGCAAATGAACAACAAAGAGAAAAAATTGGTCTTACTTGATGCCCACAATTGGAGAGAAGAAAGACTAGCCACCAATTTGAAATCTTCTTGAAGAACTCAAAATCCTCTTAGAACCAAGCTTTTTGGAGAATTTTCCAACAAAATTTGCAATATTAGTGCTAAATCCTCCAAGAAATGATGTTAGAATCAAGAAATTTTGAGTAAAAGTGAATGGATAAGGAAGGTTTTTGGAGAGAGGATGAGAGAGGAATGAGTGTGCTATATTTTTGTAAGAGAGAAATAAAGAGGAAAGTGGTGATTTGGGGTTTTAAGGTGCAGGATACGAGCTGGTGTTGCGGCTGTGCTGTGGGCCGGGCCTAGACGGGGGCTGGTGTGCATGCTGGGCTGCCGCTGTGCTCTACAGCGCGCAAGGTACTGGGCCTAGGCAAGGGCTGGTGTGTGTGCTGGGCTGTTGCTGTGTGTTGCAGTGCTGTGGGCTGGGCCTAGGCGCTCACGCAGGTCTTGGTTCTAAATAAAACACCTTGTTTGTGTGCCAAATAAAAATATAAAATTAGCAAAATAAAAAATAAATGTTAAACTAAAAATTAGATTAAATCAAACTAGAAAAAAAAACTAAAAATTAAAATGAACTTAATTAAAAACAAAATAAACAAAATAAAAAAAATAAAAACATACCTTTGTGGTGTGATCAAGGTGAATAGACCGAATCCATAAGCGAAATGTCTTCAACTTCTGGATCTTGCCTATCGATTAAGATTTTAAGGTGTTGACCATTTACTTTAAAAATCTGACCATCTCTAGTATCCTTAATTTCCACCGCCCCATTTGCAAAAACATTTTTCACTATCAAAGGACCGGTCCACCTCGACCGAAGTTTTCCTAGATGCTTATGGAGTCTAGAATCGTATAAGTACACCCGATAATTAGGCTTGAATGTTTTCCTCAAAATATTTTTATCATGAAACACTTTCATCTTCGCCTTACAGATTCTAGAGTTCTTATAAGCATCATTTCTTAACTTCTCTAACTCGGTCAACTGATATTTCCTAAGCTTACCCGCCTCTCCTATGTCAAAATTAAAAAACTTGATGGCCCGATAAGCTCGATGCTCGAGCTCTACAAGTAAGTGCCAAGGCTTTCCAAAAACAAGTCTATATGGTGACATACTTAAAGGGGTTTTGAAAGTTGTACGGTAAGCCCAGAGCATAGCAACTAGTCTCAAAGACCAATCATTGCGATCCGGGTTGACCATTTTTTCTAGAATTCGTTCAATTTCCCTATTTACAAGTTCTACTTGTCCACTTATCTGAGAGTGGTAAGTTGTGGAAATCTTATGTAACAACCCATATTTTCTCATCAAAGCTTCAAAGGAACGGTTGCAAAAATGTGTACCTCGATCACTAATTATAGCACGTGGTGTACCAAATCGAGATAACAAATTTTCTTTGAGAAATTTAATTACCGTTCTATTATCATTGCTTCGGCAAGCTGCTGCCTCTACCCATTTTGACACATAATCTATTGCCACAATGATATATTGATATCTGAAAAAAGGAGGAAATGGTCCCATAAAATCAATGCCCCAATAATCAAAGATTTCAATCACTAAAATTGGGTTTAAGGGCATCATATTATGACGAGACACAACTCCTAACTTATAACACTTTTCACATGAGCGACAATAGATGTTTGCATCTTTGAACAAGGTAGACTAATAAAATCTACACTGCAAAATTTTTGCAGTGGTTTTTTTCATTGAAAAGTGGCCTCCACAAGCTTGGGAGTGACAAAATTCCAAGACGCTGGCAATCTCTTCATCAGGGATGCACCGCCTTAAAATTTGGTTAGGGCAGTACTTGAAAAGACAGGGGTCATCCCAATAAAAATTATGTACCTCATTCAAGAACTTCCTCTTGTCTTGAGCGCTCCAATCCATGGGTATCTCACCGGTAGTCAAATAATTCACAATATGAGCAAACCATGGTAGAGAAGTAATAGAGAGTAATTGCTCATTGAGAAAATCATCCTTGATTAGCATGTTGTCAGAGGTGTCCTCAAATGTGAGCCTTGAGAGATGGTCCGCCACCACGTTCTCTACTCCTTTCTTGTCTTTGATGGTGATGTCAAATTCTTGCAAGAGTAAAATCCACCGTATTAGTCGTGCCTTAGCATCCTTCTTTGTAAGAGGTACTTGAGGGCTGCATGATCTGTGAAGATAAGAATAGAAGAATCAATTAAATAAGCACAAAACTTATCCAAAGCAAATACTACAGCTAGAAATTCTTTTTCAACGGTGGAGTAGTTCATTTGAGCACTATTTAAGGTTTTACTAACATAGTAAATGACATAAGGTTTCCCCTCTTTTCGCTGTCCAAGCACAACACCTACAGCAAAGTCACTAGCATCACACATGATTTCAAAGGGTAAAGTCCAATCAGGTGACTGCATTATAGGTGTTGAAGTAAACTTGCCAATCAACATTTTAAAGGCCTCTTGACAAGCTTAAGTCCACTCAAATGGGACATCTTTAACTAGAAGGGCACATAGTGGTCTAGATATGTTGGAAAAGTTTGTATGAACCTCCTATAAAAACCAGCATGACCAAGGAAAGATCTTACATACTTTATTGTCTAAGGTGTGGGAAATTTAGAAATTAATTCAATCTTAGATTGATCAACTTCTATCCCCTTAGAAGAAACAATATGCACTAAAACAATACCCGAAGGTACCATGAAATTGTATTTTTCCCAATTTAAGACTAATTCCTCTTCCTCACAATAAATTAAAACTTTCTCCAAATTCAACAAGCATGCATCAAATGAAGATCCAAAAATAGTTAAGTCATCCATAAAAACCTCCATGCAATTTTCAATCATGTCACTAAAAATGCTCATCATGCAACATTGAAAAGTGGCAGGGGCATTACACAATCCAAATGATATTCTACGAAAAGCATAAGTGCCAAAAGGACAAGTGAAAGTGGTTTTATCTTGGTCTTCTAATGCAATTTCAATTTGATAATAACTAGAATAACCATCTAAGAAATAGTAAAAAGGATTACCAACTACATGCTCAAGAATTTGATCAATAAAAGGGAGTAGGAAATGGTCTTTTCGGGTGGCAGCATTCAATTTTCTATAATCAATGCACATTCGTCACCCAGTCACACGTTTTGTAGGGACTAACTCTCCTAGGTCATTCTTTACCACAGTGACACCAGACTTTTTAAGAATGACTTGCGTAGGGCTTACTCATTTACTATCAGCTATGGGATATATAATTCCCGCATCTAATAGTTTTAACACTTCATTCTTCACTACTTCTTTCATAGTGAGGTTAAGCCTACGTTGAAGGTCTCTTATGAGAATAGATCAGGGGACTAATACCTTTTAAATCAGCCATGGTCCAACCTAAGGCTGATTTATATTTATTTAAGGTCCGAATTAATTTCTCACATTGAGACTCAGAAAATTCAGATGAGATAATAACAGGAAAAGTATCATCTGGACCAAGAAAAACATGCTTCAAACCCTTAGGTAGTGGCTTCAATTCGACTTTAGGTGCTTCCACACTTGAGGGGTTTTGCTTCTCGCTTCTTTTGAGCAACTCTTCAAACTTTGGTTGCCATGCTCGAGTGGCATAATCTTGAGATTTATCAAAAATAGCACAAATATCAATTATATCAGTTTTATCATTAATAGAATCAATCTCAGAATTAACAAGAAAATATTCAAGAGGATCAAAATCATGAGCTATGGAAACTCCCTTATCGATTAGTAACTCGATCATGTATAAGTGGTGGTTCTCGTCCTCATCTTCGGGCTATTTTGCAACATTGAAGATGTTCACCTCGAGGGTCATGTTTCCAAAGGGCAGCTTCATGAGTCCATTTCTACAATTAATTAGAGCATCTGCAGTAGCAAGGAAAGGTCTACCCAAAATCAAAAGAATTTTAGAGTTAGTGTCAACAGCAGAAATAGTGTCAAGGATTAGGAAATCAACAGGATAGTAAAATTTATGAATTTGAATGAGAATATCCTTTACCACACCCCGGGGTACTTTGACTGAACGGTCAGCCAATTGTAATACCATAATGGTTGGTTTGATTTCTCCCAAACCTAGCTGTACATAAATAGAAAATGGCATCAGGTTTACACTAGCTCCTAAATCTAGCAATACTTGTCTAACCTCATGATTTCAAATGCTACATGCAATGGTTGGACAGCCAGGATCCTTGTATTTGGGGGGGGAGGGGGGGAGGGATTCTTTGCTCAATTAAAGTACTAACTTGCTCTGTTAGGAATGTTGTTTTCTTTACATGGTGTTTCCTCTTAATTGTACACAAATCCTTGAGAACTTTTGCATAGGTATGAACTTGTTTAATCACATGCAAAAGAGGTAGATTAAGTTTTACTTGCCTTAGGTTCTTTAGGATTTCATTATTTAGGTCCAGATTTTTCTTATTTAATTTTAAGGCTTGAGGGAATGGTGCCTTAACAGGGCTCTTGGTAACTTCAGGGTCCTTGGGTAACTCGGCATCACTACTACCTTGACCCTTTTCCACATCCTCAGATTTGTTAATGACTTACCACTTCTTATCACATTGGCATTTACATCTTTCAGATTTACTTGTGCCATGTACTGACCATGAGGTGTGGACTGAGCTTGGGAAAGGAACTTACCTCGCTCATTCATGCTCAAAGAGCCCATCAATTTGGACACTTGGCTCCTTATTTTCTTATTCTCTTCCACAACATGTATGATTAATGCTTCACACCTTTGGTTTGTCTTACCCTATGCCTCAATGAAAGCATGTAAAGTGTCTTCTAAAGAACTCCTAGAGGATGAGGGTGCATTATATGGTGCAGGGTATGATCTAGGGGGTTGTGCAAGCTGCTGATTTTCAGACTTCCAGCTAAAGTTAGGGTGATTTTGCCACCCCGGATTATAGGTGTTAGAGAAGGGTACTAGAGGCTTTTTATACATGCCTAAGGCATTACATTATTTCTCATACATCCCTCTTATATCTATAAATGTGGGACACTTTTGAGCGGGATTATCTACCCTGCCACACATAAAATATGGTTCCGAAGATTCGGCATGATTAACCACGTGTGTTGGCTTTGAGTCTTTAGTCTTTAATGCATCTAACTCCCTAGTGAGCATTTCGACCTTAGATTTTAGGTTGTCTTCTTCCCTAAGATGGTATATTCCACCACTACTTGGGTTTCCTACAGGTTGTGACCTATTTGTGCTTTCAGTAGCACTAGGAACAGTCTAAGTATGAGCTTTTTCAGCAAGCTCGTTGAGGTATTCCATGGCCTCATCAGAATCTTTTTGCAAAAATTCACCATTACACATCATCTCTACAAATTGGCGCTCTCTATAGATAAGTCTCTCATAAAAGTAGCTCACTAAGCACTAACTCTTATACCCATGGTGAGGACACATACTTAATCGCCCCTTAAATTTCTCCCAAGACTAATGCAAAGTCTCATTATCCTTTTGTGTAAAGGTGGAGATTTGCTTTTTTAAAGCATTGGTCTTATGTTGAGGGAAGTATTTATTGAAGAAGACCTGAGTCATCTCATTCCATGTCCTAATAGATCATGGTCTCGGTGAGTATAACCAACTCTTAGCTTTATCCTTCAAAGAGAAAGGAAAAAACTTGAGTCTCACGATATCATCAGTTGCATCTTGACTATGAAAAGTCGTAACTACTTCCTCAAACTCCCTAATGTGTACATATGGGTTTTCATTTTCCAATCCATGAAACATAGGGAGTAATTGTATCATCCCTGTTTTGAAATCTTGATGGCGAGTATTGGCTGGAAACATAATGTATGATGGCGTGGCTGTTCGGCTAGGATGCAAGTAATCTTTAAGTTTCCTAGCAACATACTCATTAGGGTTTTCAGCCGTGTTAACAAAGTCTTCTAAATTCTCGTTTAGGTGTACACTAGGGTTTGATCTAGGCGAGGTCTCACTAACGGACACGGAAGGAAAGGGTAGCTCTACTTTAGGTCCTTTAATGAATCTACCTCGTGAATCTCTTGGTCTAAGCATACACCAAATGAGTTAATAGGAAATAAATAAAACATAACAAATAAAAGAAATCAGAAAAACAAAAACTTAAAAAAAAGGAACAATAGTATCATTTTGTCTTAGAGTTGGCAACCTTTCTTGTATGTATGCGCGTTTCCCCGGCAACGGCACCAAAATTTGATTACGCTCAAACTAATACACGGTTATTGTGTATAGTTGAGGTGTCGATCCCATAAGGAAAAGCGATCTACAAAGGAAAAGTGTAAACCTTAACACGAACGATAACAATCAAGTGAGAAAATATGAATTTTGATAATAAAGTAATTGTGAGAAAATTGTATAAATATATTGAAGAATATAATAAAGGAACAACAAGGTTCCGAAAATCCACCCTAGGTTCATTGCCTTATTCCAATCTTGATTCAGTTGTCTTTATCTCGATTGCAAGTTTCACATCCCAAACAGGCAATCGACAAATATTCAATCAAAGCATATGTAAACCCTAATGTAATTGATATGAATTACTCTTTACTTTTGATTTAGGCACACATGACCTATCTTATGGATTTATCAAGAAAAAACAATATATCTTAATGACAATATCGCAAGAATGGACAAACCTAAAATATAAATCTACCGGACTCAATCACATCCAAACAATCTTGACATAAGAAGAGTATGACTAGACTTATATCGAGGAGAAAGATATAATCACCGGATTAAGAGAAAATCTTCTAATTTAATTAAAGAGTAAATCATAACAATGTTTTGACAATAAATCCCAACTACAACTGAATCAATAAAGGAAAATAAGAACAACTACACCTAGGGATTCATCATTTCGCCTTGCTTGGAGATTAGTTAGCCATGGGGCTCATTCTTGAACACTTTGATGGAGGAGAATATAGCAGTCTACTTGTGTTTTCCAGCCTTCATGATCTCTCTTCTCAAACCCTAAGTGATCTATTTATAATACAAAAGGTCCAAGGGTGTTTTAGGGTTTAAACAATCATTAAAGTCCTAATTAGGTCATAACTCGGAGAAGGGGATCATGTGCACGCCGTAGCTATGCCTGGTCTTTGGTTTCTTCACTTTGTGAAGGTCGCGGCCCTGCCTAGTTCTGGCCGCGGCGCACACTGAAGCTCTTTTCTTGTTCTTTTAGCTCGGTTCTAGAGGCCGAGGCTTGGATATTTTCAGGCCGCAGTGCACACACTCAAGATTTGATTTCTCTTCATTTGTCATTCCACAACCATGCCTTCACTCCGGTATGCCTCGAGTCTTTGTGGTTCAAGCAACGATAACTTTTCCTCCTCTTTTGAACTTAAAGTACCTGAAAATGCACTGAAATAGATCAATGATCCAAGAATGACACTTTAGAGTTGTTAATGTATAAAAGTGCAATTAAAACCTAGATCAGCCCTAAAATGCTAACGATTAAGTTATGCTAGGATGCATTTTATGACTCTCATCAGTAATCAAATTTTGGCGTCATTGCCGGGGAGACACCCTTAAATACAAGGAAGATTGTCAATTTTGAGACAAGATGGTAATATTATTCATTTCTCTAAGTTTTGATTTTATGATTTTCTTTTATTATTCTGTTTTATTTGTTTCCCCTTTAACTCATTTGGTGTATGCTTAGACCGAGAGATTTACGAGGTAGATTCATTAGAGGACCCAAAATAGAGTTACCTTTTCTTTCCACGTCGTTAGTGAAACCTTGCCTAGATCAAACCATAGTGTACACCCAAATGAGAATTTAGAAGATTTTGTTAACATGGCTGATAATCCCAATGAGAATGTTGCTAGGACACTTAAAGATTACTTGCATCCTAGCCGAACAACCACACCATCGTGCATCATGTTTCTAGCCAATACTCACCATCAAGATTTTAAAACAGGGATGATACAATTACTCCCTACATTTCATGGCTTGGAAAATGAAAACCCATGTGTACACATTAGGGAGTTTGAGGAAGTAGTTATGACTTTTTATAGTCAAGATGCAACTGATGACATCGTAAGACTCAAGTTTTTTTCCTTTTGCTTTGAAGGATAAATCTAAGAGTTGGCTATACTCGTTGAGACCACAATCTATTGGGTCATGGAATGAGACGACTCAGGTCTTCTTTAATAAATACTTCCCTCAACATAAGACTAATGCTTTAAAAAGGTAAATCTCCACCTTTGCACAGAAGGACAATGAGACTTTGTATTAGTCTTGGGAGAAATTTAAGGAATTATTAAGTATGTGTCCTCACCATGGGTATGAAAATTGGCGTTTAGTGAGATATTTTTATGAGGGATTTTATATATAGAGAGCGCCAATTTGTAGAAATGATGTGTAATGGTGAATTTTTGCAAAAAGATCCTGATGAGGCCATAGAATACCTCAATGAGCTTACTGAAAAAGCTCACACTTGGATTGGACCTAGTGCTACTGAAAGCACAAATAGGTCACGACCTGTAGGAAACCAAAGTGGTGGTGGAATTTACCATCTTAGGGAAGAAGACAACCTAAAGGCTAAGGTTGAAATGCTCACTAGGAAGTTAAATGCATTAAATACTAAGGGTTCAAAGCCAACGCACGTGGCTAATCATGCTAAATCTTTATAACCATATTTTGTGTGTGGCGGGGTGGGTCATCCAGCCCAAGAGTGTCCCACATTTGTTGATATGAGTGGGATGTATAAGGAACAATGTAATGCCTTAGGCATGTACAAAAAGCCTTTTGCACCCTTCTCTAATACCTATAATCCGGGATGGCGCAATCACCCAACTTCAGCTAGAAGTCTGAAAATCAGCAGCTTGCACAACCCTCTAGATAATATCCTGCACCATATCTGGCACCCTCATCCTCTAGAAGTTCTTTAGAAGACACTTTGCATGCTTTTATTGAGGTATAGGGTAAGACAATCCAAAGATGTGAAGCATTAATTACGCAGGTTGTTGAAGAGAACAAGGAAATAAGGAGCCAAGTGTCTAAATTAATGGACTCCTTGAGTGTGAATGAGCAAGGTAAGTTCCCTTCCCAAGCTCAGTCCACACCCCATGGTCAACACATGGCACAAGCAAATCTGAAAGATGTAAATGCCATTATGACAAGAAGTGGTAAGTCATTACATATCCCAACAACGAAAAAATCTGAAGATATGGAAAAAGGGTCAAGGTAGTAGTGATGCCGAGCTGCCCAAGGACCCTGAAGTTACCTAGAGTCCTGTTAAGGCACCATTCCCCCAAGCCTTAAAACCAAACAAAAAAAATTTGGACCTAAACAATGAAATCCTAGAGAACCTAAGGCAAGTAAAAGTTAATCTTCCACTTTTGCATGTGATTAAACAAGTTCCTACTTATGCAAAAAGTTCTCAATGATTTGTGTACAATTAAGAGGAAACACCATGTAAAGAAAACAGCATTCCTAACAGAGCAAGTTAGTGCTTTAATTAAGAAAATGATTCTCCCCAAATACAAGGATCCTGGCTGTCCGACCATTACATGTCGCATTGGAAATCATGAGGTTGGACAAGCATTGCTAGATTTAGGAGCTAGTGTAAATCTGATGCCATTTTCTATTTGTTTGCAGCTAGGTTTGAGAGAAATCAAACCAACTGCTGTGGTATTGCAACTAGCTGACTGTTCAGTCAAAGTACCCCAGGGTGTGGTAGAGGATGTTCTAATTCAAATTGATAAATTTTATTATCCTGTTGATTTTTTAATCCTTGATACTATTTTTGCTGTTAACACTAACTCTAAAATTCTTTTAATTTTGGGTAAACCTTTCCTTGCTACTGCAAATGCTTTTATTGATTATAGGAATGGACCATTGAAGCTGTCCTTTGAAAACATGACCCTCGAGGTGAACATCTTCAATGTTGCAAAACAGCCAGAAGATGATGACGAGAGCCACCAGTTATACATGATTGAGTCACTCATCGATAAGGGAGTTTCTATAGCTCATGATTTTGATCCTCTTGAGTATTTTCTTGTTAATTATGAGTTTGATTATATTAATGATAAAACTGATGTAATTGATATATGTGCTATTTTTTATAAAACTGAAGATTATGGCACTCGAGCATGGAAACAAAAGTTTGAAGAGTTCCCTGAAAGAAGCGAGAAACAAATCCCCTTAAGTGTGGAAGCGCCCAAAGTTGAATTGAAGCCACTACCTAAGGGTTTAAAGCATGTTTTCCTCGGTCCAGGTGATACTTTTCCTGTTATTATCTCATTTGAGTTGTCTAAGTCTCAACGTGAGAAATTAATTCGGACCCTAAATAAACATAAATCAGCCTTAGGTTGGAGCATGGCTGATTTAAAAGGTATTAGTCCCCTAATATGCTCTCATAAGATAAATTTGGATAAAGGAACTAGCCCTCGTAGAGACCCCCAACATAGGCTTAACCCTACTATGAAAGAAGTGGTGAAAAATGGAGTGTTGAAACTATTAGATACGGGAATTATATATCTCGTAGCTGATAGTAAATGGGTAAGTCCTACACAAGTTGTTCCTAAAAAGTTTGGTGTCACTGTGGTGAAAAATGACCTAGGATAGTTAGTCCCTATAAAATTTGTGACTGGGTGGCGAATGTGCATTGATTACAGAAAATTAAATGCTGCCACCTGGAAAGACCATTTCCTACTCCCTTTTATCGATCAAATTCTTGAACGTGTAGCTGGTTATCATTTTTATTGTTTATTGGATGGTTATTCTGGTTATTATCAAATTGAAATTGCATTAGAAGACCATGATAAAACTACTTTCACTTATCCCTTTGGTACTTATGCTTTTCGTAGAATGCCATTTGATTTGTGTAATGCACCTGCTACTTTTCAACGTTGCATGATGAACATTTTTAGTGATATAGTTGAAAATTGCATGGAAGTTTTTATGGATGACTTGACTGTTTTTGGATCTTCATTTGATGCATGCTTATTGAATTTAGAGAGGGTATTAATTCGTTGTGAGGAGAAAG
The DNA here is from genome assembly GCA_023935145.1 of Bretschneidera sinensis. Taxonomy (NCBI): domain Eukaryota; kingdom Viridiplantae; phylum Streptophyta; class Magnoliopsida; order Brassicales; family Akaniaceae; genus Bretschneidera; species Bretschneidera sinensis. The sequence continues at coordinate 97,105,810 of CM043701.1, forward strand.
AATTAGTCTTAAATTGAGAAAAATACTATTTCATGGTACCTTCAAGTATTATCTTAAGGCATATTGTTTCTTCTAAGGGGATAGAGGTTGATCAATCTAAGATTGAATTAATTTCTAAATTGCCTACACCTAAGACAGTAAAGGATGTGAGATCCTTTCTTGGTCATGCTGGTTTTTATAGGAGGTTCATACAAAATTTTTCCAACATATCTAGACCATTATGTGCCTTCCTAGTTAAAGATTCCCCATTCGAGTGGACATAAGCTTGTCAAGAGGCCTTTAAAATACTGATTGGCAAGCTTACTTTAGCACCCATAATGCAGTCACATGATTGGACTTTACCTTTTGAAATAATGTGTGATGCTAGTGACTTTGCTGTAGGTGTTGTTCTTGGACAGCGAAGAGAAGGGAAACCTTTTGTCATTTACTTTTCTAGTAAAGCCCTAAATAGTACTCAGATGAATTACTATACCACTAAAAAAGAATTACTAGCTGTAGTATTTGCTTTGGACAAGTTTCGTGCCTATTTAATTGGTTCTCTTATTCTTATTTTCGCAGATCATGCAGCCCTTAAGTACCTTCTTACAAAGAAGGATGCTAAGGCACAACTAATACAGTGGATCTTACTTTTGCAAGAATTTGACATCACCATTAAAGACAAGAAAGGAGTAGAGAACATAGTGGCTGACCATCGCTCGAGGCTCACATTTGAGGACACCTCTGATGACATGCCAATCAAGGATGACTTTCCCGATGAGCATTTACTTTCCATTACTTCTCTACCATGGTTTGCTCATATCGTGAATTATTTGGCTACTGGTGAGATACCAATGGATTGGAGCGCACAAGACAAGAGGAAGTTCTTAAATGAGGTACTTAATTTTTATTGGGATGACTCTTGTCTTTTCAAGTACTGCTCTGACCAAATTTTAAGGCATTGCATCCCTAATGAAGAGATTGCCAGCGTCTTGGAATTTTGTCACACCCAAGCTTGTGAAGGCCACTTTTCAATGAAAAAAACCACTGCAAAAAATTTGCAGTGTGGATTTTATTGGCCCACATTGTTTAAAGATGCAAACATCTATTGTCGCTCATGTGAAAAGTGTCACAAGTTAGGAGTTGTGTCTCGTTGTAATACGATGCCCTTAAACCCAATTTTAGTGATTGAAATCTTCGATTGTTAGGGCATTGATTTTATGGGACCATTTCCTCCTTCTTTCGGATATTAATATATCATTGTGGCAATAGATTATGTGTTAAAATGGGTAGAAGCAGTAGCTTGCCAAAGCAATGATAATAGAACAATAATTAAATTTTTCAAAGAAAATGTGTTATCTCGATTTGGTACACCATGTGCTATAATTAGTGATCGGGGTACGCATTTTTGCAACCGTTCCTTTGAAGCTTTGATGAGAAAATATGGGGTGTTACATAAGATCTCTACTGCCTGCCACCCTCAGACAAGTGGATAGGTAGAACTTGCAAACAGGGAAATTAAACAAATTTTGGAGAAAATTGTCAACCCGGATCGTAATGATTAGTCTTTGAGACTAGTTGATGCACTTTGGGCTTACTGTACAGCTTTCAAAGCTCCATTAGGTATGTCACCTTATAGGCTTGTTTTTGGAAAGCCTTGCTACTTACCTGTAGAGCTTTAGCATCGAGCTTATTGGGCCATCAAATCTTTCAATTTTGACATAGGAGAAGCAGGTAAGCTTAGGAAATTTCAATTGACCGAGTTAGAGGAGTTGAGAAATGATGCTTATGAGAACTCTAGAATCTATAAGGCTAAAATGAAAGTGTTTCATGATAAAAATATTTTGAGAAAAACATTTAAGCCTAATGATCGGGTGTTCTTATACGATTCTAGACTTCATAAGCACCCAGGAAAACTTCGGTCGAGGTGGACTGGTCCTTTTGTAGTGAAGAATGTTTTTGCAAATGGGGCGGTAGAAATAGAGGATACTAGAATTGGTCAGATTTTTAAAGTAAATGATCAACGCCTTAAAATCTTAATCGATAGGCAAGATCCAGAAGTGGAAGACATTCCATTTATGGATCCAGTCTATTCACCTTGACTACACCACACAAATATGTTTTTATTTATTTTTCTTTTGTTTTGTTTGTTTTATTTTTAATTAAGTTTATTTTAATTTTTAGTTTTTTTTTCTAGTTTGATTTAATCTAATTTTTAGTTTAAAGGTTATTTTTTATCAATTTTATTTTGCTAATTTTATTTTATACAAACAAGTTTTTTTTACTAGAATCAGGTCCGGGCCGTGCCTAGGCCCACCAGAAACGCGCCTCGCCCAGTAGCATGCAGGCCCATCTCGCCCCAGTCCGCGCCGTGCCCCAGCATGAGCCGCGCCGCGCCTCACAACAACACACAAATTGCCCATGCCTTCAAGCCGTGGCGCTACCTGTTCTACCAACCCGTGATTTGAACATTTTAAAGCCCATTTCTACACTTTTTTCCTCATTTCTCATTTGAAAACAGCAGCCCTTTTCTCTCTCTCTCTCTCTCTCCAAACCCTTACTTTTACTTAAAATTTCTTGATTCTAACATCATTTCTTGGAGGATTTAGCACTAATATTACAGATTTTGCTAGAAATTTCTCCACAAAGCTTGGTTTTAAGAGGATTAGTTTTGGGTTCTATCTTGTTTGTCTCATTTTATTTTATTTTTTTCGAATGACTGTACTAACATTTATTGTGTATTCCTTTTCGTTATTTTATTTTTCGTACTTTATTTTCATTTTTAGTTATTTCCATTTCTTGTGTTAACCTAACATACGGTGGGAATCTTAATGTTACACCGCAGTTGCTTTCTCTTTGTTTGTTTTGTTCTATGTTATAGATCGAAATTTCAACAAGAAGCACGACATGCAGTTCAAATGGTGGTGCTTAATTTTTAGCGTCTATGCACTTTTGGTTACAAAGGGAGTTTCCTTTACTTTTTCTTTCACATTGAGGTCAATGCAATTTTTTAAGTTGGGGGTGGAGGAAACATATTCCTGTTTTTCATTAAACTGCTAGGTGTCACTTTCCCTTTTTGTTTATTTTTAGCATGCTTTGTGTTAAGCCTTGTAGTTAATTCACATGTCAATGATATGAGCCTAATTGAGATAGCATATAGCGTTTAGAAGAAGTTAAATCTTGCTTCGGTTTGAGAATAATTTAAGTTTCAATCTTCGTTTGGTTTGAGACTCTGGTTTGCGGTAAGATTGTATGATTAGTCTAAAAAATTAGAGAAGTTTTATGTGCAATTGTTTTGTGAATACTTTTGCTGTCTTGACAAGCTCTAGAACTTATTTGATAATCACTTGAGGTGAATTCCTAGAATGCACATTACTTTGGATATGATATAGGCCATTTTTGGACTGTTTGAGCCTTTCAAACTTACCCTTGCTATATTTATCGCTAATCATCTGTTTGAGCATTTTTCTTGAAAAGGAAATTGAGTCTTATTTCTTTCAATAACCCATATACTTACCTTTATAAGCCTAAAAATATTCTGTCCTTACCTTTCTTTTAAGAGAACTTAGTTATACACATTTGTTGAGAAGCACTTGAGAGGAGTAAGGATGGAAATATGAAAAAATATTACTACCATAACCCAAGTACATTAAAGAAGATAAGTTAGGGGTTATGGAAAAGAAAAGAAAAAAAAAGAGAAAAAAATTGAAAAAGAATGTGAATGGTCTTATGCCAAAATAAAAAATACAAAAAAAAGAAGTGAATTATGGCAAAGAAAGAAGAAAAAAAGTGGTGATTTATTGAGAAAAATGCTCGAAAAATGGTTGAAAGAGTTGAGTGTTGAAGTAAGGTTATCCAGTACTTAAAGTATGTTGTGTTTAAAACTAAGAGATTAAGTTCTTTTATTTGTTGAATCATTCCCGTTCTTTCTTAACATTTACCTTAGCCTAACGTTACAAGCTTATTAAAGACCTATTGATCCAAGGTGATGTGATTTTTCTACAATAGTGGAGAGTGATTTGAAAAGTGAGCCTATGAAACTTGTTTTTGTGATTGATGTCACGCAAATTAATATATTTTAGAGGCCAAGACTTGTATTCATGATTGTTGTGCATAAAATCATCCGGGTGTTCAAATTAATGGATTGTAGTAAGATGGATGTTAAAAGTCGATAACAATTTTAAGATTGATGTTTGGATTACTTTTGGACTTTGGTGATATTTAATGATTCTATGTGCTGTGTGTTATTTGAGATTCTTGAGACAAAAAATGAGTTACTCTTGGTTTAACACTAACATTGCTCTACTTTGTTTTGATCCCTACCGTAGAATTCATTTCGTATTGTATTGTTTTCGTTTGAATTGCTAAGGACTAGCAATAAGCTAGTTGGGGGCTATGATGAGAGTCATAAAATGCATCTTAACAGTACTTATTTGTTAGCATTTTAGGGTTGATATAGGTTTGAATTGCCCTTTTATACCTTAACAACTCTAAGGTGATATTATTGGATTATTGATCTATTTCGATGCATTTTCAGGTACTTTGAGTCCAAAAGAGGTGGAAAGCCATCATAGCTTAAAGCACAATGCTTCGATGCACATCAGAGTGAAGGCATAGTTGTAGAAGGACAAAATGAAGAGAAACCAAGTCTTTAGTGTGTTATGTTGCGGCCTGAAAAGTTTAAGTCTCGGCCTCCAGAACCAAGCCCAAAAGAGCAAGGCAGACACCAGTGTGCACCATGGCCTGGACTAGGCTAAGCCGTGGCCTGGCAGTCTAAGCCGCGACTTGGAACAATCTGGGTCGCGGCCTCCAAAAGCAAGAAGAAAATCTAAAAGTCTGAGCCGCGGCCTGGATTAATGTGAGCTGTGGTGCGAGCTCGATGCTTTGTTTCCGAGTTACGACTTAATTAGGGTTTTAATGATAGTTTAAACCCGAAAACACCCTTGGACATTTTATATTATAAATAGATCACTTAGAGTTTGATAAAAGGGGAGGCATCAAGGCTGAAAAACTCAAGAAGGCTGTCACATTCTCCCCCATCAAAGTGTTCAAGCATGAGCCCCATGACCAACTAATCTCCAAGCAAGGCAAATGTTTGAATCTCTAGGTGTAGTTGTTCTTATTTTCCATTATTGATTCAGTTGTAGTTTGGATTTATTGTCAAAACATTGTTATGATTTACTCTTTGATTTAATTAGAAGATTTTCTCTTAATCTGGTGATTGTATCTTTCTCCTCAATATAAGTCTAGTCATGCTCTTCTTATGTCAAGATTGTTGGATGTGATTGAGTCCGGTAGATTTATCTTTTAGGTTTGTCCATTACTGCGATATTGTCATTAAGATATATTGTCGTTTCTTGATAAATCTATCTAATAGGTCATGTGGGCTTAAATCAAAAGTAAATAGTATTTCATAACAATTGCATTAGGGCTTACATGTGCTTTGATTGAATATTTACTGATTGTTTATTTGGGATGTGAAACTAGTAATCGAGATAAAAACAATTAAATTGAGATTGGAGTAAGGCAACGAACCTAGGGAGGATTCCCGGAACCTTGTTGTTTCTCTATTATATTCTTTAATCTATTTACACAATTTTCTCACATTACTTCATTATCAAAACACAAATTTTCTCACTTGATCTTTATTGTTCGTGTTAAGATTTACACTTTCCCTTGTAGATCGCTTGTCTCCCTGTGGAATCGACACCCCAAAGCTGTGCTACAACTACCGTGTTATTCTTTGGGCGTAATCAGTGCTCAAATATAAGCAGGAGGCAAGGCAGCGATAATGGATCCTGGATTTCAGGTGCACTTATCACATGTGCCCTCACAAGGATTGGTTCAAGAATTTTCAGGAAACCAATGATGGAAAGGTTTTCTTGGGGAATGACACTTCTTGCCAAGTGAGGGGGATATGAGACATCCAATTGAGGATGTTTGATGGAGTCACAAGGCTGCTGCGGAATGTGAGGTATCTTCTAGATTTGAAAAGGAATTTGATCTCATTGGGGAAGTTGGATTCCATGGGGTACACATACAAGGCAGAGGGAGGAAAGATCAAGGTGACCAAGGGATTTTTGATAGTGATCAAAGTAGCAATAAAAGATGGACTTTATGAGATGATCGGAGAGACAGAAATCAAGGATCAAACAGCAAGCTTGATGGCTGAGATGGATAAGGCAGTCCTTTGGCACACTCGTTTGGGACATATGAGCGAAAAGGGCTTGCAAGTTCTTAGCAAGAATGGTCTACTTGGTGGTGACAAAGTAGAGAAATTAGATTTCTGCGAGTGTTGCATTCTTGGGAAGCAACACCGGGTCAGCTTCAATACCGGAGTGCACAAGTCTAAGGGCATTCTTGACTACATTCATTCGGACCTTTGGGGACCAGCAAGAACACCAACACAGGGAGGTAACTTTTACTTTCTATCTTTAATTGATGATTATTCAAGAAAGGTTTGAGTTTATTTGCTTAAAAATAAAGCAGATGCTTTGAATAAATTTTTGGTGTGGAAAAAGTTGCTTGAGACTCAAACGGGTAGGGTAGTTAAAGCTTTATGAACCGATAATGGCTTAGAATTTTGCAGTAAGTATTTTGATAAATTCAGTGAGTTAAATGGCATTCTAAGACATAGAACGGTTGTAAAAACACCTCAGCAAAATAGAGTTGCTGAGAGGATGAATAGGACCTTTATGGAAAATGTTAGGTGTATGTTAATTGGGTCCGGTTTACCAAAATATTTTTGGGGGGAAGCTGTGTCTACTACTGCATAGATCACCCTCTAGAGCTTTAGAGCTCAAGACTCCCATAGAAATGTGGAGTAGGAAACCCCTTGAGTTGAGCAACCTTAGAACTTTTGGGTGTGCTGCATTTGCACATCAAAATGATGATAAACTTAACCCAAGGTCTAGAAAATGTGTATTTCTAGGGTATGGTGATAGGGTTAAGGGGTATAGGTTGTGGTCCTTAGAACCAAAAGGAATGAAACTCATAATAAGTAGGGATGTTATTTTTAATAAATTTTTATTTCGCTATTTGGAGAAAACTAACCTTGTGGGGGCTAGTGAGCAAACCAGTCTGAAATTTGTAGAGCATCGCATCAAGGAAAATTCAGTTCAGGTAGAGCAAGGAAGGCAAGAGGGTTCGAACCAGGTAGAGCAATGAAGGCAAGAGAATTCGAACCAGGTAGAGCCTATTGATGAAGGCCATGCTTGGGATACTCAAGAGGAGACTGAACTGGAAGGGGATGATGTAGCAAGTCAGAATGACTACCAGCTCACAAGGGACCTGGAAAGGAGGGTGGTCAGACCACCTTTGAGATATGGGTTTACGGATGCTAATGTAGCAGCTCATTGGACAGAAGAAGGGAAGGTTGAACCATAAACTTACATGGAAGCCATGGAATGTAAGGATTCATCAAAGTGGCAGCTAGCTATGGAGGAAGAAATGGATTCTTTGAGGAAGAACAACTCTTGAGAATTGGTGCCCAAACCAGAAATTCAAAGAATTGTGGATTTTAGGTGGATCTATAAGATCAAAGAAGGGAATCCTTCAGGGGACAAATTCCGGTATAAAGCTAGGCTGGTAGCGAAGGGGTTCACACGAAGAGAAGGCATAGATTTCACCGAAATATTCTAACCTGTTGTGAAGTACAAGACGATACGGATAATATTGGTTATGGTGGTCTAATTTGATTGGGAGATCGAGCAAATGGATGTGAAGACAACATTCTTGCATGGAGAGCTTGATGAGACCATCTACATAAGGCAACCCGAAGGCTATGAGGAAGAAAAGCAGGGAGAGTTGGTGTACCAATTGAAGAAATCTCTCTATGGCCTGAAGCAATCACCTCGGCAATGGAATAAGAGGTTTGATTCCTTTGTAACTAGCTTGGGTTTCATGAGGAGCTACTATGATTCGTGCTTGTACTACAAGGGGCACAAGGTGGAGGAAGTGGTGATCATCCTCATCTATGTTGATGATATGTTGCTGGTTGGGAGCAGCATGGAGAAGATAGAAGAATTGAATTCTCAACTCAGTGAGGAGTTTGAGATGAAGGATCTTGGCCATGCACAGAAGATCCTTTGGATGTGTATAATCCGGGAAAGGGAAAGAAACAGATTGAAGATTTCTCAGACTTCCTACATAGAGAAGATGATATCTAAGTTCTCTATAGAAGATAGCAAACCAGTGAAGGTTCCCCTTGCTGGTCATTTCAAGTTCTCCAGTGATCAATGTCCGAGATCGGAGGCGGAGAAGAAAGAAATGGAAAAGGTCCCTTACTCTAGTGCGGTTGGTTCAGTTATGTTCACCATGGTAAGCACTAGACCAGATATTGCTTATGCAATAAGCGTTCTCAACAGGTTTATGAGCAATCCCGGAAAGAAGCATTGGCTTGGGATGAAGTGGTTGCTGAGGTACTTGAAGGGAAGCCCATATGTGGGGCTGGTTTATAAGAAAAGGGGTAAGTCCATCTGTCTTGAGGGTTATGCGGATTCAGACTATAGAGTAGACTGGGATAAAAGAAGATCGATTACCTCTTACTTCTTCAACTTAAACGGATGTTGTGTAAGTTGGAAGGCTAAGTTGCAGCCGGTGGTAGCACTCTCAACAACCAAGGCTGAGTACATAGCGGTTACGGAAGCCATTAAGGAGGCTATGTGGTGCAAAGAGTTATTAGAAGAGTTGAAAGTCCTGAAAGAGCAGGTGGTGGTGTATTCGGATAGCTAAAGTGCATTGCACTTGTGTAAGAATCTGGTGTTCCATGAGAGGACAAAACACATGGATGGTCGGTATCATTTCATTCGGGAAAATATTACGAAATGATGCATTCATGTGGACAAGGTAACCACAGAGGAAAATCCTGCAGATTTAGGCACCAAGGTTCTACCTCTAAGTAAGTTCAATCATTGCCTTGGACTACTTAGGATTGGAGTCGGTTGGTATGATGACTCAAGATGAGTTTGGATCCTGAGTTCTCTGCACAATGGGTTCGGGCTTAATCACTTAGACAAAGGTAGAGATTATTGGTGTTTGTCTAAGGTTTAAACATGGTTTGCCAAGGTTCTTCATTAGACCTTGGCGCCTCAGTGCACAATAAGTCAGAGAAGTGCAGCATTAGGTCAGGTCGCGATGCCCAGCATTGAGGAAGCCTGGAGGAGGTGTGCGCCACGGCTCAGCCTCCCCCAGGCCACGGTGCCCAGAGAGTGATGCATGTGTGCCCTAGCTTGAGCCGTGGCCTGCCCTGTTCTGGGCCGCGACGCCAGGCACACTGAGACTAGTCTCTTCAGCCTTTTGAAAGGTGCATGGGCATAAACCAAAATGCACAGAATCACTAAGGATTGATGAAGGGCTATGATTGAATGGTCCTCAAAATCTAAGGGTGGAAATTGACTTCAAAGATTGGCTCAAGAAGTGGTGCACTATATAAAGGGTCACCTAGCTTCAATCTTAAGAACAAGTGAGACACAAGACATACAAGTGATCATCATACAAGAGAATTCAAGTGCAAAGTCACAAAACATAGGAGAGGCACTAGAATAGATCTTAAAAGAGAGGCTGGTTGTAAAGAGAAAGTAGCATAGATTGGGTAGAGGGCTTTGTAATAGTTCTTATCACTTTCTTTCTTTTATTCTTTGGTTCTTCAAGAACTTGAGATTCTTGAAGGGGTGTTGCTGAAATATGTAAGAACTCATTGATTTAGTGCAGAGAGTTCAGAGGAACTCACGGGGACATAGGCTATTGCCGAACCTCGATAACAATTGATATGTTCTTTCTTTTCTTTAATTTCTGTTTCTGTTTCGATTCATTACAAGTCACTCTAGACTTGGGTGTTTAGAAGATCACCACCTGGGCATCTTGAAGGTGGTTTCCCAACATATTAATTAAAAGAGATAAGTTTTGGTACCTTTTTAAGTTATAACTGATTTTATTAAAAATATCATTATTTGGGTTTGAAAAAAATCATTCTTTGAAGCTTAAATTTATTATATATTCCTCATAATCCGTTATAATAAATAATATAGTACTATTTGGCCCTTCAAGTTTAAATTTTTAGCTCTACCCCTGTAAAATAATATATAAAACTGGATATTTTACACATGCAAAGTCTAACTATGATAGCACATGTTAATAATTATTTACATAGTAATACGACTAATGCAAAAATTATGAAGAACATTCTCAACAAGATCCTAACTTGCATAATTAATGAGAGGTGGAAGTGTTGTTTTCTATTGTGACTTGAATTTTCCAGAGTTTGTATGTTTGTATATGGGAGGAAATTTGCATATCTGGACCCTGCCATGTCAACTCATGATCCACATAAGACGGTCTACCGTGTCTATATTTATTTTATACCGCATCGTGCCAATTTTTTTTAAATGTAGGCTCGGCATAGCTCAAGGCTCACATGGCTATTTGGTCGTGCCGTCCGATGGGTTTCATAGGTATATATTGATTTTTTTTTGGTTGAATATAGTAAAAAAAAAAAACTTGTAAATATTGAATTGAACGCTTATAATTATATAGAAAAACAATAATTTTATTGATGAAGTTAAATATTACAAATAATTTAGAAATTGAACAAAAACAACAATATAAACAAACAACTTAAAAATTATAAGTTCTAAATATCTTTCAAATAAATAACTTACAAAAACAACAACATATAAAATAAACCAAGGAAATGACATGACTTACAAATTAATTAAATATAAAAAAAATAACTTAGAAATTTTAAAACTTAGGAAGACAAAAAATATGATTATTAGTTTTTTAATTTTCACCGTTTATACTTTTTCAGGGAAGAAATTACAAACTTTTTTTCATTCTTGATCCCTTCAATCGTCACTCGATCCACTATATTGATCATTCTTTAATATATTTCTTATGCAGTCTTTTGCATCTAGACAATTTTTTGTGCATACTAGCATTTGCAACGTTTTTGGTAATAGTCTTGATCACAATTCATCCAAAATTCTAAAACCTGTACTAAAAGCTTGTTCCGATGTTATGATAGACATTAGAATAGTTAGTAGATCACGTGTCATTATGCTAAGAATATGATAATAATGTTTATTTTTCTTTCATCATCTTAAAATATCAAATTTATCATCATTTAATTATTTTTAACTCATCATTTTAATGATATTAAATTATATATAATTTTAAATTTTATTGGATGTTATAGGTTATGCCATGTCTCATGCCATACTTAACCTCATATTATGCACTGTCGTGCTTTTTTCTTTCTTTTTTTTTTTGGTTTGTGTTGTGTGATGGATCTCAAAAACTGACCTAGCATGGCACCCACCAAGCACGGCTCGACCAAACCGTCAAAAGGCTAGACGTGCCGTTTGTTTCTACCCCTAGGCACGATAATACCGTCAAAAGGCTCAAAAAATAACCATAGCCGTCACGCCACAGTTAGCCTGTTACGGTGTGGTGGTGTCTGCTAGATTCGAGTAGACCAGAACTCCACAAGTGCTTCAATCCCCGCATAGAGTGCTACGTATATTTCAAGTTTTGGTAGATTTAGTATTTTAATTTAAAACACTATAATACCAAATAGGTTTAGTTCCCTCCATTAGAGGCTCCTCTCCTCTTTATACAGCAAGAGAGGTAGAAGAAGAAGAAGATGGTGAAGCTCAGCGCCGACTTAATTTGGAAATGCCCTCATTTCTTCAATGCCATTAAGGAGCGTGAGTTAGATCTTCGAGGTACTCTTTCTTTTACCCTCACTCTCTATTTCTCTCACCCATCTAACCCTAATTCCCTTTCCCCTTTATCTCTCTATATATCACATTGGAATTTTATAAACAACTCCCAGTAATACCTAATTCTTTACGTTTGTTTTCGCTATTTTGCCTTCTTGGCTGCAGGTAATAAGATCGCTGTAATCGAAAACTTGGGTGCTACTGAGGTGCGTTCTGTTTTACCATTTTGCACAGTTTTTTGAAGTTCTATATTAATATATGACCAACCAGAAATTTCTAGACTTTCGCTTTTTAAATAACTACAAATGGCTAAACAACTGGAGCTCAACTCTTTTCAGAAGTTCCCCCTTCCCACCCACCCCTTTGGCTTCCTGGGTTGCTTTTTCACACCGCAACTCATTAATTCCGCACGCTTTGTTGATATACATCTCATAAGTTCTAATTATTCCGTCTCTTTTATTACGATTATGATATGACTACTTATAACGAATTATTTTCGTACCCCTTTGATGAATTTTGTACCGATATCAATGGTTTTCTGGTTCCCATTCCGTCATTGGCTGAGCTCGAACTTCGACATATTCCCTTAAGTTAAATCATTCCTTCCTTTGCTTTTCGGATAATCGCTCATAATACTATTAGTTAGAACAGTGTTTATCTTGCACTTTGATCAATGTGACTGTAACTCAGTATCATTTTATGCTGGCAGGACCAATTTGACACGGTTGATTTGTCAGACAATGAGATTGTCAAGCTTGAAAACTTTCCATATCTTAATCGTTTGGGTACTTTGCTCATAAACAACAATCGAATTACTCGAATCAATCCCAACATCGGAGGTGAGCTATGATCTACACTTGATTCATTTCATTCCAGCTGAGAAGCATACATAGTTCTTATGTTATTTCATTTCACAGAGTTCTTGCCCAAGCTACACACATTAGTTCTTACAAACAACAGGCTTGTGAACTTGGTGGAGATTGATCCTCTTGCAGCCCTCCCAAAGCTGCAGTTCCTTAGTCTGTTGGACAATAACATCACTAAGAAACCAAATTACAGGCTCTATGTGATCCACAAACTAAAATCACTTCGGGTTCTGGATTTCAAGAGAGTAAAAAGCAAGGTGACGATACTTTATTGTGACAAACTTTTTTCATTCTTGTAGGCATCGACGCATTGTGTTGCTTTCTTTAATGGGTAGAAGTGGAAGATGGGCTTAGAGTGCTTGCTCAATCCTGCAAGGCCACTAATTGGGGTTTCGATGTTGCTTACCGCTTTATCATGTGCCGAATCAAATTCCCAGCGCCTTGGATCTTGGAAGCCTTTTTTAAGGGAAAAAAATAGGAACTCATGGCAAACATTTTTCAGCAAATACTTTTGGAATTTGAAGTTTCAATTACTTGAATATCTATGATATACTTTGAATGCTAACAGTGCGCTGTGCAATGGTATCTCGGGTTTTGAAGCGTGTCTTGAGAGTTTCCACATTCACTTGGAAATGCTGAAGGTTACGATCATATTTAAATTAGCCTTCCCAGATCTCATATTGGCAAGACAGTCAATGGGTGATGGCATGATTTGTTGGGAAGCTGCCTAGGCAACACTTTGGGTGTATTGACTACCCTGAGAAGTCCTGTACTTTGCATTTGCTTCAAAATCATATTTCGTCCTTTGTCATGACTTGTTATAGTTTCATACTGTAACTTTAACTACTTTATATGCTTGATTTAGTTATCTTCGCGGTTTATACCTAAGTTCCTCTTAGTTTTCCAAAGAAAATACTAGAGTTTTCATTAGAAAGCTTTTGCCAGATATTGGCACTTGTTTTGTACATGTGTGGTGGTACTATTCTTAGATTACAATCCTAAATTTTCTTGTTTTTTGTTATTTTAAATCCCTTTGGAGTTAATTATATGAATTAATTTTTCAATGATCATGTTTTGTGGATGATAGGAGAGAGCGGAAGCAGAAAATTTGTTTGCATCTAAAGAAGTTGAAGAGGAGGCTAAGAAGGTACCTGTGAAGACATTCACACCGGGTGAGGTTTCAGAAGTTTCGGAGGAACAACAGACTCCAAAAGTGGTAGCCCCCACACCAGAGCAAATTATAGCTATCAAGGTATTTATTGAAACAATGAGTCATACTTAATGTTGGTAATATATAACATTTTGTAGGTTTATTTGGGGTATAATTTGCGTATCCTAATCAAACAAAATTTTAAACATCTGAAATAGAATCTGGAAATAGGATTCTGAAGAAGAAAAAAAGGAAGATTGGAAAAGTCTTGGGAAGATGCCAACTTCACTTTAATTCCAAAGTTGTTGAAGATGGTTAATCTTTGAGGTATAATTTGCGTATCCTAATCAAACAAACCTTTAAAATATAAAATAGATTCTGGAAATAGGACTCTGAAGATGTAAAAAGGAAGATTGGAAAAGTTTTGGGCCTCGGGAAGATGCCAACTACACTTTAATCCCAAAGTTGTTGAAGGCAGTTGCGAAAATAAGCTTAAATATTCCATTACAAGAAGCTTATAAAAATATATTCGATTAAAAGATTGGAATTTGGAAAAAATAATGCTTTTTATGGACTTCTATTCAGCCTGTAATAGATTCTAACATATATTCAAACTTCAGTTCTATCAATCATAAAGTCATGTTGGAGAGTGTTTATTGGAATTTAATTAGATTCAGCCACTAATAGGTTTCATAGTGGACTCAAAACTTCAATTATATCAATCATAAAACTAAAATCATTTTGGAGAGTGTTGAATTTCAACCGTATTTCTGCTACCTTAGAACTGGTTCGTCTCCTCACTGGTTGAAACATGAAAGTAGTTTTGGTTGAATAAAGGGTGTAAAACAAAGAGAAACTATTACAGGATTGGCAGAAGTCAGATAACTGATACGGACATGAAGCTAAAGTTGTAAAGGTTGGTTGGGGAAAATCCTAGGTTCAAAGAGGAAAAAAAATATTCACTACTATATAGAAGGGCTACTATGCTCTTCTTTCGTTTGTTGCATTAGATTTATATATATTTCTTTACCCCATAATTCCGTTATTGATATGAATATATGATACTTATTATCTTGATATTATACTATTTATTTGCTGATTTCAATTTTTGCAGGCTGCCATTGTGAATTCCCAGACTCTTGAAGAAGTTGCGAGACTTGAGCAGGTGGTTTTGCTTTGCTTAATTGGACAAATGTCTTCTTTGGCTTGTTTTCCCTTTATGTTTGTCGTTAATGTTGACACTGTATTTTTCAATGGGTTTTGCATGAGCACTGAACAGGCACTGAAGTCTGGTCAGCTTCCATCAGATTTGAAGATTCCAGATGATGATACTGTAGCCAACAATGACGAAGAAAAAGATGACAGGATGATCACTGATAATCAAAATGAGGCTGATCATGTTGAACCAGAAAGTGGGGAAGAACAGAAGAATGGTGAATCTGCACCCATGGAGCAGGTTATGAGGCTTTTTGAACTGAATTATCTGTGCTTGTGGTGTTCTTGAAGCCTTGTTTCTTCTTGTTGAGATATTTCCTAATTACATATGTATTAGGTTTTCTAGTCTTTCTTCGTTTATGTTTCTTATTCCTATTAGGAGTTATATTCTTCGGTATATATGTGTATATATATATATATATGTGTATATATATATATATATATATATATATATATATAGTTGTGTTAGTTTGTTCATTAGACACAACAATAATAATAAGAGTTCGACAATATTTCTATTCAATCTCTTATCTCTCTCTCTTTGTTTAAACCCTAACCTAAATCTCAACATAGTATCCGAGCCCATGGTTTAGGATCCTGGTGGTATTTGAGTAAATCCCCTAAAAAAACAAAAAAGAAGCCTAGTTTTAAGCATGTTATTTTTTCCTGTGTGTTTCTGTCTTTTCGGTCACGTTCGCTTCTTCTTCTTCGACAATTCTGTCGGGTTCTGGTTTTGTGTTGAACCCAACCCAGTTCTAGTCAAGTTCTCCTCTCCAACGAAGCTCTGCTCTGTCCTCTCCAGTGTTTTCTGGTCGTCTTCTCCCTCTCTTTGTTTAAACCCTAACGTAAATCTCAACACTTCTCATATATAATTTTCTGCTGGACACTGAAGCCTGCACTCTCTCTGTCTCTCTCAATACACACAGACGTTTGTGTGTGTGTGTGTGTGTGTGTGTGTGTGTGTATGTATGGCTGTGGCAATACTTATTGTGTACGAATGGATGTGAGTATATTATATGTACATGCATGAGTAAGTGAATCTGCTGTCATTCTTTTCCCTAGAACCCTTGAAGAATTATCATCTTTTAACTGAGATATAATTAATCATTGTACCTGAACAAACAGGAATATGATAAAAGAAAAGAGGGATTATGTTTTATTGGAAAAAGCCATAGGAAGTGACTAAAGCAGAAAAGGCAGAATAGAACAATGTCTTTGCAGAAACCTATCTGTTTGATTCTTGGGAGGTTTCAATTTGGATGAATTTATGTTTAGGTTTGAGATTATCAAATCTCTTATTTGTTATATTGTTCCCTCTTGAAAGGATTCGTACAATACAAGAATCTTGGATCCAATTATTGAGAGAATCAGCACATGTTTAACAACCTAGAGATACATGTTTTACTTGGAAATTAGAAAGATAGTTCATAGTTCTGAAATGATCCTCCTTGACATCATTATATAGTCTAACTATGATGTTGTGCAAGATTCTGGTCAAAGTGGATGGTAGGATAGAATATGATTACATATAACTTCTCATTTATAAAAAAAGAGATTAAATAGTTGCCTCACCACTCATTTTTCATGGGATAGCTAGAGTGATGTGATTTCTCAGTAGTTGATTTCTGTGGGTAAGTGATAGCAGACTGCCCAAGGGATCTTGATTTTGTTTGGTTTCTTGTGATTGTCAGTGAATATTTGTTAGTTAACGGTGTAAGGTCCATATGACTGAGAACAGAATGATGATCGCTCAGAAGTGACCAAATCCCTGTGACTCAGGAGTTTGGATATCATGGTTGACTATGATCTTTGCTGTATCTATGCTTGTGCAGTATTCCAGGGATTGTAGTGGTTGTAAATATTTAACTGACTCTCGGTCTCCTTTGATTTCTTTCTGCTGGCTTTTAATTTGGTACAATTCTTGCTTCACAATTCGCGAGCTCATGAGGATTTTGTTGTGCTATCCTATCTGATCTTTGACTGATGACATATTTGTTCTTTGATGCCCACATTTGAGTCCGCTTTCAGATTAGTTGTGTCTGTGTATTTTGTGTTCTGTCAGTAAGCATTTTGTTATGATTTCTGTATATTCTACATGCTAACCTAGTTTTTTCTCCCCCTTAGATTGGTTAATTAATTTTTAGTTACTCTGGTGGCTGGTAATTTTTGCTCTTGCTAAATGGTGTTTTGATACTAATGCTTCTTTTATATGTTTTTCTACTTTCAGGAATAGAGGAGATGTTCTATATTTTGGTCTTCATGGAAGCTTGTCACTTGCACTCCTTGATGGTTGCTTTGACAATCTGGATTTTGGAAGACTCTCATATGTTACTTTATCTAGATTCTGCGTATCTACAACTTTGCTAGAACTGATAACATCTCCACCTGAGGAAACTTTCCTTGTTCTTTTTCCTTTCTTTTATTTTATACTGCGGGTGTTGTGGTGACGACCTTTTCCCTGCAAAACTGCATGCTATCTGATTTTGTTGGATGTATACAGGTTTACCTTATATTAGAATTGAGATAATTGTGCTATTAATTTGTCTCAATGGTTGTGTAGGTGTAAGATGGGTTGTACTAATCTACAGTGTGTTTGGTTCACAGATAAAGCAATGATGGGATTAAAGTGGGATTATAATAGGATGAGATTATAGGTAGGCTAATATAGTAATTTTGTTATCTTTTGTTTGGTTGATGGGACTGGTTAAGTTTATCCATCAGTATCCCATGTGTGGATGTTTGGTTGCATCCAAAAAAAATTGCTTGTGAGGTGGGTTGGTGTAAGATGGGTTATACTAATTTACAGTCTGTTGATTCACAGGTAAAGTAATGATGAGATTAAGTGGGATTATAATTGGATGAGATTATAGGTAGGTTAATATAGTAATTCCGTTATCCTTTGTTTGGTTGATAGGATTGGTTAAGTTTATCCATCAGTATCCCAAAAAAATTTGCTGGTGAGGGCTATATATATATATGAACATTCATATTACACGTCTATAACTTACAATTGCAAGTTAATGATCTTAAAAATCTTAAATTAGAATTGTCTCGATACCTTGTACAAGTTCCTCTTGACAGATCATGCAAATAGAAATATCATACTACAGTTTTTTCCTCTCTACCCAAACAAAAAAAGTGGCATGGGTTAGGAGGCGTGTGAAGCTAACCCCATCCGGTTTCACAAGTCGGAAACAAAGTTGATGCAAGGGGTTTCTGGTAGAAGTTGATGACGACGAAACTTCGTGTGAAGGTTGCTAACTCCAATGGTAGTTTTCATCCACCGTATGTCAAAAAACACAATAAGTTTTAGATGAATTAAAAAATAAAAAAAATTACAATGCAATGTAAAGAGTAAAATTATCCATAAAAAATAACACAATCCTATTATACGGAGCTTGCATTATTTTCAATGATGTGTGCCAGCAGCATTTTGAGTTGAGCTTAGGATGCAAAAGCTCTCAACAGAAGAACTTACTATCCTGTGACTAACAGACATCTTGTTCTGTTTAGTTTTTCTGGTTTTAAGTTTTAGCTTTGTTCAAGTTCTTCTCTTGTAGAATTTCTCTGATTTCATTGATTTGTTTTATTGGATAAATAAAATTTCAAATTTATCCCCAAAAAAAACACAATTTAACGTCATTACCCCCTTAAAACCCTCCCAGAATGCACATCCAACATCATACAAACATTGTAATCGTATTCAACACGAAACAGTTAATCACAATAAAGCTTTTATTTTAGAGTAATATCATTCATTGAGAAATTCATGCCATGGTCCATAAATGGAGGTCCACAAAACTAAAACTCCAAATGTTCTTAGACTAGCAACATACCCACTAGATAAAGAAGATCCATAAATACATATTATAGCAGTACTCAAGATGTACACATAAGCAGGGTCTTGATCCAGACCAAGATGCTGTGACAATTGAAGAAACTACACTTGTTCTGCAGCAAAGTTTAGGATATAGCTAATGGCATAATTTTCGCTTCCCCGATAATACCAGCCACTCCATCACAAGCTCCATTCCAGGAAACCACATCAAAGCCCTGTTCAGCTCAAAAACAATGGAAAATTGGCTAAGAAAAGATAAATAAGGGAAAATACAGAACAAAAATGATAATCTACATGTTAGATGAGTTTACAGATCAGAACCTCAATACAAATGATTGGAAAAACTTTCAGAACACATATCGAGAAGCATCTGTAAGCGCAAGATCGCACTAGCTGGTGCAGGCTTTTACCCCAATCATCCTGCACCAGCAATGGGGTACAGTTGATTGATTGCTATTCAGAATCATCATAAACTTCATCATCAGAAAGCTCATCAAAGGTTCTCATATCAAGCTGATATCGTAGGATGCCCCCGATCCCACCAAAACCCCGACAGAACTGGGAACCTTCCTGCGATTTGTTAGTAATAAACTCAAGAGAGCATCCAAACCGCCTATATTCATTAGCCAGCCACTCCAACAAAGACATCTTTTCCTGAACCTCTAATTCTGCAGGGTTCGCTAAATCCTTAAAATTGTTCTGATTAGCCTCCTGCTCCTTGTTCAAATGTTTTATCACAGTCTCCCCAGTAACACTGTTTTTCAACACATATCTGTTGATGTCAAGATTTTCCCACACAATAAGAGTCTCAACAGCACCCATCTCTAAAGCCTTCAGTGTATCGTCTACAGCAAAAACATACTTACCAGTGTCCTGGCTTATCTCCTCAAAATATTTTCCTACCAAACGCTTCTCCTGTATGAACTTCACATTTGACAAAATTTCTGAAGAAAGCTCAATAGCCTGATTAAAACCGTTCTCTCCCCCATAAGAAACATCAACCACATTCAGGATTTTTGCCTGAAGCCGGGGATCAAACATATCCGACTGACTCAGTTCAGTCTTGAAGTCAGCTGACCCAGCGAGAATCAGTCCTGAAACATTAGGCTGGCTGGTGGCAGGATTGATAAAAAACTGTGTGGCCAGTTCTGCTGTCTTCCTCACATAATTGTGGCGCTTCTCCATTCGAAGTCGAGCAAATCGTAGAGCTGATTGCCCTCCTCTCCCATGTTTCTTTGGAAGGTCAACAGTGAACTTATGGAGTACATCACGAGTGTTACCACTCAGTGTCCCAAACAGGGTCCCATTCCCGTCCATGACGATAAAACCAAACTTGTCATCCGATTCCAAAAGCTCATTCAGGGCTTCTGTATGAAACTTGTTGTCACACAGGTAAAGAGAGGCATTAATGGGCCTGAAAGGCTCAAAGTCAATAGTCACCTTCTTTTCCTTCCCATCATCAGTTACAATAGTTCCCGTATAAAGGACAAGCCCATTTGGAGGAACCTTGTTATAAAGCTTCAGTCTTTGCTGAGCAGAAGTGATTGCCCCCAAAACAGACTGACGATTGACCCTGCTTTTGATATTTGAAGCAGTTCCAAATTCATCTCCCAGCATCTTAGTTACCCGAGAGATCTGATCACGTGGAGGCATGATCAGAGAGATCATGCTTGTCCCATTTCCTCGAGCAGCTTCAAGGGCTTTAATCAACTTCTTAATCTTCCATATCTCAATATTCTTATCAGTATCGTGTGCATCTGCCATTGTGATGTAACCTGGAACATCAGAGAAGGAGTAAGATTATCCCCAAAGATGACATAAGTTATACATACAATTACAAAAAATTTAGAAAGAGAATCTACCTATGGACAAAAGCAACACAAGAGGTACAAAATATAGGTACCTATTCATAGCCTGACACTAGATATAAAACGTGACAACTCATAAAGGAATAAAAATTCTTAATTGCATGCATAAATGGTAAAAACTTATTTTCTGAATTTAAAAAAGAAAATAAAGTACACTAAACATTATTCATTCAGAAGCCTCCAAACATCATGAATCCATATAGTGGCCCAAGTCATAGAAAAATAACAAATCTATACCAAATCACGCTTCAACATCTTGACTGCTTTATGCTTTAAGAAGGAAGAAAAAAAAAGAACCAAATTAATCATATTTAAAGGTGGTATGATTATTAATTGAAGCATATTTGGTAATTTGTATAGATAAAAAAATTCAATTGACTTCACATTGATTAAAAGTCTATTGAAACAATAAACCCCAAAGTGTTCATCATAAACCAACTAACGTTTTATGTTGCATTTCTTTTTTGATAAAAAAGGAAAGCATGTATTTCATAGGCCCACCTAGCAGTGCCAGCCAATTACAAAAAACAATATACAAGATAGTAGATCAATGAATTCTATGATGCCTTGAATCATTTACAAAAAGAACCTCCTCTTTAACCCACAACCCAAAAATATGTACCCACCAATCCTCGACGGAGGCTAAAGGTCTTTGAAGGCTCTCCTATTCATTTCATGCCGAATAACTAAAAAATAAAAAGCGACTCAAGCAGTAAGACTTTCTCATTTGTTTTGAGTCTCTCAACCCACTCCAAGCACACACACACTATGAGCCAAACCACTGAGGAACCTCGAAAGAAAAATATTGAGCTTGGGCAAGCTAACTGTGTCAAGTTTGGAGCGATGGAGCTAAAATCATTGCTCAAGCTCAACTGGAGCTTGATTAAGTCGAGCTTCCAGTTGAGTTTGTTTTTAGAGTAGAGGAGTCGAGAGGCTGGGCTCACTTCCACCCTACGCCAAACATTTATCTTGTATTTAAAGTAGTGTGTTAACAGGCAAACCGGTTTGCTGAATATCTTTAACCAGATCAACAATAGTGTTGCATAAAATACTAAAATATGATTTACAATCAACATATACAAATATGCAGAACAGATAGTTACATATATAATATAGAAATTCAGATTGATCAGATCATAGTTTGTAAGAGTTATTTGAGAGTTACACAAATACCCAAAAAGATTACACTGAGAATCAATCGGCCATCTTCTAAACCGTTTCGTCTTTTTTAAAATTATTAGTCAAAATTGAATCTAATCAATGCAAGAGTTTAGTCTTCCTGAGACGCTACTTATGAATTTCGAATATATCATATAGAACCGAAGAATTGATGAGCAAAATCAGGCAACAGTAGAAATAAATCGCGTACATGTTCTTCCAACTAATGATCAGGCTCTTGAATCGCAATAATTAGGTGAAAAAATCAAGTAAACATATTATTCATATAAAATTCGAACAAGGTAAAAATTAACAGATTCCTATCCATAACAATCAAGCTCATATCTTAATAATCAGAAGACCAAATATCAATTAAAACAAAAAGGGGAAAACGTGAAACACTGGGAGAAATAGAGCAACCTAAGAATCAAGCATCACCTGAAAGGAAAAGAGTGGAAGATCTGCTGCTGGAATACGCGAATAACAAAAGGAAGCTGTGGATTTGTTTGGTTCGGTGAAAGGGTATGATTAGAGCTTTAATCGATATATTTATTCCTTTCGGTTTTGTGATAGGAGCATTATTTTAGTGGAAGAGACAGCTCTTTGTAAAGCTTATATACCGCCTGTCTTGTACCCTAATTTCTCACCATGGTTAAATAAATAAACCGTGGTTGAGTTCAAAACCGACTGATGTTGTGGCCCTAAGGGGCCGCGGGAAGAGTCCAAAATCTACTTGTGTATGGGCCTTGAGTCCCATTTGGTGGACCCAATAGATTTTTTTTGGCCCGTAAAAGAAAGGGAAATGAAATCTCCCTTTCGTCATTCACTGTAGTCTGGCACGAAGAAGAAATCACAGAGAGAGAGAGACTGAGGGGAATGGCGTGGAGAGGACATCTTTCTCGGAATCTGAAGGAGCTAAGGATACTGCTTTGCCAATCTTCGCCTGCTAGCTCCACAACCAGGTTCTATTTCTTGTTCATCCTCTTGATTATCTACTAGGTTTATCTTACATTTCGTTGTTGCTTAATTGAAAACTTTCTACAGAGCATTCTTGGAGAGGAATTACAAGGATCTCAAGACTCTAAACCCCAAATTCCCAATCTTGATCCGTGAATGCAGTGGGATCGAGCCCCAACTATGGGCCAGATATGGTATCTTTAACCTTGTGTCTCTTCTCCCTTTCTATTTCCTTCTTCCTTAACTACAATGTTCTGATTTCTTGTTTCTCAATACTTGAAATGCGTTTTCTATTTGTTAAAATGGCCTTAATATTCCTACATCATTACTCTTTGCCGCCAAGTGATGGTGAATTATTGAAATAGCGATGGATATGGATTTCTTGTCGAAATTTCTCACTTCCCCATCCTTCAATATTTTGTCAACTATCTCTTTAAAACATTCTAAACCTTCGAAAAGGGAAGTGTAGGAGCTGTCATATTTATTTTCTTTCAAAACGCATGCCTTTATCAAGTCTCCTAACTCTGTAGGTACTTTATCGTTCTGTTTGATATTTATACCTAATTATTGCTAACAGTCCGTTTGGTTTAAATAAATTCCTTAGTTTTATAGAATTCATTTGAATTCCATAGTTATTGTGTTTGGTTTGCTAATAAAAGGTAGAATTCATTTACAAATGAATGGGTCACATGTTTGGTTTGCTAATGAAGTTAGAATTTAGCAAATTCTATCAATTTTGATAGAATTTTCAAATGAATTCTACACCTTGTTCAATATAAATTTAAAAGAACCAAAGTAATCTTATTTTAACAATAAAAAAACCAATATCCCATTTCTCTCAACAGCCGCTTAACCCAATGGTGCTACAAACCAAATCATTGTATGCTAGGCTAGTTTTTTTTATGGCATAAGTTGGAATTCTATTAAAGTTTCTGTGATGTGATAATAAGTAGTAACTGGTATGGATTTTTCACAGTTACTTGCTCAAGCTTTTTCCAACTAATTCTTTATTAACATATCTATACTGACTTGAAATTTCTTCTTTCCCTGTAGTGTAGTTTGGTCTCTAAACTTTTCTTTATGACTCCCATGGTCTTCATTCTCTACATTGGTGTTTCATTGCACAACCATAAAATGTAGAAAATGATTTGCTCCCATCAGTTAATCTACCATTTAAAGGGACTTTTTTTCTTCTAGCTAATAATGTCCTGGGTATTTAGTAAAATGTAGAAAATAAATTCAATTCTTAAACTCAAAATTCAATTGAATTATACTGTTTAAGTTAAATTATATCAAACATGAAAATTTATTTGAGTTCATTTTCAAATTAAATGTGAATTCATTTGTAAGTGAATTGTAGTTTCAGTTCATTTGGGAATGAATTGAATTCTATACTTAAGTTCATACCAAGCGGAGTGTAAATGTGATTTCATAGGAAAAAGATGTGTCACATATTTTAGTTACATAGTCCATCATGTTGTAAGATATCGAGTTCTTACTTCTGTTGAGATTGCTACTTTAAAACCAGAGCTTTTGAATTAGAATTATTAAACTGAATTGGAAGTCCGTCTCTAACTCCTCTAAGAAGAAGGATGTCAATTCCATCCAATCCTAATTTTTAGCTAAAATGATGATAACTGCATACAGCGTAGAACTTATAGAAGATTCCTGTTTCTAATCGATGGTGTTCACATCTAGATCTTGTTGATGTCAATTAACTAGCCTATTGAATGGATTTGTTCCCTTTTGACGTCGGCAACCCACATTGAGTAGCCAGCCATTGGAACCCCTCCCCCCTTTCCTTTTCCAAAGAAAAGGAGAAAGAAGAAAAAAATGCTTATTTTTTGTTGGATATTTTATTTCTTCATTGTTTCCTGCTGTTGCGTTTATACGGTACTGTTCTCCAGGAAATACATTGAACATGTTATTGAATTAATTACTGTGTGTATTGTTCATCTGATCATTATTTGCCATAAGAAACATGAGTTCCTCCCCATATATGGCCTAGGTTCTATTGAGAAGCCATGAAATATATCCTAGTCAGTAGTCTTCTGTTATTCTTGTTTCACCTATGGATATTTAGGAATAGACACTGTTTCTTATAATGATGCTCTGTTTTGTTTTCTTGGCTGGTTGGAATGACAACTAAAGTAACCTGACACAGTAATTATAAACCTAGGACCTCATTCTATCATGTTGTAATCTTTCCTGTCTTTTGATGGTTCAGTAACATTACCACATTCAATGCTGATTACTACCAAACTTTTCTTGTGTTCCAAGCTGAAGGTTTTTAAACATCTGCATTTTATTTAGTAACAGTCGATGAGATTGAAATGTTTAGTGCATGAATGGCTGTGAAATCTTGGTTAGAAGTTTGTCTTATCTTGGGTTTAGTTTCGTAATCTCAAGTTAAATTTGTGGTTAGATGAGATATCACTAGGTTAAAGAGTGTAATCCTTTCACTCTTCTCACAAACAAATTAGCGGATGCATCTGTTGTTTCTCTTTGTCTGCTTTTGCACAGAGGTTTCTGCTGATGGTAACTTGCATGTTAAGATCCTTTGTAAAAATTACCAACAATTTCTTGGAAGCAATGGCCCACTGGCAGCCTCAGTTATTTTTTTCAATGTCTTATTCTACCCTTTAGTAATATTAATAGGAAAACTGGTATTTTATGGATATAAAATCTCTCCAAAATATGTACTTTTGATATCTTATGTATAAAATGGTCATTTTGAAGTAAATCATAGTATGTAACAAGCATAATAATATCAGCATGGCACGATTGTTACTTTAAATTTTTAAATGTATCTAATTTCTAAATGAAAATGGTAAACACTAAAATTAAAACCTTTTTCTTCTAACTTTCAGACTTGGAAACAATAAGTTTTTAAATCATTAACTTGAATATAATAGCGATGGAGTTCGTTATTTCTTGTAATCATAAATGTATAAACAAATAATTCAATTTTGGTCCCCTCAAAAATATGTTTAAAGTTTGCTGTTGCAATGGCCATTGGGGTCAATGACATGAAATGCCCACTTCTGCCTGAAATAAATAAGTTTGGATGAGGGGACATCTATACTTTATGAGATCTGTATGCACTATATGGCAACTTTGCTACAAGACACATCTTTATTGATATTCTGTTATTAACCTTTGGTCCTTTAGCTTTATGTTTTTAACTTTAAAGTTTCTGTTCTCATTTCATCATACAATCTTTTGATTTCAAACAGATCTGGGTGTTGAGAGGGGCGTTCGTTTGGAAGGTATGACTGAGGCACAGATTTTGAAGGCACTTGAAGACCTTGTGAAAGCAGGGGAATCTACCAAAGCTTGACATTGCTGCCTTGAACCGTACGGATTGAAATAAAATTGATATATAGTGTTTCTCTGTGGCCATCATTCAGATATGCCTTTTGTAAGATGATTTGTTTGGGAGTTCTATACTCAGCACTCGTCTTGTGACCTGCATGTATTGTGCATGACTCATTATGTTCGATTATAGATTGGATCTCTAGTTTGGGCTTTTGGAGCTGGTACCCTTTTTTTCCTTTTTTCCAGCCTTCAACAACTGTTGTGCTTTTTCTTCTTCACTTTTTTCTTGTCTGGCAATCATAGCCGGTTAAGTTTTTTCTTTTCTGAAAAAGAAAAGAAAGAAAATGGCATAGTGAATTAGAGAAGTATAGATATTTTGAAATAAAAGGTTTTTTTTGGCTGTATCAATGCTCCATAACATGTTCAACATGCACTAAAATTGGTATTAGATTTTTTTTTGAAAGGTAAAATGGGTATTAGATGCTATTAACTGAAAACAAACTTGGATAACACATTTTTAATTTGAGTGAAAACTATGTTGGGAGTAACTCGGACTGTATTTTGGGTTGAATTAGGGAATTGGAGCATGAAGAAGAATCAATTATTGAGAGTTTGTATGCAAGTGGTACTAATGTGCTCAAATGAAGTGGATCTAAAACCAAAATAAGTGTTCATGGATCTAGAGGAAACTTCTCAAACTCAAAGTCTATTGCAAACCCATTTTTTTGGCCAACGGTCTATTTGCAAAACCTTTAATCAAGCATATTTTGGGGAATGGAGAGGACACATTGATTTGGTTTGATAATTTAAATCCAAAAAACCTATTACTTAGTCATTATACTAGACTAGAAGAATCATTTATGATTCATCCATATCTGAGCAAGCAAAGGTGGCTTGTGTGATCAGTAATAGATTCCGGTCTTGGCCTGCTGCAAGATCGGAGGATACGATAGAGATCCAAGCTCTATTATGTAAACCATCACCCCTAACCAGTCAACTCTTTGATAGAATCATTTGGCTCCCCTCTCCTTCTGGAAGTCTCCACTGTAAACATAAAATGCTCTAAGACCAAGGAAAGCCGAAGTAGATTGGAACTCTTAGGTTTGGTTTACTAATGCAAATACCTAAGCATAGCTT
Organism: Bretschneidera sinensis; assembly: GCA_023935145.1. Lineage (NCBI taxonomy): Eukaryota > Viridiplantae > Streptophyta > Magnoliopsida > Brassicales > Akaniaceae > Bretschneidera > Bretschneidera sinensis. The sequence goes on from CM043701.1 coordinate 97,133,013, forward strand.
TATCACTTGGTTAGCAACTCTAGACAGATTGAACAACAAAATCCAGACAAGCAAAATGAGGTATTGGGATTAATACCACTTGTCTCCTTTGCAACAACTTGGAAGAATCAAGAGATCATCTCTATTTCTCATGTTCTTTCTCTAGCCTAATATAGAATCAACTGCTTTTGAAAGCTAATTCTACTAGAACTTATTCTGGTTTTTGGCAATCTGAAATTCAATGGACTCTGCAGAAGTTTATAGAAGGTTCCCTCTTAGTTCTCCTTCTAAAGCTTGCTAGGAATGCCAATATATATCACTAATAGAAAGAGAGAATTCTATTTTGCACTTTTCATAGTGCAAAAGACGTGTATATTCTTTTTACCACCAAAAGCTTTGGCGAGGCGAGGGATGGCCGCGTGCAGAGTATCACTTATTAAATATCTGAGTCTATCCGAACCTGTTTAAGCGGGTATGAGTAGAAGATAAATGACTTTAAATGGATGTGGGTATTAATTTTTAATATTCGACGTGTATGGGTAGGGTATGGATAGTGTCATTTGGGTATCCGTTAAACCTGATTATATGTATTATGTTTTTTTTTATATTTCTTATGTGTAAAACATATTTTTAATATAGTCTTCGAAAAAGAAATATGATGTTACGAAGATTTGATCCCATGACCAAAATATGGAGATTATGGTATCTTGTTTCTTAATTATGAATTATTACTAGTGATTTAAGATTTAAATTGTATTGTCACTATAAATTTTTCTTTAAAATAAGAAAAAATAATTGTTGAGCAAAAATAGGGTAAGGTACCCGCTTCGATTCGTACTCGTACTCGTACCCGTGTAATCTAACGGGCACTGGAAATAACGGTTAGTAAAAATTCTAACAAAAATGGGTATGAGTAATGAAACTAAAGTATAAACGAATAACAAATAAGCATGGGTAGTGATTTATTAAACAAGTATGGGCATGAATTCGGCAAAACTCGCAGGTACCCTACTTGTTGCCATCATTAAGCAAGGTGGTTGAGGTTCGTTCTTCTCACTCAAGAGTGTTTGGGTTCGAATCCCTCCACTGCAATGTGGTGAGGCAATCAATGTTTAGATATCAATTGGGGATTAAGTTTTTGATCTACGATATTTTGGATGAATAGAATTTTATCTTATCCAAAAAAAGATTAAAAAGAAAATGAGAAAGAAAGAAAAAGGTGAACAAGTGGAGGATGTGTCGCACCCTCACTCTGTGACTCAAAATGATATTTAATTGAGTATGATGAGAGGTACGCATATATATAGTAAGATCTTCTTTATTGCACTATTGGCATGGAATATGAGTTATCACAAACTCTCGTTTAGTCTCTCACGAGGTCGTCAGAAGAAGGACAAATCATAAATCAAACAAACAGTTCTGCCGAAGCCCAAATACCATATTCTATATAGCAGTGGGTTTGAGTCAACTCTGGTACTATTACGTCGCTCTCTACCCCATAACTCAAAAAAAAAAATTATCTAATTGAGTATTATGAGAATCACACTAATGAAATATGGTCTTCTTTATTGCGCTACATGTTGGAAAAATTGGTTCTAAGAGTGGATTTTAGATCATTTTAATATCTTAATTTGAGCTAATTAATGGTTCGTAAAAAACCTTTAATTGTGTATATTAAATTAAACTCAAGTTGGAGATTTAATGGGTATTTATTTTGATTCAAAATAAATCTCAATATATGAGCTTAAAATAAGAATAAATTATTGTTTGAAAACTCAAATTGACTTTGTTCCACATTGATAAGAAAATGAGAAATAAAATGTTTCATAAGTATTTATTTAGGATTCTTATCTACTTCTGTTAAAAGAAAGGATAAAGGTAAAGGTTCAACGCATCGCGTATGCACTCCACTTGTGCCCCGACCCTGATTCGAGCCCAACCGCATCAACGCGCTTTGAAAATATGTTAGATTAGTCAATTATCTCATTAACAGATATGATTTGGTCTCTTAAAAATTAAAAGACACAATCAAAAGACTCGTATTGAATGTAAGTAGTGTAAGTGACATAATCAAGAGGAGGAGGATAAAAGGAGCAAAGAATGTGGTGTGGGTGGATTAGATTGAAGGAATGTGATCTATCTGTACTATACTATATATCAATTTTACAGGCCGCTACGTGACACTCCTATGGCATGGAATCTGGTAAACTTGCTAGACTTTTTGTGCATTTTATTTGAACTAAAATGATTAAAAAAGCTGAGTTATGGAACCTTCAATTAATCCCAACCTTTCCCGTTTGTTGTAAAATTGAAAGGAGAAAGATTATCACCAAAAGCTCTTTTATCCGACCCTATAACATGATGCTCCAATTATGTTTGTTAACTTTTCTTTTAAATGATTGTAATACATATAAAAACTTGAGATTTTAATAGTCATCCAAATTTTCAGTGAGAATAAATTACATTAAAGGATTCCTCAATTATATATTGGAATTCAATTTGATCCATTAACTATCAATTTCGAAAACTTAATCTTTACAATGTCAATAACAGTGCAAAGTGAGATTAACGACTGACATCATTTACTCCACTAACAGAATATTAATAAGTTATTTAAATGTAAATTAAATAATTAAAAAATTTTAAAAAAATATTTTTTAAATTTAAGTAAAAAAAAATATTGAGCACAATCTCTCACATTTTTGGGAGTTGCCTAAGGCGAGGACAATCTCTCACCGAACCTACACAATCTCTCGATCAGTAGCCATATTGAGCACAATCTCTTACGTTTTTGTGTTCCTCTTTTCTTACTCTATTCTTTTTATCTCTCTAACTTTACTTGGTTGCAAAAATAGGGAGCATTGCCACGACTAACGATCCAGAAGAACACAAAAATAGGGAAGATGAAGGCACCAGTGCTCAGATGGCCCCCATTATCAAGCTTGAGGGGGTCGTTGTCACCACCGGTGAGAAAGAAGAAGATGCAATTCTCGATAAGTGCTCTTTATTACTAATTCTTAGGTTTTTTTCTATAAAAAAATTCCTATGGTGAGCAAAATCTGGTCGAATTTGAGCTTAATTTTTGAGTTATTTTATTGAATTCTTGGAATTTTGGTTGATTTGGTGATTGTTGAATCGGGAAAGTAACCATGAGCTTGAGAGAGAAGGTTAGGCTGAGTGGAAGAGAGGGTAGGTTAGTTTTTTTATTTAAATTTTGAAAATTCGATCCACCCTTTTTTTTTTTAATTTTGGTGATTTCAACAACATTGAAAAGGAAGAAGTTTTCAAACCCAAAAGAAAATTCCCAAACCCATTATTCTTCTTCTTCTTCTTCTTCTCAAACCCAAAAAAAAATCATCATTTTTTTTCAAACTTGTTCTTTTATTGTTACATGTGGTCCATATCTCGTCGTAGTCGGGGTTCTAATTTCTCCTTTCTCCCCCCTCCTCCTTTCTCCCTCCTCGTCCTTTCTTTTCTTAGAATCTCTCAATTAACCAAAACAAGTAAAAACCTACCTTACACTGATGAAAATGCATGCAATTGACAAAAGGACGCTGTTTTCAAAAGTTACTCAAATGCAAGAAATAAAACACTTAGTGCTTTAATTCCTAATATAGATAAAATAATTCCATGCCAGTGATATTAGTGTTGAGGTTGCAACGGCTTGGTCGTTGATGATGAGAGAGAGAGCCAGAGATGATATGTTGAAATACGATATTAGGGTTGTTTAGCTAGTTAGGAAAAGCAGAGAAAATGTATTTATCTCTCTGAAAAAACACCCAAAGAACGAGGATTAAAGAGCTCCGGTAGCGAGAGGAGGAGTTTTTTATCTTTGAAAATTTTGTGGATTTTAATGAAGGGATAAAAGAGAAAAAAAAAAGGTGTTTAGAACACAGAAACGTAGAGAAAATCCTTTCTCTCTCTCTGTCTTTCCCGAACTCAAAGTAAAACCCGGAGATGAGATGAGAATGGAAATGCAGGTAAGCAATTTTGGTTTGATAGGATATGAAACCAATGTTTTAGGTTCATTTAAAATTTTATTGATAATTTTAATAAATTTTATTAATAATATTATTTTTTTGATTTCATACTTATGTCGACGTTATCAATAAAATTCTTTAAAATTATCAATAAAATTTGAATTAATTTAAAACTAATGTTTTATATTGGATCTAATCAAGAATTTTTACAACAAAAGAGAGGCTGAGTCAATCAATTAAGGATTAGGTGATTTTTTTTATATTTTTTATTTAAAAAATGATGCAAAACTTATATTTGCGTTGAATGTTAATTTTAAATTGTACAACAAATCGAGCTTCAATAGAGTGTTGATAGGTGGCCATTACGTGTATGATCCGTTAAGTGAAGCAAACAACATTAAGCTGAAGGATCGCATTGCGCTGTTTTGATAGTTTGAGGTTGAAATTGATAATGGAGAGACCAAATTGAACCACAAATCCATAGTTGAGGGACCAAGAATGTAATTTATCTTTTTAATAATTACATTTCAAATGATGAACAACATTAATACAATATTTAGAGCAAATCATAAATTCATCTTTAAGTTTTAATCATAATTACAATCCACTCCTATCATTTGCAACTCAAACGATCAACATGTTTTCATCAAACGACTATTAAGTTGAGATAAAAATATCTAAATTATCTTATATATATATATATACATATATATACACACACGAGTGAATAAATCTATATTAACCTTTGATACCCAGTTATGATCTCTCACTCTCTCCCTCTTTTTCTCTCTCTTGATCACAACTCTTCAATTTCGTAGTTCAACATTTAAAAAATGCATATTCAATTTTAATACTAATTAACAAGTATCTTTATTCATATATCAGTATCTAGGTCATTGTTAATGAATGTACAAGGTGAATTAGAATGCGTGTGTTTCTAGTCTTCTTTGGTTGTGAACTTAAGAAATTCTCCTTTTCATATGCTTTATTACTGTGTGTTGAGCTTTTGGGTATTTTGTATATAACAACTCTTTTTTAAGGGGGTTGCAAAACTAGGGTATAAACAATTCCTCTTAGTCATTAATATATTTTAGGTAATGATGTTATTCTTATTTATTCACCGAATCCTATTAACCTGTTTTCATCCATAAATCTATTTATGAATACTTTAAATCCTAATATTCAATAAATTATTTATAAGATTATAAAGATAGTGTCCCATTTTATTTTTAATTTTACCACCAAATGACGTAGTTTTGTATTAATAGTTGTATGAATTATATAATCTCGTTCCATATACCATACAACGAGCTAAAATAATAAAATCAACAAGTGCAATAAACGAGGTTAAAAAAGATATTTAACAAATTGAATCAAAATCTTAAAAAAGAAGAAGAAAAAGACAAGTGATCTCGTGCAGCTCGATTTCTTCGAGGCTCACATAGAGCAGTTACACCAAGCAAAATCAGATCTTGAGTATTGGTTGTTGTGTGAGGAGTCGATGGCCCGAGATAAATCACGTGTTAAATGGTTAGCGGAAGGCGATCGTAATACAAAAAATTTTCATGCTTCTATCAAAGAGCGGTATTTGCGGCCTAAACTTAAACTCAAAACTGGTGAGGAATGGATTACAAATGAGGCTGAGCTTTAGCGTGTGGCTTGTGATTATTTTCATGGGTTATTTTCAGCAGAATAACCTTCGAATAGTAGGTCTATTTTACTTGATTGTATCTCACAAGTAGTGCCATCTTCTCAGAATATTAGCCTGTGTTCGATTTCTACTGTAGAGAAGGTAAAACTGGCTATGAAAGGTTTGGATCCTAACAGTTCACCAGGTGCTGATGGTTTTAAAGAGAATTTTTTTATTTCATGCTGGGACATTGTTCAAGGTGATGAGGTAAGCGTCGTACAAGATTTTTTTAAAGGTGGTTACCTTCCTCATTCGTATACAACTACTTGTTTGGTTTTAATCCCTAAAGGGAAAAGTCCGACTGCCATAATTGAGTTTAGGCCTATCAAGTTATGTACATTTATGTATAAGATTATCTCAAGGCTCTTTTCTAATTGTTTGGCTCCGTTGTTGCCTTCGTTAATCTCTGAGGAGCAGGCTGGTTTTGTGTCAGGTCGAAGCATCCACAAAAATATTAACTTGGCTTATAAGATGATACAGGATATTAATAAGAAGGTTCTCGGTTCTAATGTCATTATCAAGCTGGATATGTCAAAGGCTTATGACCGGGTCAATTGGAGTTATGGGCTATGTTTATGTAGGGAAAATATGGGTTACCTTTCAGCTGCACTCACTTCTCCTAGCTATAGATCCCGTGGTTAAAAGAGTCTTCTTCCTCACGTCCTTCATGTCTCGGACAATTCAACCTTGATTATTGGAACATGTGCTAGTAAGTTTTGGAAGTCCCGTTGGCATCCTTTGTCGTGTCCAGTTGGTCCTCTTCCTTTCCCAGACACGACCGTCAGTGAGGTGCTCTTTGATGATAGTTTAATGGCTTTAGTGAAGGAGTGTTTGCTTGAGATTCATGATGAGGCCTTTCTCCTTGTTTAAATCATTCTCCAGATGTTCTAATCTGGGATCATTCTTTGTCCGGCCAGTTCTCTACTAAAAGCTACTAGTAGTATACTAGGGTGAAGCACCCTATTTTTCGTTGGCACAAAAAAAAAAGAGTGGAACAGATGGGTCTCTCCCAAAATTGCTACCTTTACTTGGCGCTTTTATCTTTGTGTTGTTCTTGTGGAAACAAAGGTCCAATCAATTGGAGTTCATCTAGCCTCAAGTGTGTTTGTTGCTCCTATCCTAAAGCAGAGTCTTTGGATCATCTTTTGGTCACTAGTGAGTTAGCACAAAAAAATATGGCGCTATTTTGGTACTAGGATGGGTATTGCTAAGGTGGATTCAGGTTTAGATTTATTGGTGGCTTGTTTTCATCATGCTAGTCTTCGTGACCTTTTTGGTTTCATGTAGGTCTGTATCTTAGTTTTGGGTCTAGTGTTCTCGTAATAAGGCAATTTTTGAAGGTATTTCTGTTAGAGCTGATGCTGTTATTCATAGTGTTCTTTATAGGCTTCGTGAGCTTACTAGTATTTATAGTACCAAGCTTGATATCTCGTATATGCGTATGCAATGTATTATTGGTCTGGGCTTAGAACTTAAGGGTGTTCCAATTCGGACAGTTCAATGTATAGCTTCATCTGGACTTAATGTTGTTTGATTAAGCTTAACACAGATGGCTCGATTTCTGAAGCAGGATGTGCTAGAGGTGGTATTTTTCGGGCTGGTCTTTCTTTTCAACTTGCATTTTCTCATGTGTATGGTCATTGTACTACTATGCGTGCAGAGGCTTTGGCTTTGCAGGATGGTTTGCTATTGGCCCAAACTCATAATTCTGGGCTTTCGGTGGTTGAATGTGATTCAAAGGCCTTAGTTGATATTGTTCTCTGTCACTGTAATTGTCCTTGGGATTTAATTTACCTCATGCGTAAGATTAGGTAGTTGTTACCAACCTCTGTCTCTTCTGCATGTCTATAGTGAGGTGAACAAGGTTGCGGATTGCTTGGCTAAATTAGGCCCTTCCTTTGGGGGTGCTAACATTTTTTGGTCTTTGGAGGCTTTGCCTGTTGCTTGTGCTCAGGCTGTAAATGATAATGTCTTAGGCATCAAAGTGTTTAGGAAATTGTAATTTCTTTAGGGTAAGGCCTAGGGCCTAGTGAGCTTGTTCAGGTTTGGGCCCTTTCGTCTCCCATTTTTGTGTACACATGTTTTTATTTTAATAAACTAGTAGGGGTCTGCCAAAGCCCCTTCCACCTCAAAGAGGTTTTCTTAAAAAAAAAAAAAAAAAACAATCATATGTAAATTTTAAATCGTTTATGTATATACTTGAGATATATCTTACATTTTTTCCTATAATTATATATTTCTAACCTAAGTATAAAAGCTATATACTTATTTGAATCCTATTTTTTCTCTTACAATAATTATATTAGTTCATACACTCTTTATCATAAACTATAACAATTGTTTTTTTCTTAATAACTGATTTGTACACTATTAAGATTTAACTTTTTTTCACATTCTAATAATAGTTTTTTTCTTTGAAAAAACAACACTCCTATATCGCACAGGTTTCACTAGGAGTGGGCACGGTCCGAATTTGACACCAACCTAGATCCAAACCAGTTATGATCGGTTCCATTAATGGTTGAACCGAACTGACAACAAGAAAAAACCCTAACCAAATTGAACCTAATTTCATTCGATTTGGATCGTGTTTTTTTCCATCGGTTCTTCTACCTGTAGAAATCCAAATTAAATGATCTAATGGTTTAATTAGTTTACAAACTCCAAAACTAAATAAAACATGATTAAACCAATATATGTCTCACATCTAAAAAAAAGCAATACATGTCGAAGAAGATGGAAAGAGTCAAAGAGTTTGCGGCCATGTAAGTGTAAATTGAAAACGTTTAGGTTTAGGTGTTTATTGCATTTTATTTTACTCTTCATTTTATTAAGTTTTTGTGTAGATAAAGGTAGATATAACTTAATAAAGCCAACCCATCAACACAAAAGTAATAGATATATGATTTAATAAAACATAGCACATTATTACATCCTAAGATATATGTATATAGGGATTGAATCGATACATGTTCTACAATTTTTTATAAGTCAATAGAGACCGAACCAAAAATTTCAAGTTTTTAGGTTTTAAAACTAAACCAAACCGAATAAAGATAAAAATCGAACCAAAAACATTAGATTGGATCGATTTGATCGATTTTTTGCACATCCAAAGTTTGACAACTAATTTGTATATATGGTAATAATTAAAACATGTACAAATAATTTATTTACAGTTTATGAAATTATTTAATGTATTTTTTTACATTAATGTTAAAGAGATCGAATTTATAATAATTAACACACTTCCTTTGATGGAAAAACAATCCTTTATTTTATTGATTCAGTTTATGAACAAATATATACATCACTCATGTTCTATCTTAGGAAAGTATATAAAATCTGTAATTTGAAAATATACAACAATTACAAAATAATGAATGTAAAGAAACGTATGAATTTATTTTCCTTGGCTGTGAGTTTCCTTTGCTGTCACAGATTGCTGAAATCTTAGATATGCTTAGCTGTTACAGCTTCTATTTTTGGTCAATATCTTTTTCCTTAATATGACTATCACAAATTGCTGAAATCTTGGATATGCTTGGCCGTTATAGCTTCTATTTTTTGTCATTATCTTTTTCCTTAATACGCCCCCCCAAGATTGGGTTGCCATCGGCTAGACCAAGCTTGAGTCTCAGAGATTCTGTACGCTGCTTTGAGAGTGGCTTTTTCAGTAAATCCGCGAGCTGATCTTCAGTGTGAACATGACGAACATAAAGTGTGCCTTTTTGAACTAAGTCACGCACAAAATGTAGGTCGATTTGAATATGCTTCATCCTTGAATGTTGAACTGGATTGAAGCTCAAGTGAGTTGCACCAAGGTTGTCACAAAGAAGTATAGGTGGTGCCTTAAGCGAAAAACCAAGTTCATGAAGAAGAGCTAACAGCCATATAGTTTCCGATGCTGCATTTGCCAGTGCACGATATTCAGCCTCCGTGGAGGAGCGGGCAACAACTTTTTGTTTCTTAGAGCTCCATGAGATAGGATTGGAGCCAAGAAAGGTGATGTATGCCGAAGTGGAAGTGTGATCATCCTTGTTTCCTGCCCAGTCAGCATGGAGCAGCTGATTTTTTTAGTTGAATGCCATGGAATATTGTCTGCTTTAGGTATCTCATAAGCCTCTTAGTTGCTGTCCAATAAGTAACAGTCGGCTTGTGCATAAACTGTGAGAGTTTGTTGACCGCAAAAGAAATGTCAAGGCGAGTCAATGAGAGATATTGGAGGCTACCTATCACTCTTCTGAACTCTATACTATCAACAGCTGCAATACCATCGATCAAATGGAGGGAAGTTGTGGTTGAAAGAGGTGTTGATATATCTTTAGCACCACTCATATTTGTTGTTTGGAGTAGGTCCCGAATATACTTGTGTTGTGAGAGGAATAAACCTGCACAAGTATTAATAACTTTGACCCCAAGGAAAAAAATGAAGAGCACCCATATCCTTCAATGAAAACTGAGCCCCAAGTTTTGAAATAACCAAGTCCACAAACTTTTTGTCGCTACCCGTAATAACAAGATCATTAACATAGACAAGAAAATAACAAGTGATTGAGTCATGTCGATATATGAACAAAGAAGAATCAGCTTTCGAATTATAGAAACCAAGCTGAACAAGTGCATTCTTCAAGGCTAAATGTTATGCACGAGGGGCTTGTTTAATCCCATAAATTGCTTTGTTTAATCGGCACACATAATCAGGTTTTGATGAGTCTTTGAAGCCAGGAGATTGCACCATGTAAACTGTTTCCATCAATTTCCCATGCAAAAATGCATTATTGAAGTCCATTTGTCTCAACTTCCATCCATTCATAGTGGCAATTGTCAAAATCGTCTGAATAGTTGTCGACTTAACTACAAGACTAAAGTCTCCTTATAATTAAGTCCAGGATGTTGATTATACCCGTTGGCAACAAGTCTGGCCTTGAACCGATCTAAAGAACCATCAACCTTCCTTTTAACTCTGAAAACCCATTTACATCCAATAGGGTTACAATTTTCAGGGGCAGGGACCAAGTCCCATGTGCCATGTCTCATGAGAGCAGTGAGCTCACTAGACATAGCTTCACGCCATTGTGGGTGAGCTATAGTTTGAGTAACACACATTGGTTCAAGAGTTGATGGGAGATGATGTTTTGTGACGGTGTGAATTTGCTTGGGTTTAAAGATATTGTTCATTGACCATGTGGTCATCGAGTGGGTGCGGGAAGGTTGATTTTCTGGTGGGGCAGTAGCTATAGGACCAGCGATGAGGTTGCTGTGGGTGGGAGTGGAGACGATACATGCATAGGTACGGAATTTAAATTGGAATCATGAGATTGAGAAATCAAATTTAAATTTCCGAAACCTAGGGTATCAGATACTTGTGTGTGATCTTGAGGAGAAGTTGAAGGGATAGTACCTGGAGATGATGCTTCAACAATGGCGACCGTTTCCAACATCACTGGTGGCGATAAAGTCCAGGGAGGGCTGCTGACTTGCATTGGAACAGAAGAGGAGTTTCTTGAAGAGGAAATGCTCAAGTGTTGCAGAAAGGAGAATGACGAAGGTAATTTTTGGTGTGGGCTATCGTGGGTCGATGGGCCTTGCAAATTGAGTGGGCTTTGGGCTTCATAAAAAAATACATGCTGTGACATGTAAAACAATTTGGTAAGTGGATCCATGCATTTATATGCATTTTGATTTTGAGAGTAGCCAAGAAAAATACAAGGTATGGACTTATGTTGCAGTTTATGAGCATTGTATGGCCTTGTGAGTGGATAACAAAGACACCCAAATTTTCTAAGTTTAAGATAATTGGGCCTTTGACCAAAAAGAGCTTCAAATGGTGATTTGTTTTGTGAAAGAGGAGTGGGTTGGCAGTTTATGAGATAAGTTGCAGTTTGAAAAGCATGAGTCAAATATGTTAATGGGAGAGAAGCATCTTGTAGTAAAGTGAGTCCTCTTTCCACAAGATGACGATGACAACGTTCGAAAACTCCGTTTTGTTGTGGGGTGTACGGTGCGGTGGTGTAATGACTTATGCCATGAAGGGACAAGTATTTTTTTAGGCTTAAAAATTCAACACCATTGTCCGAATACAAGCTTTTAATTTTTGACTCAAAACGGGTTTCAACAAGATTTTTGAATTGTGGAAAAATAGAAGAAACACTCGATTTTGTAGTCATTGGAAAAAACCACATGTACTTTGTATAGTGATTGACAAAGATTAGATAGTAATGGGAGCCATCAAGACCAGTAAAATGAGTCGGTCCCCAAACATCTGTATAAATAATTTCAAGAGGCACAGAACTTTGAAGACTTGTCAAGCCAAACGGTTGTTGATGTGCTTTATTAATATTGCAAGAAGTACATGAAGATGGTAAAGTTTTTGAGGAAAGCGGAAGGGAAAAAAGATTGACAAGTCTTTGAACAAGTTTCATAGATGGATGTCCAGGACGCTTGTGCAATCCATCGATGGAAGTTTGTTCATGCACATTAGCAACCATTGTGGAATTAAACGTCATCAGTGAGTTCGGAAACATGTAGACGCCATTTTTACATGCACCTCTTAGTAGTATCGCTCTCGTTGTATAGTCCTTCACAAGAAAATAAAAAGGATGAAATTCAACAAAAACATTATTTTGTTTTGTGAAATGATGCACAGAAATTAAATTCTTGTGAATATTAGGAACACATAGTGTATCACGAAGGTAAAAGGTTTTTTTACGAGAATTTAAGGCTAATGAACTAATGTGTGAAACAACCAAACCTGTACCATCACCAAGCATTACTTTATCAGTTCTATCATATTTAGAGTGAATTGACATATTCGCAAGATCGTCAGTGATATTGTGCGAAGCGGCGGAATCAAAAAGCCATTTAGATTCCTGGGTATTTGACGTAGCAGCACAGTTTGCACTGAACTCATTGGACTACAGCTGGGGATAAGCCTTTGCCGTGTGGCCCATCTGATCACATAGCTGGAATTTGGGCTGGTACCGTTTCTGAGTTGAAGTATTTCGGACCAAGCCCCTGTTGTTGTTTCGGTTATCCTTAGACTGGTTATTTCCCGAGCGAAATGAGTTAAGGTTACGAGACCCATTTGGCTTGGAGGAGTTCTTCCGTTGCTATCCGCCAGGGGTGCCAATTTTTCTGGCCGTGAAATTAGTAGCAACGACGAGCTGCTGGGAAGTCGTCTCCATGCGACGGAGGTAACTCTCATGACCGACAAGAAGATCATGGAGTTCTTCAAACATGAGGGATTTCTCCCTTGCCCGAATAGGAGCAGCTATCTCCCTGAAATCGGGTCTAAGTCCATTGAGGACATAGAGGGTGAGATCATCGTCTGAAATGGGATGATCTATGAGTGTTATTTCGTCAGCCAAAGCCTTGACAGCATGGAGGTAATCTAGGATGGAATGATTTCCTCATTGAATCAAGGTAAGCTCTTCCTTTAACTGCATCGCCCTGGTACACGAACAACTAGCATACATAGTGTTCAATATCTTCCAAGCTTCATGAGAGGTTTTGGTTGTGGCGATGAGTGGGGTTATAGTGGAAGAGGTAGATACTAGAATAGTACTTAAAATAAGTTTATCTTATCTAACCCAATGGATTTTTTGAGAGGAAGTTGTAGGTGTGCCGTCGGAGAGAGGGCACTGGGAAACATCAATAACATAGTCCATCAGATCATACCCAATTAGCAGTGCTTCAAATTGAGCACGCCATTAGGGAAAGGTGGAAGGGGTGAGTTTTTCATTAATCTGGGCAGTGATGTTGAGAACAACCAAGGGATTTTCAGAGGTAGAGAAAGGTTGAGTATTTAGGTTTGTTACGGAAGACATGGTTAGATCTAAGTCTCGTTAGAGATAGGTCTCCTGATACCATATAAGAATTAACACACTGCCTTTGATGGAAAAGTTTCTTTGAAGAATCAAAATTTTAATTGGATATTACTTTTCATGATGATCAAATGACCTTTAGTGTTGAAATATCTCCAAGTGATTATGATAAGTTTAATAATTCTATAATTCTATTTATCAATTATTTATCTCAAAATTGTTTATAACACAATTTTTTTAGGTCTTTTTCCTAAAAAATAAAAACATTTAGTATCATTTTAATTTTTAAAATAGAAAAGTTTGTATTTGATTTTTATTTTATGATAGTCTTTGATATTGATTTATTTGAGATGTTAGGCTATTTAATTTTATAAAAAAAAACAAATGAACAAACTTTTCATTTAAAATATTTAATTTTCTTTTATGATAATCTTTGATTTTTATTTATTTGAGGATGCAATAGGTAATGATATCATAATATTTTTTTTAATATAAAATATATAAAGTGAAATTTGTTTTATACCATATAATATATTATAAATCAATTAAAAATATACTTCTTAACAATTTTTGAAAAAGAATGATGATAATTTTTTTATAATTTTTTTAAAATATGTTTTTTCCATATACTTTTATTTTTTTTAAATAAAATTTATTTAAATTATTCAAAGATAAAAATTGATATTTTAAAATAAATCGTAAATTTTAAAAATATTTAATATATTAATATTATTTCAATAAATTTGAAAGTAATACATTATAATTTATCAAAAACAAATCAAATAATAAGTCGGTGGTACGCTATTTTCAATGTACCAAAAAAAATATTTCCTGAGAACAGAATAGATTAGTAAACGTAGAAGTAATAAATGCTTAGCCTTTTGTGCCAGGTGCAGTTTTGCTTTATGGCTTTATGGCGTATTCCTTTTACATATGAGTGGACAACAGTTCGTACGTAGATATGTTCGGATTTTGGATTTTTCCTTTTTTTTTTATCCCTTCGTTTTTATGTGAAAAAAAATAAGGTTTAATGCATCGCAAAAGTTTTTTAAATTATAATTCTCCTAATTATTAATTTAGTGTGATAAATCATTAAAAATTAATAATAATTAATTTTTTAATAAATTTTAAAAAAATTATATTGATTCAATAATTTACTTAAGTTTAATTTTTGAAACAAATATTCACTATGTAGTAATAATTAAATAAAAAAATTCTTACGTGATATTTTTTTGTTAAGTTTTTCATAAAAAATAAATTTAAAAAGTTGATTATTATTAATTATAATTCAAAAACTTTTTATACTAAATTAATAATTTAAAAAATTAAATATTATAAATTTATAATTTAAAATTTAAAATTTTGTGTAGCAATAAAACTAAAAAAATAACAAGTGATATTTGTTGAAGCAGGGGAAGTTTTGTTTAAAACAAGTCACGAAACATGGATGATTAAAGACATTTTTCATTAAAAAATAAATAAATTCTTTCGTGTGTCATGTTGTAGGCCGCCAGTTAACGCAGACAAATTTATTGTTGAATTTACTGTAAACAGTTTACAGACCACCGGTTTAAAAAAAAAAAGGTAAATCTAGTGAGAAGATATTTTTTTCCTTTGACATCGTCTGACAATGGTATGGAGCATACAGTGAAGAAATTGTTTTGAACGTCCAACCATTAAGTGCCACGTGTAAGAAGGATAAAAAGAGAGCATGGGTTTACAGGATTCTTGTGACGTGGTTGTAACTCAGTCCTATGCTATTTAGGAATGCATAGCAATACGGCAACCAAAGTGCAATACAATCGTCCGCTACTCCTATCTTTTCCTGTATTACGATTCTCACTCCCTTCTTATGGGCTAAGAAGAAGATGAAGAGAGGGGCTATGTTTTTTTCCTTCATATCAAGATCTAGACCAAATTATTATAACAAAACCCCAATACTAAAAATAGAGAGCGATGGCAATGTATGAGCGTATCATGTGATAAGCGCGGTCCAAGAATTTTTTAGAGGCGGTTACCTTCCTCGTTCGTATACGGCTATTTGTTTGGTTTTAATCCTTAAGGGGAAAATTCCGACTGTCATAAATGATTTCAGGCCTATCAACTTTTGTACATTTATGTATAAGATTATCTCAAGGCTCTTTGCTAATCTCTAAGGAGCAGGCTGGTTTTGTGTCGGGTCGAAGCATCCACGAAAATATTAACTTGGCTCATGAGATGATATGGGATATTAATAAGAAGGTTCTCGATTCTAATGTCATTATCAAGCTGGGTATGTCCAAGGCTCAAATGTGTGGTATTCAGTGTTGGTGAATGGGTCGCAACAAGGTTTCTTTCCATCCTTTAGAGGTCTTCGACAGAAGGATCCTTTGTCCCCTCTTCTGTTTATTATAGCGGAGGAGGTTTTCTTTAGGAATTTCAAAGATGGGGTTCAGCGAAGTCTTATTGAAAGATACCAAGTTTTAGGCTCTTATTGTTGACGATTATCTACCTAAATAAATATACAAATAACCGTTCTAGTTTTATTTGCAAGTGCACAAAGTCAGTGATAGCATAGTATGTAAGTGCAAGATCATTTCCACAGAGATTGGTGAATTTCAATTTAGAATTAGTTTCTTCAAAGTAAAAAGAGAAATAACTGATTAATTGTGAGTGAATAATAATGGGAACATAGGATTGCGATATCCACCACTAATTATACTTTCCTACCAAGTAAAGTGTCAATGCTCTAGTTTTATCATGAATATTTAATGGTTGCCAACCTAAGGGCTTCGCCCACACCGTAGGCTATTGATCTCCCTATGCAACGAGTTAGGCATGGTGTATACTCTAACTCTTTTATCTCTTAAGGGATTCAGCATGGGTGTATACTGAGTTGTTCCTCAAGAGAGCATGAGGGCTGTGGAGATCGGCAACCACACGGAACCTAGGGCTTGGTCCGCTCTCGATTTCCCATGTTGATTAACCCGGGAATCCGGTGTGGATATCCCTTGTTACTAATGTCGAACCCAGGACTCGGTTATCCAAATTGATTCGACTAACTTATCCATACCACATGCATACATTGATCAGGCACACACATATGAGTAATTTAAATACAAACAGGCATTAATCAAGTTAAACATTCTAACAAGACTATAGCAAAGATAATAAATGAATAAACATGTGGAAAAGCATAACTAGGGCTTCAATCGAGCCCTATAAGAGTTTAGTTGCACATGCTAGTTAAACTAAACATTCTAAACATAATGAAATAAAAACAAAAAACTAAAACCGAGGAAGACTCGGGAGACGAGTCGTCAATTCCTCTCCTAAGCTTGCTACTTCGAATCTCAAACCAAAGTTATGGTTTATGTGTTTTACAATGCTATTTATAGGGCCATCATGGTGTCCCTAAACCCTAATTTCCTATTTGGAGTCTGGAGACTTCTTTCCATATCTGGCTCTGCTGCCTCTAGAGTAATTACGCTCGAGCGTATGTGGGATGCGCTCGAGCGCATGGGTGCGCTCGAGCCTTCTTCAAGTGCACTCGATCTCAAGAGGGGTGCGCTCGAGCACACCTTGCTGGATGGCAGAACTTGCCTTTTTGCTTCTAAAAGCTCCAAATTATTATCTTTTTGTCCAAGCACATAAAACATGAAAATGAAGTAGAAACTACTGAAATATATAAACAAAGAATCTAACAAGTGTAAATTAAGGGGTTTAAATATGACTATTTAAGCACTTATCACACCCCCAGACTTACATATTACTAGTCCCTTAGCAATACAAAACTAAAGACTATGTTAGAACAAAATTTAAAGATAAATTCATTTCCACGATACTCAAAGATTTAGGTTGTGCATAAAACTATGATAACCGTTCATGAGTAAGCTTATAATAAAAACACATTTTTGTATTGAAAAAGGATTTTCAAAAGTTCATGTTACTTACCTAAGGTTGGCTTAAGGCATCACAAGTTTGATTTGTGTGTGGTGAGTTAGCACATATAAGATGGGGTTTTCACATAATTTTAGTGTATAGTGTTTTGATGCCCAAACCTTTATCAAATTCCTTATCAAAAAGAACAAAAACGGTATAATGCTCGCTTTTTTTCTTTTTCTTTTATCATGCAATCTTTGCCATGTTGAGTTCCATCGAGCTTTCTAATTGACTCTTGTAACGAGTGTTTGGCCAATGACTCCCAAACCAGAAGGTTTTAGGGCATTAGGTTTAAAGACACCCCTAAGGACTTACTAACTCGAGTAAAAAAGGCTACAGAACTAACAAGTTTTAATGTTTCTAAATGAAATTCCCACCTTTTGACGTGAACACTCACTGCTTACTGAGGCAAGAGGTCTAGTTACTCCGTGGAAAGTTTTTAATGATCATTAGAAGCTTTCGATTATCTTTTTGCATGATGAACATTTTTCTTTATTTTTCTTATGCCAAAGGGTTCTTTTTAACAAGTTATCCGATTACAGTTAGATTATGGAAACATATATAAAAGAATTATGTGTCATACCCCAAACAAATGCATGCTAAATGTGCTTGTGCAAATTTGGATCAAATCGTGAATTCTTAGGTGCCTTGAGGTAGGTAACTAAACTTTGTAAAATTCTTATTACAAGACTAAATGTTCTAGTTTTTAAGCTTACTAATGAAGTGTTATCAAATTTTTAAATCAACCAAAATTTTTGTTACCAAATGAACAAAAGAAAAGTACTAAAACGAAAAGGATATATCTGGGGTGCCTCCCATGAGCGCTAAGTTTTACGTCTTTAGCCAGACGGGGTATCCTCTCACTGCTGATCATCTGTGGGTGTAGTCGAAGAGGTGTCGGGTGCAGGAGGTAAGTGGTCAAGGATTGCCTATAGTATCGCCTTCTGTCGTGTAAACTGCGCCTCTAACCCATCGATCCGCTGATGGATCAAATGGGCTGCCTCACGATCCTCCTGACGGATGTTGGACAGTTCACAGCGGAAGGAAGAAAACTCATCTAGGAGGTGCTGATACTCTATGGATCCCATGTCTGACTGGTCCTCCTCTCATAAAGGGCTCACTGGTGGATGCTCGGCCTCCATCGGATCATCTGCTATGGGCTCGTCAGTTGAAATCTGTGCTTGGGGGCCTCGGGGCATGTGAGACTGGCTGAGGCTCCACTGGGCTCTCCCAAAGAAATGATGGTCACTAACCGGGCCGTCTATAGAGGAGCCTCTAATCCCTTTCTTCTTGAAAATGTGACTGAGCGAGAAGGGGAAAGAAAGGACCCAGGCATTAGTTATGGTCGTCTGCCGGATATGCACCCTATCCCAGAACTTGTGTATCTGACTCCATATGATCGCTGGAATGAAGTACCAATGACCCCTGTGAAAGACATAGAGAGCCTGTAAGAACTGATCCCGCCTCTATGTCTTGTGCCCCAAAAGACACACATTACGTTGCAGGACTGAGTCAATGAACCATAAACGGGGAGGCAACCTCGACTAACTCCCTGCATTGTTGTGACGGTCTGCATACTGGCCCGCACACATATTATCTATAATGTGTGGGAGAGAGAATGGGTCAGGCTGCTCTTCTATGTGGCTGTCCTCTGGTGGGGACTCATCACAGTAGTGTAAAGAGTTGGTTATGTTGATGGTGGTCAGCTCTATGAATCTGCCATGGACTGAGGAATATAAGATCTCTGGCCTGGTGCAGTCATAGATCAGGTTCTTGTAGAAGCTGACCACAAATCTTGTGTATGCCGTCGAGCAGACTAGCTTGAACAGCCGCTTGAGTCCCTGGTTCTTGAACTCTTGGACCGCCCATCTTGTGGTGTCTAAACTCTTGAAGTCCGCATATACATTGAATGTGGTCTCGAACAGTATTTCACGCTGTTCAAAACTGGGCCAGGATGCCTGGTGTCGACTGCTGGAAGCTCGAGTTGTGGAAGCCATGTGTTATGGAAAAATAGTGTTGCTTCTGGTGTGATTGTGCTCGTGCGCAGCTGCTTGTGCACTCGATCGCACTCGATCAGGCAATAGGTCGAATACTTTATGTGCACCAAAAACCAAAAGCTGTAGAATTTATACACACTTGATCCCAACCTCCTGCAAATGTAAAAATACCCAATCAACACATAAGATAAACATATATCAATATGTAAACTCAAGATTAAGAACCATGTTTGATGGTATTCATGTAAGTGGAAAAAAAACTGGTTTGCATACCATGTTGGATTTGGGAAATTTCAGGGGAAGATGGTCTTGTGGATGGGTGATGCACAGCGGTAGGGTGGTGAGTGTGACGGAGGAGCATTGAAAATGTGGTGGTCGGAGTGGTGTGTTAGTGGTTAGTTAGCTTGGAAGATGAGTTTTAAGAGCAGTTGGTGGTGTGAGTGTGAGAGAGCGTAGCTTGAGCGCAGGGGTGAAAAACAAGTTTCTAAGCTGAGTGTATTTAAAAATCCTCACGTG
Source organism: Bretschneidera sinensis (assembly GCA_023935145.1). Lineage (NCBI taxonomy): Eukaryota > Viridiplantae > Streptophyta > Magnoliopsida > Brassicales > Akaniaceae > Bretschneidera > Bretschneidera sinensis. The sequence goes on from CM043701.1 coordinate 97,152,922, forward strand.
CCTTCTACCCCGAATGCGCTCGAGTGCATAGTGAAGTGCGCTCGATCGCATGTGTGCGAAACTGCTTAATGTAGTGCGCTGGCACGCACTGGGGTGTAGGGTAAGAAGGTGCTCGAGCACATGTGGTGTGCGCTCAATCGCATGAAATATAATTTTGTTAAAAGCAAAAGAAGTTAATAGTAAAGAAATGAATAAAGTTAAAAATAGGAATGGTACAGTCATACCAACTTGTAGTGGCTTCTATACCACTAACCTTGATAGAGGTACTTGAGCTATATGTTATGCAAATGGAATTGCTCAAGTGCTCTCTATGGTAGCTTCAAGGCTATCTCCTTTGAAAGAGGCACTTAGGACCCCCATCAGGTGGTTCCAGTGCCGTCGACAGCTGCTTTGTCTCCAATTTGGGTGCCTGGTCATTAAAATAAGAGAAAGTAGTATTAGTAAGTGCAAGATTTTTAAATTGAAGATTACACTTACTTGGAAGCTTGGGTGTGTTCTTGATGGTGTGCACAGCTCCATTAATATCCTTAATCACGTTATCATCCTCTGGCCTAATGTCCAATCTCGTGTCAGCATGGTTGGGGATGGTCTCCAATGGAACAGTGCAATGGACTTTAGACACTTTTTCACCAATACCTTGCATGAAGCTCACATTATAACACTCTTTATTAGTTTTCGTGAAGTCTAGTGTATTAAATATTTTAAATTCTACTTCTTCATCATTTACTCTCAAAGTGACAATGCCCATTTTTTACGTTAATTTTTGTGTCAGCAGTGATCATAAATGGTCTCCCTAAGATGATAGGGAGTGGTACAAGCATATGACATTCATCCATGTCTAGCACAATAAAATCAGCAGGTAAAATAAATTTACCTACTCTTACCAAAACATCCTCGAGGATACCTCTTGGTCGTTTGATGCTTCTGTCAGCCAATTTCAAAGTAATGGAGGTTGGTTGGAGTTCCCCCAAACCTAGTGTCTCGTATACACTGTAAGGTAACAAATTGACACTCGCTCATGGGTCCAATAATGCATGCTCGAAAAGCTTGATCACCTAGCCTGTAAGGAATAGTAAAACTACCAGGATCTTTTAGTTTAGGTGATAGTTTTCTTAATGGTACAACACTCACCTCTTCGGTCAAGGCTACCGTCTCATGTTCCTGAAATTTTCGTTTGTTAGTTCAACAATCTTTTAAAAACTTAGCAAAGTAGGAAGTTGTCTTATTGCATTTAATAAAGGAATATTTATTTTTACCTTTTTCAAAGTTTCGAAAATGTCAAACATTTTTGTTTCCTTTTTAGGCTTCGCTAACCTTTGAGGGAAAGGTGGAGGTGTATTTACCTTTTCCATCTTACTTACCTTAGATGTGGAGGCTTGGTCTGGAGATGCTTGTGTAGGCTCATTAGTGCCGATGATCTTACCACTTCTTAAGGTTGTTACAGTATTCAGTTACTGATGTCCTCTTGGATTAGGTAGTGGCTGAGCTGGGAGCTCTCCTTGCTTTCTGGTACTTAATTCCTTGGCCAATTGTCCCATTTGTACCTCTAGTCCTTGGATGGTTTGATCATGTTTTGCAGTGATTTGCCTCATTTCAGTCTGAAATTGCCTTGACTCTTCCATGAATTATTCATGTTTATTCAGGATTTGTTGTTGCTGAGATGTTAGTTGCCTCACAAGACTTTCAAGGTCATTCTTCTTTGGTTCAGGCGCAGATTGGGCTGCTGGTTGGAAGTTTCTTTCCTGCCGTTGATTGTTTTGATTGTTGCTCTATGAGAAATTTGGGTGATTCTGCCAGCCAGGGTTGTAGGTTTTTGCATAGGGGTTGTTCTTCGGCGAATAGTTATTTGGTCCCACAAAGTTGGCTTGTTCATGATCTGCAGATGAATACAAGGGACATGTATCAGTATTATGATCAAATTGTGAGCAAATGGCACATACCTAGAGTGGTGTAACTTGTGGGTTCGCTGAGGTGTTCTAAGAAGCCATAACTTTAACTAATAAGTCAAGTTTCCTCTCCACAGCAGCTATTTGAGAAGACGATCCTCCATTCAGGCTTACCTCATACATACCCTTACTTTTGGTTATATGTCTACTTCGAGAGAAGAACTGTTGCGTGTGTTCGCTTAGGGTTTTGAAGAGTTCCATTGCTTCTTCGCTACTCTTTTCCATCAGCACTTCTCCACAACCTGAATCAACAATATTTTTGTTAGAATCACTCAAACCTTCATAGAAAGCTTGTACCAATTTGTCTTGGGGTAGGTTGTGGTGTGGGCACTTGAGTAGTAGCTCGTTGAAGTGTCTCCAGGCCTCGAAGAATAGATCTCCATATTTTTGTTGGAATGATTGAATTTCTTCCCTCATTTGCCTCGTCGTTTGGGTTGGGAAGAACTTCCTTAGAAATTTGCTAGCCAACTCCTCCCAAGTATGGATGGAAACTGCAGGTAAAGAATTATACCATAATTTAGCATTATCTTTCAAGGAAAAAGGGAAAAGAATTAACCTTATTCCTTCTTGGTCTAAGCCTCGGATGTGCTGGAATTTGCAAAGGTCAAAGAACTCTCGAAGGTGCAAATGTGGATCCTCACTAGGTGTACCCCTAAAGTGAGTCAGTGCACTGAGTATCTGCGAAGATATATAATAGTTTCCTTCTACCTCAGGTTGATACACAATACACGAAGGTTGATCGAGGTTCTGTGGGATGAAGGATTGCTTCATCGGCCTCCACTCAGGTGGTTGCTGCACGGCTATCAATTTTGCCATTGGCATCTTTTCCTCGATTTTTCCTTCTACCTCTTCCAAGTTATCTCTAAACCTTTGTCGGATAGTCCTCTCTAGCTCGGGATCAAGGGGAAGGAATGCTGGATGCTTGGATCGACGTTCATGCATGAATTGGTGGTAGTTATGTAAGTGAAGCAGTCAAACACTGCTGCTCGGATGACTCTCTGCCTCAATTGCGCTCGATCACACAGAAGGGTGCGCTCGATCACAAGTGGCACAGAAAGCTCTCCTGGAGTACCTAAAACAGAGAAAAAAAAGAAAACTGATTAGAGTTTTTAATGAAAAGAAAAATAAGATAAACACAGTAATTAAGAATGGAATAGAATAAAAAGGAAATAACAATAATTAAACTAAATGAAAAATTAATTCTAAAACGAAATTTAGCGCAATCCCCGGTAACGGCGCCAAAAACTTGTTGTTGACGATTATCTACCTAAATAAATATGCAAATAACCGTCCTAGTTTTACTTGCAAGTGCACAAGGTCAGTGATAGCATAGTGTGCAAGTGCGAGATCATTTCCACATGGATTGGTGAATTTCAATTTAGAATTAGTTTCTTCAAAGTAAAAAGAGAAATATCTGATTGATTGTGAGTGAATAATAATGAGAACATAGGACTGCGATATCCACCACTAATTATACTTTCCCACTAAGTAAAGTGTCAATGCTCTAGCCTTATCATGAATATTTAATGGTTGCCAACCTAAGGGCTTGGCCCACACCTTAGGCTATTGATCTCCCTATGCAACGAGTTAGGCATGGTGTAAACTCTAACTCTTTTCTCTCTTAAAGGATTCAGCATGGGTATATACTGAGTTGTGCCTCAAAAGAGCATGAGGGCTGTGGAGATCGGCAACCACAGGGGACCTAGGGCTTGGTTCACTCCCGATTTCTCATGTTGATTAACCCGAGAATCCAGTGTGGATATCCCTTATTACTAATGTCAAACCCAGGACTCGGTTATCCAAATTGATTCGACTAACTTATCCATACCACATGCATACGTTAATTAGGCACACACATATGAGGAATTTAAATACAAGCAGGCATTAATCAAGTTAAACATTCTAGCAAGGCTATAGCAAAGATAATCAATGAATAAACATGTGGAAAAGTATAGCTAGGGCTTTAATCGAGTCCTATAAGAGTTTAGTTACATATGTTAGTTAAACTAAACATTCTAAACATAATGAAATGAAAACAGAAAACTAAAATCGAAGAAGACTTGGGAGATGAGTCGTCAATTCCTCTCCTAAGCTTGCTACTTCGAATCTCAAACCAAAGGTATGGTTTATGTGTTTTACAGGGCTATTTTTAGGGTCCTCATAGTGTCTCGAAACCCTAATTTCCTATTTGGAGTCTGGAGACTTCTTTCTATATCTGGCTCTGTCGCCTCTGGAGTAATTGGGCTCGAGCTTATGCGGGATGCGCTTGAGCCTTCTTCAAGTGCGCTTGTGCTCTTGTGCGCTCGATCTCAAGAGGGGTGCGCTCGAGCGCACCTTGCTGGATGGCAGAACTTGCCCTTTTGCTTCTAAAAGCTTCAAATTATCATCTTTTTGTCCAAGTCCTGTGAAAAACACATAAAACATGAAAATGAAATAGAAACTACTGAAATATATAAATAAAGAGTCTAAAAAGTGTAAATTAAGGGGCTTAAATATGACTATTTAAGTACTTATCAGCTCTGAATAGGGGTCTTTCATCTTTTGTATACGGATGATATGTTACTTTTTCTAAACGGTAAGAAACACCAAGTTTACTTATGCAGTATGAGGCTTGCTTTGGCTAGAAAATAAACTGGGATAAGAGCTATTTTATTTGCAACTCCACCTGATATCGAAATCGTATTTTGATGATGCAGCAGTGGTCTAAGTTTTCAAGAGCCTGTACTCCGATCAATTATTTGGGGGTCCATCTTTTCCAAGGCAAAAGTGTCTCTCGGTATTTTCTTCTGTTGGAGGATAAAATTCATGATTGGTTGGTTGTTTAGAAGACTTGATTTTTGTCTATTAGTTATAAACTTACTTTGCTTAAAAGTGTTTTGTGCTCTATTCCCTTGCATACGCTGGCTTCAGTATCCCTGTCCAAGGGTTTCCTTCAAAACTTGGAACGTCTATTTTCTTCGTTCTTTTGGAATACAGGGGACACATTTAAGAAACATTGGGTGCGTGGGATAGAATTTGTAAACCTCTTGAAAATGTGGTTTTGGTATTCGTTGTTTGCTGGAGGTCTATAATGCTCTTCAGGCTAAATTGGCTTAGAGTTTTATTCAGGACAAATCTTTGTGGGCTATGTTTATGCAACGAAAATATGGGTTACCTTCACTTGCTCTCACTTCTCTTAGCTATGGATCATGTGGTTGGAAGAGTCTAAGACTTCCTCACGTTATTCATGTCTTGGACAATTAAACCTGGATTGTTGGAACATGTGCTAGTAAGTTTTGGAAGTCCCGTTGGAATCCTTTATCGTGTCCAGCTGGTCCTCTTCCTTTCCCGGACGCGACCATCAGTTAGGTGCTCTCTGATGACAGCCTAATGGCTTTAGTGAAGGAATGTTCGCCTAAGATTCATGATAAGGCCTCTCTCCTTTGTTTGAATCATTCTCCAAATGTTTTAATCTGGAATCATTCTTCGTCTGGTCAGTTCTCTACTAAAATCTATTGGGAGCATACTAGGGTGAGGCGCTCTTTCGCTGGCACAAAAAAATGTGGAACAGATGGATGCCTCCCAAAATTGTTACCTTTACTTGGCGCTTTTATCTACATGTTGTTCCTGTGGAAACAAAGGTCCAATCCATTAGAGTTCATCTAGCCTCCAAGTGTGTTATTACTCCCATCCTAAAGCGGAGTCTTTAGATCACCTTTTGGTCACTGATGAGTTAGCACAAAAGGTGTGGCGCTATTTTGGTACTAGGATGGGTATTGTTGAAGTGGATTCAGGTTCAGATTTATTGGTGGCTTGTTTTCATCATGCTAGTCTTCGTGACCTTTTTGGTTTCACGTTGGTCTATATCTTAGTTTTGGGTCTATAGGCCATTTAGTTTGCTCTTAATAAGGTGTTTTTTAAAGGTATTTCTGTTTGAGCTGATGTTGTTATTCATCGTGTTCTTTATGGGCTTTGTGAGCTTATTGGTATTTATAGTACCTAGATTGATATCTCATATATGTGTATGCAATGTATTATTGGTCTGGGCTTTCAACTTAAGGGTGCTCTAGTTCGGACAAGTCAATGGATAGCTTGGTTTGGACTTAATGCAGGTTTGATTAAGCTTAACACAGATGGCTCGGTTTTTGAAGCAAGATGTGTTGGAGGTGGTATTTTTCAGGCTGACCTTTCTTTTCAGCTTGCATTTTCTCATGTGTATGGTCCTTATACTAACATGCGTGCAGAGGCTTTGGCTTTATTCAAAGGCCCTAGTTGATATTGTTCTTTGTCATTATGATTGTTCTTGGGATTTAATTTACCGCATGCGTGAGATTAGGGAGTTGTTACCAGCCTCTGTGTCTCTTCTGCATGTCTACGGAGAGGTGAACAGGGTTTGCGAATTGCTTGGCTAAATTAAGCCCTTCCCTTAGGGGTGCCAACATTTTTTGGTCTTTGGAGGCTTTGCTTGCTGCTTATGCTCATATTGTAAATGATAATGTCTTTAGGCATCAAAGTGTTTAGGAAATTGTAATTTTTTTAGGGTAAGGCATAGGGTCCACTGAGCTTATTCAGGTTTGGGCCCTTTCGTCTCCCATTTTGTGTACACAAGTTTTTATTTTAATAAACTAGTAGGGGTATACCAAAGCCCCTTCCACCTCAATGAGGTTTTCTTAAAAAAAAAACAATCATATGTAAATTTTAAATAGTTTATGTATATACTTAAGATACATCTTACATTTTTTCCTATTATTATATATTTCTAACCTAAATATAAAAACTATATACTTATGTGAATCCTATTTTTGCTCTTATTAGTTCATATACTCTTTTATCATAAACCATAACAATTGTTTTTTTTTTCAAAATAACTGATTTGTACCCTATTAAGATTTAACTTTTTTTTCACATTCTAATAATAGTTTTTTTCTTTAAAAAAACAACACTCCTATATCGCAGAGGTTTCACTAGGAATGAACATGGTCCGAATTTGACACCAACCTAGAACCAAACCAATTATGATTGGTTCCATTAATGGTTGAACCGAATTGACAACAAGAAAAAACTCTAATCAAATTGAACCTAATTTCGTTCGATTTAGTTCAGTTTTTTTTTTCCAATCGATTCTTTTACTTTTAGAAATCCAAATAAAATGATCTAATGGTTTAATTAGTTTACAAACTCCAAAACTAAATAAAACATGATAAAACCAATATATGTCTCACATCTCAAAAAAAAAAAATACATGTCAAAAAAGATGGAAAGAGTGAAAGAGTTTACGACTATGTGAGTGTAAATTTAAAATATTTAGGTTTAGGTGTTCATTGCATTTGATTTTACTCTTCATTTTATTAAGATTTTGTTTAGATATGGGTAGATACAACATAATAAAGCAAACCCATCAATACAAAAGTAATTAATATATGATTTAATAAAACATAACACATTATTACATAATAAGATATATGTATATAGGGATCGATTTGGTATGTGTTCTATGGTTTTTTGCACATCCAAAGTTTGACAACTAATTTGTATATATGGTAATGATTAAAACATGTACAAATAATTTATGCACAATTTATTAAATTATTTAATGTATTTTTGTTACATTAACGGAAAAAAATCCAATTTAGATTTCATAAATGAATAATTTAAAATGACCACTAAGCAAAGAAGGCAATCACTATTCGTTTCACGTGTGAAAAAAAAAAAGCAAATTATATTACACTACCTTCAGATTTGTTGAAATGACACTAACATATCAAACATTTTTAAAACTCATAATTCACCTTAAAACATCAATTTTCATCATCAAACAGCCCAAAAATGATTTTTTTTAAAAATAGAAATTTTAATTGGATATTACTTTTCATGATGACCAAAAAACCTTTAGTGTTGAAATATCTTCAAGTGATTATGATAAGTTTAATAATTTTATTTATCTCAAAATTGTTTATAACACAAATTTTTAGGTTCTTCTAAAAAAATAAAAACATTCAGTATCATTTTAATTTTTAAAATAGAAAAGTTTGTATTTGCTTTTTATTTTATGATGGTCCTTGATAATCATTTATTTGAGATATTAGGCTACTTAATTTTATCAAAAAAAAATATGAACAAAATTTCCATTTAAAATATTTAATTTTCCTTTATGATAGTTATTGATTTTTATTTATTTGAGTATGAGATAACCAATGATATCATTATATTTTTTAAAATATAAAATATATGAAGTGAAATTTGTTTTATACCATATAATAGAATATAAATCTATTAAAAATATACTTTTTAATCATTTTTGAAAAAAAATGATGATAATTTTTTATAAAAATTTGTTGTTAAATATGTTTCATTTGTAATACTTTTATTTTTTTAATAAAAAAAATAACGTTTATGATACCTAATGGTTATTTGTTCATCATAAAAAAAATATTCAATTAAATTTTAATTTTTTTAATAAATTTATTTTTGATTGTCCGATGATAAAAATTGATATTTTTAGTGAATGATGAATTTTAAAAAAATTAATATATTTATATTATTTTAATAAATTTAAAAGTAAAACTTGAAATTAGTCCATAAAAAACAAATAATATAGTCGGTGGTACGCTATTTTCGATGTACCAAAAAATATTATTTCCTGAGAACAGAATAGATTAGTAAACATAGAAGCAATATATGCTTCGCCTTTTGTGCCAGGTGCAGTGTTGCTTTATGGCTTTATGGCGTATTCCTTTTACATATGAGTGGACTACCGTAGATATGTTCGTATATATGTTCGTAGATTTGTTTTTATGAAAACGAAAGAATTAATTTTTTGAATTATTAATTTAACGAGATGAGTCATTGAATTATAAATTAATAATAATTAATTTTTAAATTTAATTTTTAATAAACTTAAAGATATTTACATTGATTCAATAATTTATCTAAATTTAATTTTTAAAACAAATATTTACTGTATAATTATAATCAAATAAAAAAAATTTCACGTGATGTATTTATGTTAAATTTTCAAAAAAAATAAATTTAAAAAATTAATTGTTATTAATTTATAATTTAAATTTTTTTTATATAAAATTAATAATTCAAAAAATTAAAAGTTATGAATTCATAATTTTAAGATTTGTATCTCAATAAACCCAAAAAAAAAAAAAAAAAACAACGACGACTTTTTTAACAATTGATATTTGTTGAAGTTGGAGAAGTTTTGTTCACGAAACATGGATGATTAAAGATATTTTTCATCAAAAATAAATAAATAAATTCTTTCGTGTCATGATATCCACCGGTGTAAAATATTTTTAACACAGAAAAATTTCTTGTTGAATTTACTGTAAATAGTTTATAGGCCACCAGTTAAAAAAAAGGTAAATCTAGCGAGAAGATTTTTTTTTTGACTGCGTCTGATAATTGTTTTGAACGTCCAACCATTAAGTGCCACGTGTAATGAGGGATAAAAAAGAGAACATGGGTTTACAGGATTCTTGTGACGTGGATGTAACTCAGTCCTACGCTATTTAGAAATGTATAGGAATACGGTAACCAAAGTGCAATGCAATCGTCCACTACTCCTATCTTTTCCTGTATTACGATTCTCACTCCCTTCCTCTGCCTCTCTTTTCTATAAATATGCAAAGGCTATGGGCTAAGAAGAAGAAGAAGAAACAGGGGTCTTGAGGCAAGAGGGTCTATCTTTTTTCCTTCATATCAAGATCGAAACCAAATTATTATAACGAAAGCCCATTACTAAAAATTCTATGATAGTTTCCGGTAATGCAGGAGTATAATAGGGCAGTGCTTAAGCAAGGGGAGCAATTTGGTAAAGTTTGTGTTCAGAAGAATCATCAGGTTGGTTCCTTCTGGTAGAGGAGAGTAAGAAGATTACTATCAATATATTTACACATTTTTTAAAAATTATTATTGGTAGAAATAGAGAGCGATGGCAATGTATGAGCCTATCAAGGGGTACGGTGAGGAAGATGAATGTAGAAGGGTGGATGATGGTGGCAGGTGTTTGGGGTATCATGAGAATGATGATGTTGAATTGGCTCTCCAGATCTCTCAATCGCCCGCCGTTGCCACTGTTAATGCCAAACAAGACCCAAAGCAACAACGTCTTGCTTCTCTCGACGTTTTCCGCGGTCTCACTGTTGCGGTAATTTTTCTCCTCCCATCATTATTTCTTTTTTTTTTCTTTCCATACGCATTTGTTATATATTTTTTTTCCTTTTTCTTGAAAAAAGAAGAAAATTAATTCACGCAAAACATATGGATGGAAATGTTTTGGTGAATTGTATTTATATTTATGGAAATATTTGGATGAATTGATATACTAATTCATGCATTCATCATATAAATATAGATACTATCTATACATATATCAAGTCAAAATATGTAGTCACTATTTGGACTCCTTTTTCGTTAATGTAAATTGTTTTCCTAATTTAATTGACTGGTAATTTCATTTGCCCTTTTATTTCCTCTTTTTTCCCTTCGCTTTTACGATAAGAAATTTTATAATCAATCTGTCTTTTTGCTGCATTACGCTAACCCCCAACAACTAATCCAAAGGGAAACTACTCCACTCCCTTTTGGATTCAATCCCTCTAATTGTTCTTTTTTTTAATTTAAAATAAAAAAGAGAAATCTTTTCAACTGCTGAACGCAAACTAAAGTTTGTTTTTAACGGTTGGCCATTAGTGAGTATTAACTATTAAGTGGATACGGAAGCCAATAATCATCACCATCAGTTCATCGTTATTGGAGTAATTATTTCAAAAAAAAAATGATCCATTTCCGATTGGGTCGGTTATGATAGATTTTAATTTCCTAATACTACATATATTTTATGTTTATGGAAAATTTCCTTGTGGCATGAAAGGAAAAGGAATCCAGGAAAATTAAATGACGATCAAGTGTAACGTATTGTTGCTCCACACATTTCGTGTTGTGTCCTTGTGGTCTGTAACGCTTGTTTGACTTTCAGAGAAAAGGAATTAGTAATTGCAAATCTTTTTTCTTTATATATTCCGTTGCATAAAGATAGTACTAGAAAAAAATACATGAGAGATAATGGATGGCTTAAATTGCTCTGCCACGTTTTTCATGATACCACTGCTTGCAATGCAAAGGTCTCATCAAGCACGCAAGCACTGATAAAAGCAGAAGACATTTATTAGGGAAAGCGTTGTTACCAGAGTTCTTGCAGATTTGATATGATGAATCAGCAGGATCCAGCTGGTTGGCTAGCTCTAGGACCTAGGTGGGTTACTTGCATCCAGCTAGGTGTGCCCTGGCGGCTTGCACTATAGGCTCCTCGGTTTGGTTTTCCCTTCTGGTTGCCAAGGATGGCTTGTGCACCATCAACTTACCAAATACCACTACTATAATGCTGCTACCATCTCAAGTACTGTATTGTTTGTACTTCTTCAAATTCCTTTTTAAAATGTTTTAGTGACTGTATCTTCAATAAATTCCATTGGGAGTAGGAATGCTGATGTAGCAACCCAACCAATCAAGGTGGGCTAGCTTTTGCAATATTAATGGGTCTGTTCACATCTCCTCTGTTTCTAGAGAGCGTGTTGCGAATGATATTCGCCCAATCTTTTCTTTTGGCTTAATGTATTTTCTTAGCAAAGAAAGTAAAAAATCTTGTACTCAAATTCAGACCAATTTTACAATATTATATTATCATTGTTACTCCCATCTCCTGTAGGAGAAACCATAGAAAGAAAAACACAAGGGGCTACTTTTAGTTCAGAAGGGAAGTAACTCCATTAACTTGTAGGTCTTTGGATTTGCATCCTTCGGACCCTAGTGCTGTCGAGAATCATGAGTTCATGTCCCAGAGATACTTAAACTTAATATCTGGTTGTGTTGTTAATAATTCCCTTGAACTTTTAAAATGAGATGGAAATGTGGACTAGTGCATGCTCCTGTTGCCACCTATAGAATTACAAGCATTTAATGTTGATTTCAGTTTTTTTATTATGAGATTATTGGTTGACATTGTGGAGAGCAAAGATGGTTGCTGATGGTGGTAGCCAGGCTCCTTATGAGATTTAAGATCATGGCATTATCAATGTGTTTTGTGGCAGATATACAGTACATTGTTTACTAGAACTGAGTGGAAAAACCATATGGATAACAACCATTATCGCACATGCATCGACTGATTGAAGTAGAATCATTATTGCTTATATTTCAAGTGAAAATTATGTGGCCTTTTTTATTTTTAATTTCTAGTATATACTGGTATATCACTAATCTACTTTAAATGAAACGCAGCTAATGATACTTGTGGATGATGCTGGGGGAATTTTGCCTACTATCAACCATTCGCCATGGAATGGTTTAACCCTTGCAGATTTTGTCATGCCATTTTTCCTCTTTATGGTTGGTGTTTCGCTAGCACTCACATACAAGGTATTTCGTGATTAGGATTTATTGCTTTTACTCAAAGTATTCGTGTGCTTGCACCATAATATTTGCATTAAGGCCTATGGTTACTGTTACTTCTCATTCCCTCTTATGGTCTTACTTGATAAATTGCTTTGCATGGTTCTTCCCGGAAAACCAGAAAATTTTTAAAATTTAGTTGTGTGATATGCGCAATAACATTATTTGTTACAAGGATGCTGAAACTTATTACTCCTATCACACTATTATTAATCTCTCTAATGCTGACAATTCATCATATATTTCTTTTACAGAAAATATCATGCAAATCTATTGCAACAAGAAAAGCGACATTTCGGGCATTAAAGCTCCTGCTATTAGGACTTATTCTTCAAGGTAGCTCTCTTTTAGACCATGTATAATATAATGAATAGTCTCTACCATTTCCAGAAATGTTCTTTGAATTTACCTTGTAGAAAGAGCTGAAGGGTAGAAAGAAAGGGTGTTGTGGGAGTAGTTAATTTATAGCATGTTCGATAAAAAAACGTTTGTGGAAAATTTGTTTGACATTACAAAATTATTTTACGGTTCTGAACTAAATGCCTATAATTACTGTCCACTTTCCAGGAGGCTATTTTCATGGGATCAACAATTTAACTTATGGAGTGGATATCAAACAAATTAGATGGATGGGTATACTACAGGTATGCTTTCTTCACTAGGTTTTCCCTTTCTTGGTAGTTTACTATGCAGGTTGACTAAAGAAAATATTTCATCTAGGGGAACCCCCAATGCATATTTTTGCTGATAAATTTTAGCATTTGTTATGGGTGACCAATGACCAGATTTTCAACTGTAGAGTTTTATGCATTATTAATTATTAACTGTAGCTTAACATATGCCTTATCTTCCTCAGAGAATTGCTTTAGCATATTTAGTAGCAGCCTTGTGTGAGATTTGGCTGAAGAGGGATGATCATATCAGTTCAGAACTATCTTTGATAAGAAAATATCGATTTCACTGGTAAGGATATTTAGTTACTGGTGATGATTATTTTACAACTGAATGGTGGCCTACAACAATTATTTTCTTTCTAATAAATAATTTGAAACATTAGATTGAATAATTTGGGGATGTGGGTATGTTTTGGTAAAAATAATCATGAGGCAGATTTGGGGTTCTTTGATGTGTGGTGTTTGCTGTGAACATGCTCAGTGGGTCTTATAAATATCATGGGGTGACTGAAGAGTTGTTTCTCGTTTACCTTCATAACTTAGTCTCACACTCAATAGGGGATTTTGAGATATATTTTTGGAGGGGCCGAGCTCGAAATGTATATATAAGACATACTGATTCTCATGCCCAAAGTTTAAAAGAAAAACTTAATAATACTAATATTAATGATGTAAGCAAAATAAATTTTAAAAAGACTATTACTTGAACAAAATATATTGAAAATCTAATAATTTTAACAAAAAAATAAAATAATTAAAAGGTTACATAGATAGTGCTCAAGGAACATGAACACTAAGAGAAAACTGGATTTCTACTATATCTCTTCAAGTTTTGATGGAATAGGTTCATTTAGAGACTTGATCCTTTTGAAGTTGGTTATAGAAAATGAATGACATAAAAAAAAAAAAAAAAGGAGAAGAAAATGATGAATCATTTAAGTGACAAAGCATATAATCATCATATTGCTTTTATTACATGTCAGCATTTACTTTGAGAGTCACTTGTATATATAATATATTAGATTTTACTCTAAATTATGAGAAAATTTTCAAACTTTGGGTGGGGGGGCATGGCAGAATATATTTTAGAGTCGGTGTTTGAGTATAGATAATGTCATATATATGGAGCAATATAAGTATGGGTCATTGCATTGTTCATAATATATTCATGTATGTTTAGTGGTCATTTTTTGAGTATAGATCATGTCGTATTATATATGAAGGACTACAAGTATGGGTCGCTGCATTTTCCATAATATATTCATGTATGTTTATACTTTAATAAGGTGATTTGTGAATGCTTGAGCATAATTTGTTTTTCTATTGTTGTTGTATTTGCTTAATGTGATTGCTATCACTCTCTCTCTTTCTTTCAGGGCTGCGGCTATGGTGCTTACAACTATATATCTATCGTTGTTATATGGCTTGTATGTCCCTGATTGGGAATATCAGATTCCAATCGAAACCTCTTCGTCAGCACCAAAGACATTTTCAGTGAGCTTATCTTTCACGCCCTCCTCCCCCTGCCTTTTTAATTTCTTAAATTTTGATAATTATAGAGTAAGTTTAATTATGATCTTGATGGCTAAGTGGCTTGGTGCTATTTATTTCCATGAAAAGGTGAAATGTGGAGCAAGGAGTGACACTGGACCAGCTTGTAATGCTGTAGGAATGCTTGATCGTAAAGTATTGGGCATTCAACATTTATATAGAAAGCCAATATATGCACGGATGAAGGTATCTCTTTTCTAAGAGTTGTTTTGATTGCTTATTGTCCTTTCATACATCTCTCAAGTAATTCTTGTGTCCTCATTATTTCTTTATTTCTCTTTTTTCGCAGCAATGCAGTATTAACTCACCAAATTATGGCCCATTACCTCCTGATGCCCCTTCATGGTGTCAAGCACCATTCGATCCAGAAGGACTTCTGAGGTATGTTCACAATTTCTTCCTAGTTCTTCACAAGGTCATTCTACGCGAATTATAGTGCAATACATTAGAAATGATAGCCTTGCTCTTTGGACTAGGCATTTTGACTAACGGAGGAAAAGTACTGATTAGTCCGTTGGACGTTTTATGTCTTTTTATGATTTTGGGTTAATTCCAATCACGTTGCCATCCCAAAGTAACGGATATGATTGGTAAAATGAATTAAGAATTAAGTTACTATTTATTTATTTTTTGCTTTCATGTATTCCAAGTGACCATTGTACTTTATGGTTGTAGTTCGTTGATGGCTATTGTTACTTGCTTGGTTGGTTTGCATTATGGGCACATCATTGTCCATTTTAAGGTGATAAATTTTTCTTGTCAAAGATTGTTTTCCTTTTTCTCACAGGATTTTTTTTCTTTAGTGACTCTTTTTCGGTTCACTGTGGCTCCTACAGGATCAAAGGGTACGAATCCTTCAATGGATGATCCTATCTTCTTGTCTCATAGTCCTGGGCCTTGCCTTGGACATTTTTGGTAAGTGGTTTCTTTACATTTTCCTCAACGATTGTGGTGGTAGTAAGAATACCAGTTTGTCATTGACCTGTTTTGCTTCCTTGTTGTAGGGATGCATATAAACAAGGCTCTCTACACGTTCAGTTATATGTGTGCGACTACCGGTGCTGCTGGTGTTCTCTTTGCTGGAACATATGTGCTGGTTGGATATCTTGTCATCTTGCATTAAAGAACCCTTTTGACAATTTATTTCTTATTTACTTTATCTAAAAAATATATTTTTATTTTTATATTAATTTGATTAGGTAGATTACCAATAATATGTTCTATTGCTTGATTTGCTCACCTTCTGAAAGGTAATTGTGGATCTTTCCCACAGGTGGACGTGTGTGGATATAGGTGCATAACTTTAGTGTTGGAGTGGATGGGCATGCACGCATTAGTGATTTATATCTTTGCAGCATGCAATGTCCTGCCAGTTCTTCTGCAGGGATTTTATTGGAAGGAGCCTCGGAATAATATAGTAAGTTCTTTACTTCTCTGTTAGAAATGAAATGCTCTTGTTATTCTCCTTAACTAGATAGTGAAGGGATGACTTTATTTTCCTTTAATCTCTGGCAGCTTAGCTTAGTTGGAATTGGAACATGAATGGGTTGCATACAGATCGGATGGGTTGCAATTTACAAGATCTCAGCCAAGCGGCCAAACCACATCGTTTTAAATTTTACGTAGTTGAATTCGATTGTAGTAGAGACTTGTTCTCTGTAATTAGAAGCAAAAAAAAATGGCTCTTTCCATGTAGTTTAAGAGCTTCTATTTTCACGTTATGCAGACGGTCTGATATTTTTTTCTCATTAAAATATATAAGAATAAAATAATTAGAGAACAATCTTGACCATAAATGTGGAAATCAAAATCAATTCCTACATATTAGCACTTGCAAAGAGATAATCAGCCCTTGGATGGAATGAAAAGGGAAATCAATGGCTAGGTGAAACGAGTTGTCGAAAAGGCTTATTGGTTGGAGGCGTAGGAGGGGCAGGTGGGGAAGGAGATTCATCTTTGGGAGGTTGGTGGTAAGGATATATTTTGTATGGATTTCTATTGTTTCAATTTAAATTGAGAGAATATTATCTTTGATTTTAATTTATCTCAATTTTTAATTATTTTAAATGGATAAAATTGATTCACCAAATTAAAATTATGTCAAATTATTAATTAATTCAATTAAAATAAATTTAACCATGTTAATTCACAAAATTATAATTAGTTTCCATGTAGTTTCTGAGCTTAGAGAAAACATAAATTAGAGGTGAACTGAGACAATGGCTTGGTGGTATTTGAAAAAGAGAAAAACTACAAGTAATTTTGGTGTAAGCATTCCATGTCCACAGTTGTGTTTAATTTTCAGTTTTCATTCATGTCGAGAAGAAGGATCAAAAGATAGTTACAGAGTCCTTCTTCAATTTTATTTTATTTTGATAATTTTACTTGGTTTGAAATTGAATGAGATGAAGATAGATAAGTGAAATCAGTTTGCCCTAGCCCTGCAGATCCCTTGGGGCTGATTTCTACCAGTAATCTGATTTTGACTTGTTTGCTTCTTCGGATGTTATAATTCCAATCAGTATTGTGGGATTTCAGTGAGGATTAATCTCCTGAATCATGGAAGTCCTTGTGAAACACCAAGCTACGGTGAAGCAGCCGGTCATGGCCTTCAGATTGTTAGATACTCTCCTTTCCAATCCTACACCAAATTATCGTCACCCGGGTTTGATTTGAGAGTGTTCTATGCGAGGGTCAACAATTTCAGAACTTATTGGAGCTTTTTTCATACTTTTTTAGATAAATGAATAATTTCAGAACTTGCATAAGTATTGCATGATCTTCTTATCTTCAACTTGCCTTTGAAAGTAACTCTATGCATCAGACTGATCATCACTACCGAGAGAATTTATAAAAAATTAAGTAAAACCATGAGATAAGAAAGAAAAGAAAAACATTTATTAGAGGAGAAAGTTACTACTTGTTATTCTCACTTATCAGAAAAATAAACAAGATTCTCACTGTTTTGTAGGAAGTACGAACTTTGAGTTGGCATTGCATTACATCTCGTATCCATTCCTTATTATCAAGTGGTTATGATATCTCTTTTACTTACATTATACTCATTCTATGCATATAACGATAAAGTAATTAACATCGTTTAATATGTTTTAATGTATATTTTACGTGGCCATATTTGAGGCTTGAGATGATGTTATGGTTGAGCTATTTTGAAATGTGAATATGAAAATTATATGAAAAAAAATTAATGATAACACAAATGTAAAAGAAAAATTATCAATAAATGTTAGAAACCACCATGATATATTCTATCTTGTGGATTCTCATACGCGATATCGAATCAGGTAACTCTAACACCCTACACCCTCGATAACAATAGATGTTGTTGTAAGTAAAAATATAAATATTATACAGAATAAACAATTTAAAAACATTAGATAACCTGCTGTATACCTTATAAGTATGATATCCCTTTTTAGAGTTTCAAACATCAGGAGACATGCATGGGTGATTTTCATGTTCCTATAAGTTAAAGCCAAAAAAAAAAAGTTAAGCTAAAAAGAGTATTACACATCAATATAAATTATTACACATTAATAATTTATATATTTATATATAAATTATATGAAGTATAACTTGTAAATTATTAATTAAATAGTTTATAATTATTATTAAACTAGATAACATGTATTATATATTTATGAAGTATAATTATGTCACAACAAGAACACTAATTTAGTGGTTAAAACCTATGACTCTCATTAGGTCATCGGTTTGAATCTTTAACTTGTATTTTTTTTCTAAATTTTAAGTTTTTTAAAAAAACTTCTCGGGACATAATTTTTGCGCCTCAGACATATGCCTCAAGAAAAAAGGGGAACGCCTAACTTTTCACGCCTTGAAGTGTTTTCATAACACTGCACCCCAGGCACGCCTGAAACCCGCATTTTAAAACACTGATACACATACACACATATACATACAATATTTTATATAAATACACATGTATTTATCATATATAGATATTTATATAGAAAATAAAATTAAATAACGATTCTTTATACTTAGACACATTTTTTCTTTCTCTTTGATTGCTTCTCAACCCAACTTTTTAAGCGTCTTTCACCCTTGCATCTATCCTTCTTCTTCAAACCTTTTACTTTATGAAGTAAATAATCAACAAGGTTATCTTGTTTAGCACTTTAACTTAAACCTTGCAAAGACACTTGAGCTTCACGATCATCAAGATCTTCTTCTGAACCATTCAAACAAAGGGCTTCAATTATCTTAGAAAGATATCTGCAAATTTATCTAAAAACGCATATGCCTCCTCAGAATTTGATCCTCCAGATGTCAACTTAACTAACCTTGGACAAAGTTTCTTGTAACCCTTTGTGACATCTAAATTAATATCTTCTTGAATATTTCTCCCGTTAGTTTCTACTATCACCCTACTTCTCGCTTGTCTTGTTCACCTCTTTATAACATATTTATCAAGAATTGATTTAACATTCCACACATCAAGTACCTTCGATGCATAACAACACAAAATGCCAAAAGTTTCAAATTCATGCAACTATATGATACAAGTTTTATCAGAGGGATCAAATTTAATAATAAAATAATCCAACCACATACTCATAAATTGGTGGAATTTGCTCACTCCCTTTTAATAATTTCTACTGGAAACCAATCAAATTCCTCTTGAAACTTCTCAAATATAGGAGTGTAAATTTTACCAACTTGTTGCAATACTAGCGAATTCCGCATTTTCATCCTTGGTAAGCTTTGCTTATATTTAAACTCAACTGTCAACTCGTTGTGGTGCTTCTGATTCGTGACCCTCTCAAAATGCTTGAAAAGGTTAACAATATCCATATCAGAGTTCAAATGATCTTTCAAATCACTATTCAAACTCTCACTAAGTTGTGTACTCTATATTCTAATACTAAACACATTTTTCTTGTAATATTTAGCCCACTTATCCTTCACTAATATATAAACCATCCAGCCAAGCATTGTTAGTTATGTTATAACCACGAATCATGACACTCCAAGCTGTTTGAAATGTTGTCTCATCCTCATAATCATACACAAAAGCTTTGAAGTGTTTTTAATAAAAGGAACCGTCTTTCATTGGATTTCTCATGTCTATTCTTATTTTGCATTTTATGCCAAACGCACAAGCCATGGTATGTTTCTGATAGCATCTCAGCTAATGCCTTTGCCATTGCATGAAAATAGTTTTCAGCTTCTTTTGTTTATACATCTCCACAAATGTCTAAAATAACAACTTAAAAGACTCAATGGTCTCATCATATAATAAAGATGCTACAAATATGACTATCTATCTATAGTGTTTAAACCCCACAAATAATCCATAAAAGTCTACATTCTTTATTGGTACAATATGTGGTATCAAAGCTAACCACGTCACCAAAATGAGCATAAGCTATAACCATGCGTGCTTCAGCCCAAAATATATTTGTAATTTGCTCTTCATTTTCTAACTACGTTAGTATATTGAGATGATGGATTTTCACATGATTATTTATGGAGCTACCTCAACAAAGTACTTGCTTCACCATAAAGCAAATATTGTTGTCGTTTACTTTTCAGATAATTTCTTTGGTTTTCCTCAGTGTAACCAAGGTTTTCTCACCTACTGATTTGCCTACAAAAAAATTCATGTATTTGTTTTGACTTGAGTCCTGAAGCATTTGCCAACTCAATTTGCAAACCTTGAGCTTGTGAAATCTTTATTTGTGATGGCATAATATGGCAAGTTTCAATTGTATGCATAACATGAGAATGATCTGCACAAAATCGTGATACTCTTTAGTTTTTTTATCGTGCAAGGCAATTTGTTCTTGTCTAAACTCGAGGATTTTTTTTGAGATAATTTCATTTATGTTTCTTGTTAACATCTTCTTTTGCACACACAAATCCAATTAATTTATTTTCTCCACTTACTCTGACTTTTATTTGCATATTGCTTTTGAACATCTAAACCCATCCTCCCTCCATATTGATGTCAAAACTTGTGTTTTCTCCGGTATCAAACTCCATGCCTATCTTAAGAATCCATTCAGCAACCATATCTTATTATTAAATTTTCGTTTGGATTGACGTGTCACCTACCTTGATCTGGAATTTTTGTCTTTCCTCCATCCATTGTGAACTCAGAAACCTTTGAATAGAAATTATGATTTTTTTTTTTGTGTAATAGCATTCAATGAAAAATAAAACTTTATTATAAATTTAAAGGGCCTCAAATATAGTGGTGAGAGGATTTGATTCCACTTGTCTTTTTCTTTCTTTAGCATATCTTTATTAGAAGATTTAAAATTCCGCTCGAGGAAATACTGTCCATATCAAGGACTACAAACAGATACTCCATTCAAATGGCCGTAACCACAGATCAAATTTAAAAACTAATACCATTCCTTTCTTGCAATTGGTGAAAGTTTATTTTCTAATTCATTAACCAAGCAAGATACTTTTGCCTAGAAGAGAACTTCCTTCCACAAGGAAGAAGGAAACGGAAAAGCATCCTGGGAGCCAAAAGCAGAGATCCAAATAGAAAAGTACA
The DNA here is from genome assembly GCA_023935145.1 of Bretschneidera sinensis. Taxonomy (NCBI): domain Eukaryota; kingdom Viridiplantae; phylum Streptophyta; class Magnoliopsida; order Brassicales; family Akaniaceae; genus Bretschneidera; species Bretschneidera sinensis. The sequence goes on from CM043701.1 coordinate 97,174,086, forward strand.
GAGAATAATAGTCAACCTGCATTAGGGAAAAATTCATGTGCCAATACTGATAGTTGGATAAAGGTACTGAACTGAAATTTACTACTGTACAAAGAAGGCAGCAAGGATTTAGAATCCAACTACACAATACCAACGCCATGAACATCTATTTTGCCTCAAATTCAAAACGACTCATGAGACAGCATAGCTGCATCAAATAGGTTAACATTGAAGATGACTTCTAGGATATAAAATTCCCATCACTAAAGTGGCATGATCCTAACCTGCTGCCATCAAAAAAATTGAGGAAGAATTATCCCTCGTATACATAACACATACTTTAGAATAAGCTCTGCCTCCAGCAAAGTGTGAAGAAAAAGATAGTGGCAGCCAACAACATGCAAAGAGATCGGCTATAATCATGTCATGTTTTAGAGTTGAATTGAATTGCCTAATCAAGTTTTCTTTTTCAAAACTCCCACAAAGTAAACATCACTTAAATTTATAAACTTTCACAGCCAATAAGCATAAAACTAAAAAGTAAAAATAAAAGTCAATAGAATGTGAGAACCATAAAGATAATCCAAAGCAAAGACGAAAATCAGTAACCACCCTTGAGGTCATTGACGACATCGTAGGGAATGGGAGTGACAGTCTCAAGGGTAGCACCCTCCACCATGAAACCAGGCTTAGGTCCCTTTGGTTGTCTCTTTGTGCTGATGGTTTCACCACGGAGTTTTGCTTCCACCTTCAACTTGTCATTCTGTATTTTTCTCAGCTTAAACTCTTCGGCACACCTCGAGGGCTGGACATGCTCCACACGCACATGGATCCTCTTCCTAATAATTCTGTTTCCTACCTGCAATAACAGTCCCATATGATAATCAAAACTGATTCAACAATTGCAAAAGATAGTAAGAATGAGATTCATATTTGAAAACAACGAGTAGTATCCTATAACAATTAGAAACTCACAGCCAAAGGCTCATCAATGGTTTCACATGACTAGTCCTGCCCGCTTTGGAGGGTTGGTAAGGGCGCACTTCCCTGCCCACTAACAGTGTGTTTGGGAGAAGGTTTTTGAGGGGTAAGTAAGAGAAAGGAAGGGTTACTTAAAAACTATATTTAGGAAATTTTTTCATTGGGGGAAATGTTTTGGGTTTCCAGAATAACCCTCCAAAACCCCCTAGACTGTCAATATTTTTAACAACCCAAATTTGGGAGAGCTTGTTTATCCTCCTTTATTCTCCTTCACCTTATTAAACTCCCAAACAACTGAAAGTTTTCAGCTCCTCGTTTACTCTCCTTTCCCTACCCTTCCTTTCCTTTCCCCCCAAACACAAAGTGAACAGGGGTTCAACAATGAAAAAAATGTTTAACGTGCCTAATTCACCTAAGCTGAAAGGACTCAAAGCGAAATCAACTCTAGCTAAAACCTCCTTAATGAATGAACACTCAAACTAAGACAATGTACTAGTTAACATCTTGAATCAACCTAAGCCAATTAAGATCTATTTTTCCATTTGGAGTATGAGTATGTAAGATTAATTTTAAGTGCAGTCCAAGTAAAGTGTATAATGTTGGAGGCATCTAGTAAAGTGCGAAAGAGCTAAACAGTAAGTACTACTATGATGATATAGTAACGCAAACAATGATTTTCAAAAAAAAAATATGCTGTACGAATTCAAATCCGAAATGAAGGCAGATAGATATGGAAAATGATGATACGAACTGCAACAGGAGTATCATCGATTCGTTATTACTATATTTGGAAAAGAAAGAGGAAGATAGTTTTTACCTGCTTGTTGACCTCGACGCCGATGGCACGCTTGGTGACGTTCCAGACGCGACCAGTGCGGCCATGGTAGAACTTGTGAGGCATGCCCTTGTGAACGGCGCCGTTTACCTTGACGTCGACATATTCCCCGATCTTGTATGTCCTCAGGTATGTGGTCAGAGGTATGTACCCCTTCTTCCTGAATGGCCTCGCGAACAGATCCCTCGTTCGAGCTCGTAACCCATGTCCCGCAGGCATTTTCTCTTCTTCTTTTTACCACTCTTTACCACCAAACCTACTGCTGCTCGTCTTCAAGAGTATATGTAATTTTATTTAAAAATGCTCCAACTCTACCACACCCTATCTTCCGTCTATTGACTAGGGTTTTCCCACGGGCCTTCCTTATACGTATTAGGCTTAATTATAAAGAGACCCCTTGTACGTGCCAATTTTGTGTTATATTTTTTATCGACGTCCGCGGTTAGGAGATTACCTGCTTACCTGATACGTCGCCCATTAGCAGCATGGTTGCAACTCTTCATTTTTTTAGGATAAGTCAAATTTTATATCAAAGAACCATTCGGATAAAACCCAGCAAACAAAACGGACAGAACCCAACAGCTGCCAAACAGCACCAGAAAACAAGAATCAACTACTGCAACAACTGCAGAACAAGCCTAGCGAGAACAATTGCAGCAACAAGCTACATGAGAAACTGCAGATTAACAAAACTATCAGCAAACCCCTAAACAATTAAATTCAAACCACAATCCTTTACACTACTGCTATCTAGGATGGAAGATCCTAGATATACTAGCTAGTTTAAAAAACATCTTGAACAATTTAATGGAAGATCCTCATAGCTATTGAAGGCGGTTTATCATGGAGCCTATTGTTCCTTTACCTTGCAGCTGACCAAGCTAACCTCAAAATATAATGCTTGATATTGTTCTGCTGTAAATGAGATAGAGCCCAGTTAAACTCCGTTCCCCAATCCATAACAGATCTATGGTAACTGGCTACATGATAAATTTGAGAAAGCACTTGCTTGGAGAAATTGCGACTGAAAAACAGAAGGTCCCTACAATCCTCATCAGAATCACAAAGAGCACACGAAATATCAACATTTAATCCCCAATTTTGCTATCTTTTCTTTGTTACCAGCCTATCCTTAATGGTGAGCCAAGTGATAAAACAGAATCTTGGAATATGATATGGCTCAAAATACTCCGACCCAAATGAGCTCCAGGCCAGCAGAGCGACCCCGGCCCAAATGAGCTCCAGCCCAGAAAAGCACCAGACCCACCAGAGTGGTCCACTCCAAATGAGCTTCAGGCCAAGCAAAATCTCCAAGCCCATGAAGGATGGCCCGGAAAACCTACGCCCGGATCCCCCCTACGACTTGACACCCTGCAGCCACCAGCCACCCTACTGCCGCCCTGTAGCTACCCTACGACCGCCTAGCCCTGCGGCCACCCTATAGTGCCCCTTCTCCCGAGCTTGCAATCATGATCTCCCCACTGGCAGACGACTATAAAAAGGCCAAGGTATGGACTTCACCAGGGATTCAGGGATACACACCTGCACTTATACTTGACATACTTAAGCCCTCGGCTTCTCCTTTGAATCATTGCTAACTTAAGCATCGGAGCGCCCTCGGAGGTCTCCCCTTCCCCTCATTCCGAGGGCCTTTAGCTCTCTTTGTTACTTGTGCAGGGTCAGGCCACGTCCTCACCCAGGCCACGTCCTCACCAAAGCCGCGTCAGCTCCTAGGCCACGTCCTCACCTAGGCCACGTCAACACCAACCGTTTTTTGGCATCAACAGAATGGCGTCGTCCGTGGGAAACCACAATCACTCGCTACAGTAGAAGTGAAGAAGTCTAAAGAACTCATCTGTTGCGATGCTAAGCCGCCTGACACCGCGTAGCACACTTTAGAGTTTTAAGTGTGCACGGCCGAGCGCCATAGTGCATACGTCCCTGTCCGAGCGGTTGCTAAGTGTGCACGGCCGAGCGCCATAGTGCACACGTCCCTGCCAGAGAGGTTGCTAAGTGTGCACGGCCGAGCACCATAGTGCACACGTCCCTGTCCAAGCAGTTGCTAAGTGTGCACGGCCGAGCGCCATAGTGCACATGTCCCTGCCCGAGAGGTTGCTAAGTGTGCACGGCCGAGCGCCATAGTGCACACGCCCCTCTCCGAGTGGTTGCTAAGTGTGCATGGCTGAGCGCCATAGTGCACACGTCCCTGTCCAAACGGTTACTAAGTGTGCACGGCCGAGCGCCATAGTGCACACGTCCCTATCCGAGCAGTTGCTAAGTGTGCACGGTCGAGCGCCGTAGTGCGCATGCCCCTGGCCAAGCATCAGTGCGCACCAGTGCGTACGGCCAAACTAAGCCGCGCACACTCAAGTCCAAGAGAAGGAATATGTGCGCAAACGCTCAGACCAAGCTGAGCCTCAGTGCACACTAGTGCACACAGTCCATGTATCAGTGCGCAACAGTGCGCACAGCCAAGAGAGCATGCGCACACAAAAAGTCCGAGTGTGTGCACATGTGCTTATACGCTCGGTCTCGTTCGAGCCTCGCCCAAGATTTAGTGCACACTAGTGCACACAATCCCAGCTTCAGTGCGCAATAGCGCACACAGCCAAGAGAGCACGCACACACCAAAAGTTTGAGTGTGTGCACATGTGCTCATACGCTCGACCTCGTCCGAGCCTCACCCGAGCTTTAGTGCACACTAGTGCACACAGTCCCTGCATCAGTGCGCAATAGTGCGCACAGCCGAGAAAGTGTGCACACACCAAAAGTCTGAGTTTGTGCACATGTGCTCATACGCTCGGCCTTGTCCGAGCTTTAGTGCACACTAGTGCACACAGTCCCTGCATCAGTACACAATAGTGCGCACAGCCAAGAGAGCATGCGCACACCAAAAGTCCGAGTGTGTGCACATGTGCTCATACACTCGGCTCGTCCGAGCCTCGCCCGAGCTTTAGTGCACACAGTCCCAGCTTCAGTGGGCAATAGTGCGCACAGTCAAGAGAGTACGCGCACACCAAAAGTCCGAGTGTGTGCACATGTGCTCATACGCTCGGCCTCGGCCGAGCCTTGCCCGAGCTTTAGTGCAAACTAGTGCACACAGTCCCTGCATCGGTACACAACAGTGCGCAAAGCAGAGAAAGCATGCGCACACCAAAAGTCCGAGTGTGTGCACATGTGCTCATACGCTCGACCTCGTCCGAGCTTCATCCGAGCTTCAGTGGACACTAGTGCACACAGTCCCTGCATCAGTGCGTAATAGTGCGCACAGCCAAGAGAGCACGCACACACCAAAAGTCCAAGTGTGTGCACATGTGCTCATACGCTCGGCCTCGTCCGAGCCTCACCAAAGCTTTAGTGCACACTAGTGCACACTGTCCCAGCTTTAGTGAACAATAGTGCACACAGCCATGAGAGCGTGCGCACACCAAAAGTCCGAGTGTGTGCACATGTGCTCATACGCTCAGCCTCGTTCGAGCCTCATCCGAGCTTCAATGCACACTAGTGCACATAGTCCCTGCATCAGTGCGCAATAGTGCCCACAGCTGAGAAAGCATGCGCACACCAAATATCCTAGTGTGTACACATGTGCTCATACGCTCGGCCTCGTCCGAGCCTCGTCACAGCTTCGGTGCACACTTGTGCACACAGGCCGGGCATAAGTGCACAATAGTGCACACGGCCAAGCATCTCCAAGGCCAAGCGATGGCCAAGATCTTCTAAGTCCGAGCGTATGAGCTGCTCCGTATACACTCGGCCAAGGATTCTCCAAAAGTCCGAGCCTTGTCTATCGCTCGGCCATGTTCTCAGGGTTTCTCCAAAAATTCGAGCCTTGTCAACGCTTGGTCGAATATCCAAAAATCCGAGCCTTGTCAACGCTCGGTCGTATTCTCCAGTGGTTCTCCAAAGGTCCCAGCCTTGTCTATCGCTCAGCACGATTCTCCAACAGTTCTCCAAAAGTCTGAGCCTTGTCTATCCCTCGGCACGATTCTCCAAAAGTCCGAGCCTTGTCTATCGCTCGGCACGATTCTCCAACGGTTCTCCAAAAGTCCAAGCCTTATCTATCGCTCGGCACGATTCTCCAACGGTTCTCCAAAAGTCCGAGCCTTGTCTATCGCTCGGCGTGATTCTCCAGCAAATCTCCAAAAATCCGAGCCTTGTCTATATCTCGGCACGATTCTCCAACGATTCTCCAAAAATCTGAGCCTTGTCTATCGCTCGGCCAGACGATCCAAAAAGTCCAAGGGACTAATCTACGTCACTAATGTTCGGCCTTGGGCCCAGAATCAAGTTTGTTTTATCAAAGTTTATTTTATCAACTTAAGTATGAAAGGCAAGGACATCACGCAAAGCAAAGATTGAAAGAAAATATATTTTATTAATTCAGAGAATTACAACTAACGACCTCGAAGTACAAACTAAATATGGCCCTAACGGCCTCGAAGTACAAAGAAAATGATAAAAAGCCAGGCTCCTCAGGCAGTGCCGGTTACAAGCTCCCGCACCCTCTTCAAGCTAAAAAGCTTTTGGCACAATCCTGAAAAGCTCCTAGCATGGGCCTGAGACTGAAAGCGCTCACTTGACAGGTGCAGCCCAAGGCCTGTGTACCCTCCTCAACCCCTCTTTTTCTTCCATTCCAATATACTCAAGGGGTCGAAGAGCCCACCATCCAGAGACACAGCTCCCCTGACTTCAAATAAATCAGTAGTACTCCTTTGGGGCAGGCCATGTCCCTCCTCTTATTCGGTTCCGAAGAACCAAGAAGCTCTTGGCACAAGGAACCCTCTCAGCTCCCACTCGAAATCTGGAAGAGGTTCTTGCCTCCACTCGGAATCTGAAAGAGGTCCTGACCCTCGTTTGAAATCAGGGAGAAGACCATGGTCGTTGAACCACGATCCTTCTCCAAGGTAACCTTGTCTTCCTCTTTGGCTTCCATAGAACCCTCAAAAGAGTGATGACTCATCTCTCTCTCTGAGATCATTACCCTCGGTATTACCCAAACTAATGTTTCCACTACCAGAAAGTGATATCTAACTCTCAACCTCTTCAGAAACTAAACTCGTTTCTGCTTAAAATCAAAGGTGTCGGAGACCCCTATTTATAAAAAGGGAGAACACGCTCCGCGAAGAGGAATGAATGCAGAAAGCGAAAAAAGAGGAAACTTTTCGTATCTCTAGGCAACCTTTTGCCTCCCGAGAGTAACACTCCGATTGCCAAGAACAACCACCCAGGCGCATAACTACTCCCGCGGTTCAAGATGTCCTTTCACTCTCCCAGGCGGTAACGTCCTGACCCCCACACGCGTTTTGGGTCCAATTAAAAGCCTGTCCCAACAAAATACTTCCCTAAGTACATAAATGTACTCAAGGAAGTGGGGGGCCTGTGATATGGCCCAAAATACCCCGGCCCAAATGAGCTCCAAGCCCAGTAGAGCGACCCCGGCCCAAATGAGCTCCAGCCCAGAAAAGCACCAGACCCACCAGAGTGGTCCACTCCAAATGAGCCTCAGGCCCAGCAAAATCTCCAAGCTCATGAAGGATGGCCCGACAAACCTGTGCTCAGATCCTCCCTATGACTTGACACCCTGCAGCCACCAGCCACCCTACTGCTGCCCTGCAGCTACCCTAAGATTGCCTAGCCCTGCGACCACCTTACGACCGTCCTGCGGCCACCCTACAGTGCCATTTCTCCCGAGCTTGCAATCATGATCTCCCCACTGGCAGACGACTATAAAAAGGCCAAGGTATGAACTTCACCAGGGATTCAGGGATATACACCTGCACTTATACTTGACATACTTAAGCCCTCGGCTTCTCCTTTGAATCATTGCTAACTTAAGCATCGGAGCGCCCTTGGAGGTCTCCCCCTCTCCTCCTTCCGAGGGCCTTTAGTTCTCTTTGTTACTTGTGCAGGGCCAAGCCACGTCTTCACCAAAGCCGCGTCAGCTCCCAGGCCACGTCCTCACCTAGGCCACGTCAGCACCAACCATTTTTTGGCATCAACAAAATATTTTCAGGAAACCAAACCAGTTTATACCAAGACACAACAGGTTTTTATCTCTCAAATGATCCCATGTGAAAGCTGAAGTAAAAACACCAGTAGAAGAAATAGACCAACTGATAGAATCTTCTTTGCTTGCATCAAGGCAAACTCTATCAGCCATGACTTTTACCTCCGACAGAATATCCAGCCTAGAAGATGGTGTTGACCCTCGCCCGTATTTTAATGATGGCAAAACACAACTGTTATTTAACTAACATGTTTAACTAAGTTGTATTAAGGATCAAACACATTCAACCAAGGAACAAAGTGCAAAAACTCGAACCAAATCAAGTATCAAGTGAAGACTGAAGATCTAGTATAGGTCTTAAGGTTTAGAACCAATGTAAGTCTCACTCATACATTGTATTAGCTTGTTCAATAGCTCAAACACAAAAGGTTTTTCTAAAACCATTATTTTTAAATGTTTTTAATGAAAAACAGAAGAAAAACTGGGTTGGAAGACAACCCAGTCGACTGGGTACATATACCAGTCGACTGGTATATGGGTCAGAAGGTACCCAGTCGACTGGATGAATTAACCCAGTCGACTGGTACTTTGACCAGTAATTTCCCAGTCGACTGGATGAATCAACCCAGTCGATTGGTAAAATGGACAGAAAGTCCCCAGTCGACTGGATGATATATACCAGTCGACTGGATACCCAGAAGGTCTGAAAACGTATATTTTTCAAGTGAACCCAGTCGACTGGTATCTCGACCCAGTCGACTGGTAGTTCAAATATATGACCGTTGGACTCCAAATCTGAACGTTTTAAAGTAAATCTTTTTCAAATTAAAGTTCAAAATGGCCATATTAATTGATTGCTATATAAACCCATTCAGCAAAGCATTCAAAAATAGGAAGCAAATATTCGAAAAGAGTTGATCTCATATAATCAAGTTTTTATACTCTTGAAACACAAAAAGCTTTGAAATAATCTTGTTGAGCCATTTCTTCAAGCTTTACTTTGAAAGAGAGACATTTCTGTTGTAATAAGCTTTCATTTGCTGTCTCTCTACCTTTTACTTTACACCATCTTTGTAAAGGGATTACTTCCGAGAGGAAGGGGAAACTTCTGAAAGGAAGGGGATTTTTCGGTTTAAGCAATTCCTGTAAATTGCTTGTGTACGGTTTGTGCAACACCCGGCTAAGTTGTGCGACTAAGTTTTCTTAGTGGATTACTTAAAGGAGTTCCTTGAAGAGAGTGGACGTAGGGTCGGAACGAATCCGATATTGCCGAACCACTATAACTGTGTTTGCATCCTCTTTCCTTAAACTCTTTATTTACAGCTTATTACTTGTATTAATTATTTGTTGCTTATCAGTTTTTATAAACTTGTATAAATTCCGCAAAAGTTTTTAAAAACCCAATTCACCCCCCCTCTTGGGTTGAAACCTCGAGTTACAATTGGTATCAGAGCCTTCGTTCTCTTTATTAGGCTTAAATTCCTAGAGTTGATCCAATGGCAGCAAATAGCTACTCTGAGGGACACTCTTATACTAGACCACCATTGTTCAATGGATCAAATTATAACTATTGGAAAAATAGAATGAAAATCTTCGTCGAAGGACAAGATTACAATCTATGGAGAATTATAGAGGAGGGACCTAAAATTCCCTCAAAAGAAATAGTTATTGGAGAGACTCTTCATACAATGCCTAAACTCAAAACTGAGTTTACTGACGAGGATTGTAGAACGATGTCTCTCAATAGCAGAGCAACAAGCATGCTACATTGTGCATTAGATATTTCTGAATATAACAAAATATCTGCATGCGTTTCTGCTAAAGAAATATGGGACAAATTGCAAGTCACATATGAAGGAACAAGTGAAGTAAAAAAGTCTAAAATTTACATGCTAATTTCTGAATATGAATCTTTTAAGATGTCTCCTAACGAAACCATTTCTGAAATGCACTCACGATTTACTACTATTATAAATGGTTTAAAATTGCTTAGCAAGAATATTGAGGAAGTTGAACTAACCAGAAAAATCTTAAGATCTCTGCCACCAGAATGGAAACCAAAGAGGACAGCCATTCAAGAGGCCAAAAATCTTGACAAGCTTGATGTTGAGACGCTGCTTGGTTCATTATTGACATACGAGATGGAAGAAATGACTCCCATCATCAATGATGATGAGAAGAAGAAAAAGCAAATTGCTCTCAAAGCTTCTACAAGCAACAAAGAAAAGGAATTAGAACAAGAAGCAGAGAGCAGTGAAGAGGATAGTGAAATGGCTTTAATCACCAAACGATTCCATAGGTTCTTGAAGAAAAGCAAGAAACCTTACTTAAAGGATCCCACCTCAAAAAGGGAACCACTGATGTGCTATGGGTGCAAGAAGCCAGGACATATAAAAGCTGACTGTCCGGTTTTAAGCAAACCATACAAGGGCTTCAAGAAGAAAGCTATGGTAGCAACTACCTGGAGCGATGACGAAGAAGATGAGTCATCAGACAAAGAAATCGGATACGAAGAAATTGCCAACCTCTGTTTAATGGCAATCGATGATGAAAGTGAGGTAACATCTTCTCCCTCTTCAAAAAATAATATTGTTACTAGTAGTGAAGAACTGCTAGAAGTCATAAATGAAATGCATGAAGAATTAAAAAAATTTGATTCTAGAAATTCTGTTCTTAAGAAAGAAGTATCATCTCTTTCTAAAGAAATGATAGTTCTTAGAGAAGAAAAAGAAAAATTATCATCTTTACTGTATAATTCGTCTCAAGATTTTCTTAAAGATGAAAATGAGAATTTGAAAAATAAAATTTCTGAATTAAAAAGCACTATATCTAGACTTATGCTTGGTAAAGAAAAACTTGATGAAGTGCTCTCTTCCCAAAGATTAAGTGGAGGAAAATCTGGTGTAGGATATTCTCCATTGGGAAAACAAAAAACAAAAGAGAGCTTATTCATGAAAGCCTCTTGTGTAGATGGAGCTTCTACTTCAAAAGCTCCTAGCATTGTTAAAAGCACTCCCTCGATAAATCCTAGGAAGTCTAAAAACTTAAATGATCATACTAAATTGAAGTATTCTAAAAATACTCATGCTTATATGTATGCTCATTCTAGAAATGCTAATACAAATCTTAGAAATCATTATCATGCTCATTCTAGGAACAATGTGTATAGTCAAAGAATGCATTCTGTTCATGCTCATCCTAGGAATCATCATCATGGCTATTCTAGAAATAACTTGCATACATATGCTAGCATGTATCCTAGAATGCATCATCGTTCATTTTCTGGAAATGACATGCATTTTCATACCTCTTACCATAGAATCATGTATCCTAGGAACTATCATCCTAAGGATTATAGGAATGCACATGTAAAATTTCCTAGAAATTTCTATGACTATAATGATAGGTCTGTGCATCATCAACATGTTCATAGAGCACCATATATTGTTAAGAAAGTATGGGTCCCAAAAGGAACCGTATTTTCAAGAACTAACCCCAAAGGACCCAAGAAATTCTGGGTACCTAAAAATGCTATCGTATATCCTTGTGTGATGTAGATTTGCCTTCACACCAAGGAGAAAGGTAACTGTTGGTACCTTGATAGCGGTTGCTCGAAGCATATGACCGGTGATAAAAGCGTATTCAAGGAGCTAACTCTAAGAGATGGTGGACTTGTGACCATTGGAGACAATACTAAAATAAAGATCATCGGGCATGGAAAAGTCGGTAATGATTTCTCAACTTTAGATAATGTATTGCTAGTACAAGGCCTAAAGCCAAATTTACTTAGCATTAGTCAATTATGTGACAAAGGATATAAAGTCACATTTGAGACCTCTCATTGTCTAGTTATAGACATCAAGAGCAACAAGATCAAATTCATTGGCCATAGACATGAAAATATCTATATAGTTGATTTGAAATCCTTACATTCCAATAATGAAAAATGTTTTCCTGCTTTTAGTGAAAATCAATGGCTATGGCATAGAAGGCTTGGTCATGTAAACATGAACTTGCTAAAAATTGTTTCAAGAAAAGATTTAGTTATTGGTCTTTCTAAAATCAATTTTGAGAAAAACAAAATTTGCAATACTTGTCAAATGGGAAAACAATCTAGGATATCTTTCAAAGCAAAAAATGTTGTCTCAACTACTAGACCTTTGGAACTTTTGCATATGGACTTATTTGGTCCAATTAGTACCATTAGTCTAGGTGGTCATCAATATGCTCTTGTTATTGTTGATGACTATTCAAGATATACATTTGTTATTGTTATTGCTTATAAGGATGAAGCTTTCAAAGGATTTGAAAAGTTTTGCAAAAAGGTACAAAATGAAAAAGGTATTTGTATTTCAAGCATAAGAAGTGATCATGGCAAAGAATTTGAAAATCAAAGCTTTTCAAAATTTTGTGATGAAAATGGAATTAATCACAACTTTTCAGCTCCTAGAACTCCTCAACAAAATGGAGTTGTTGAGAGGAAAAATAGAGTTCTAGAAGAATTTTCAAGAACAATGCTTTGTGAAAATAATTTACCAAAATATTTTTGGGCTGAAGCCGTGAATACTTCTTGCTATATTTTAAATAGAATTTTGATAAGGCCCCTGCTTGATAAAACACCTTATGAACTATGGAAAGGGAGAAAGCCCAATATTTCCTATTTTCGTGCCTTTGGTAGTAAGTGCTTCATCTTAAATAACAATAAAACTAACTTGGGTAAATTTGATTCCAAGACCGATGAAGGGATATTTTTAGGATATTCTACTACTAGTAAGACTTATAGAGTTTTCAATAAGAGAACTCTAGTAGTAGAAGAATATGTGCATGTAACTATTGATGAATCTAACCCAATGAGTAGTGGAGAAGTTTCCTTTAAAGATGATGCAGATTTTATTCCAAGAATGGAAACTCCTACTCCCATTGTTGACCTAAAAGAGAGTTCTACTCAAACAAATGAAGGGATGGCAACTCCAAATTTGGACCAACAATCCTCAAGTCAACAAGAGGAAAATCTACCCAAGGATTGGAGGTATGTAAATCATCATCCAATTGATCAAGTAATTGGTGATCCTTCACAAGGGGTAAGAATTCGCTCTTTCATTAGAAATATTTGCAATTTTGTAGCTTATTTGTCTCAAGTAGAACCTAAGACATTTATAGAAGCTGAAAAAGATAATAATTGGATAATTGCAATGCAGGAAGAGATAAATCAATTTGAAAGAAACAATGTTTGGGAACTAGTTCCAAGACCTAAAGATCATTCAATTATTGGAACTAAATGGGTATATAGAAATAAAATGGATGAAAATGGTATAGTAACTAGAAATAAGGCTAGACTAGTTGCTAAAGGATATAACCAAGAGGAAGGAATAGATTTTGATGAAACCTATGCTCCCGTAGCTAGATTAGAAGCTATTAGAATGTTATTAGCCTTTGCATGCTTTAATAAATTCAAGCTGTTTCAAATGGATGTGAAAAGTGCCTTTTTAAATGGCTTTATAGAAGAAGAAGTTTATGTTGAACAACCTCTTGGATTTGAAAATCCTAGTCTTCCAAATCATGTCTATAAACTTTCTAAAGCTCTATATGGGTTGAAGCAAGCTCCAAGGGCATGGTATGAAAGACTAAGTAAATTTTTGATTGATAATGAATTTGTAAGATGAAGAATAGATACAACTCTCTTCACAAAAACTCACAAAAATGACACTTTGATAGTTCAAATATATGTTGATGATATTATATTTGGTGCTACTAATGAATCTATGTGTCAAGAGTTTGCAAAGTGCATGCAAGGTGAATTTGAAATGAGCATGATGGGAGAACTTACCTACTTCCTTGGACTGCAAATCAAGCAACTAAAGGGAGGTATCTTCATCAATCAACAAAAGTACATCAAAGATCTACTAAAGAGGTTCGGGATGGAAAGCTCAAAGCCAATTGGAACGCCTATGAGCACAACCACCAAACTTGATCTTGATGAAGGAGGTAAAACTGCAGATTCTAAATATTATAGAAGCATGATAGGTGCTTTACTGTACTTGACTGCAAGTAGACCTGATATAATGTTCAGTGTATGCATGTGCGCTAGATTTCAATCTAATCCTAAGGAATCACATGTAGTTGCATTAAAAAGAATCCTTAGATATCTGCAAGGGACCTAGACCATAGGATTATGGTATTCTAGAGAATCATCTTTTGAGCTAGTAGGATATTCGGATGCTGATTTTGCTGGATGTAGGTTAGATAGAAAAAGCACAAGTGGAACATGCCAATTCTTAGGTGCTATGTTAACTTCTTGGTTCTCCAAGAAACAGAATTCAGTTGCACTATCAACCGCTGAGGCGGAATATGTAGCAGCTGGCAGTTGTTGTGCCCAAGTACTATGGATGAAACAACAACTAGAAGACTATGGCATGTGTCTCAAAAATATTCCTATATTTTGTGATAATACTAGTGCCATCAACCTAACCAAAAATCCTATTCAGCACTCTAGAACCAAGCATATAGAGATTAGACATCATTTCTTAAGAGACCATGCTCAAAAAGGTGATATAAGATTAGAATTTATACCTTCAGAAGATCAAATAGCTGATATTCTTACAAAACCCTTAAGTGAAGCTAGTTTTTGTAAGATTAGAAAGTTGATGGGATTGCTTGATTTTGATAAACTGCATGTTTGATTGCATCTCATTTCATCATTTGCAAGTTTGACATTGAGTAATAGAGTATTAATCCATGTTTAATTATTCCCTTCACTCAAAAATGTCATAGATAAACAAAATCGTGCTAAAAATTCAGGACTGGAAATTTTACTCAGGATCCAGTCGACTGGTAAATGTTCTCCAGTTGACTGGTAAGTCTCTGCCTGTTTTTCCAGTCGACTGGTAATTTTGATCCAGTCGATTGGTAACTCTCTGTCAAAACTTCCAGACGACTGGTAAGTCTTCTCCAGTCATCTATAAGATCAAATCCTGCTTGGAGCCAAATTTTTTTTAATACCTCTTGTCCTCCAGTCGACTGGTAAAGATAGCCCAGTCGACTGGTATCTCACTGTCAGTTGACCCAGTCGACTGGTACGTTTACCTAGTCAACTGGTAAAGAAACTGTTCATCTTTTCAAAGGGACCCAGTCGACTGGTATATCGACCCCAGTCGACTGGTATCGCGATTCTATAAAAATGACTGTTCATTTTCGCCATTTTTACGCCATTTTCAAAGAGCCCAAGCTTTCTCTCTCTAGAAAAATTCATCTTTTTGATCTAAAAACCATCCAAATCCCTTCTAAACACACCGATCTACTCATTCCTAAAGAGATTTTTAACTTTCTACGGTTAAAATCTCTCATTTTTACCAAATTTCCTTTTTCCAAAAACTTCAAATTTCTCGAAAATGAGTGACAAAATCCGTATAAAACTCACAACAAGTGGACCTAATGCGCCCAAAAAGCCAAGGTCTTCAAAACCTTCGGCTTCGGAGTCGAAAGGGAAGGGAGTAGCAGGGTTATCCAGCAAGGAGCCCAGAACAGAGTTGGAGCAGGCTCTGTTTTACAGCCCAGCGGCTCATAAGAGGTATAACTCTATAATCCGTCACAAGAAAATCATGACGGGTAGAGTCGTTGATTTCGACTCCATTCGTCATGGTAATTTCGATATTCTACCAGCCTTTGAGGCAATAAATCTGATCCCACTAGTCAGAATTCATGAAAAATATTACCCTCGACTGATTCACCAGTTCTATGCGAACTTGGTGAAACCCAGTCCTCTGGTTCTGAGATTCAGAACCAGAGTAAGCGGTGTGGAGTTTGAGGTCAACACTGACCTCTTGATAAGCATTCTGAGAATCCCTATAAGGGGGGTTCAATGGAGTCTGGATGGATGGCCAGACAACTTTGAAGTTGAGGAGGCCTGTCGGATAGTCAGGGGTGACCCTAACTATGTGTACAGACCCACTACATTTCACACATGTAGTGACTTGCCCCTCGACTCAAAGATGTTTCAATTGATTGTCAGTTGGACCATCCACCCGAGACTCGGGAGTCGAGGGTATCTATCTAAAATAGATATGGTATTGATTTGGTGCCTAAAATCTGGGCACCACTTCAATATATATCCTCTGCTGCTCGCCAACATGATAAACGGCGAAGCAAACGACTCCGGGTGTCTTCCTTATGGGATGCTCATTACGCTCATCCTCCAGCACTTCCGGGTACCTTTGCCTGCCTCCGAGGCTCAGGATATCGGATTGACGGATATCATCAACATCTCATCTCTGAAGAAGATGGGATGTACTGTTCGTGAAGGGTTTCTCTATCCAAAGGCCGGAAAGCGCCTAAGGATTCGAGAGGATGCGAGTGACAGTGATGAGGATGCTGATACGGCTGCTGAGATGAAGACAGATACCCGAGCACCTCCCATTGGTGGCTCGAGTACTAGTCAGACTGGATATAGTGACATCCTACGAGCTATCACGAGTCTTCAGATGACGATGGAGTCCGGTTTTCAGTCCATGCAGTCCGATTACCAGAGGCTGAGCTCCTCCATAGACCACCTACGAGATGACTTCAAGTTACATCGAGAGCACACCGAGGGTTCCCTAGCTGAGATTAGGGAATTTTTTCGTGACAGCTCGGACTCTCCCGCACCATGAGTCTCTTTCTTTTATTAGTTCTTAGCACTTTTCCAGTTTTTTTTTTCACATAGCACGGACATCTCATGTTTGTTTTTCTTAGTTATGGCTCTATGAGGCCCAGCTTGTATTGACTTGTTCTCTATGATGATGTAATACTATTTTCCATATTTCTTGCATTTATTTATGCTATTTGTGATATATTAAGATTGTCTTAAAACTCTGTTTGGTCACTAAAACTGCTATAAAATGCTTACATGCTTGAAAAACTTCCGGTTCTTCTCGGGAAGGCTTCTGAAATTCGAAAGAAGCCACATCTTCGCGTACATCTTTGTGTTCTTATAACCTATTTGACTGTATTGGCTAAGTAGATTATTTTTTATGTTATGCACCCTTTGGTTGCTATTGTCAAAACGGGGGAGAAAAATGAGAAAAACGAGAAAATCTAAGTAAAACGCAACCAATGCATAGATTTAGGGGGAGCATTGCTCCATATCTGTGTAAAAATGTTTATTGATTGGTTGAGTTTAATTCTAGATTGGTTGAAAGAAATATAAACTGTGTTTGCTTGTTTACAGGGTGGTTTTACTCGAAAAACAGAGGAGACTCTGTCCAAATTTTTTGTAAAATCTTAACACTTAGTTTTTAAAACTGTTTTTACATTATTAGTTTTGTCATCATCAAAAAGGGGGAGATTGTTGACCCTCGCCCGTATTTTAATGATGGCAAAACACAACTGTTATTTAACTAACATGTTTAACTAAGTTGTATTAAGGATCAAACACATTCAACCAAGGAACAAAGTGCAAAAACTCGAACCAAATCAAGTATCAAGTGAAGACTGAAGATCTAGTATAGGTCTTAAGGTTTAGAACCAATGTAAGTCTCACTCATACATTGTATTAGCTTGTTCAATGGCTCAAACACAAAAGATTTTTCTAAAACCATTATTTTTAAATGTTTTTAATGAAAAACAGAAGAAAAACTGGGTTGGAAGACAACCCAGTCGACTGGGTACATATACCAGTCGACTGGTATATGGGTCAGAAGGTACCCAGTCGACTGGATGAATTAACCCAGTCGACTGGTACTTTGACCAGTAATTTCCCAATCGACTGGATGAATCAACCCAGTCGACTGGTAAAATGGACAGAAAGTCCCCAGTCGACTGGATGATATATACCAGTCGACTGGATACCCAGAAGGTCTGAAAACGTATATTTTTCAAGTGAACCCAGTCGACTGGTATCTCGACCCAGTCGACTGGTAGTTCAAAAATATGACCGTTGGACTCCAAATCTGAACGTTTTAAAGTAAATCTTTTTCAAATTAAAGTCCAAAACGGCCATATTAATTGATTGCTATATAAACCCATTCAGCAAAGCATTCAAAAACAGGAAGCAAATATTCAAAAAGAGTTGATCTCATATAATCAAGTTTTTATACTCTTGAAACACAAAAAGCTTTGAAATAATCTTGTTGAGCCATTTCTTCAAGCTTTACTTTGAAAGAGAGACATTTCTGTTGTAATAAGCTTTCATTTGCTATCTCTCAACCTTTTACTTTACACCATCTTTGTAAAGGGATTACTTCCGAGAGGAAGGGGAAACTTCTGAAAGGAAGGGGATTTTTCGGTTTAAGCAATTCCTGTAAATTGCTTGTGTACGGTTTGTGCAACACCCGGCTAAGTTGTGCGACTAAGTTTTCTTAGTGGATTACTTCAAGGAGTTCCTTGAAGAGAGTGGACATAGGGTCGAAACGAATCCGATATTGCCGAATCACTATAACTGTGTTTGCATCCTCTTTCCTTAAACTCTTTATTTACAGCTTATTACTTGTATTAATTATTTGTTGCTTATCAGTTTTTATAAACTTGTATAAATTCCACAAAAGTTTTTAAAAACCCAATTCACCCCCCTCTTGGGTTGAAATCTCGAGCTACAGATGGAAATGACCAAGTATTATCAAGTAGTATAATACATCTAACAAGAACTTGCTCAGGGATTCTAGCATTATATATGATGCTTCTATCAAAGTGTTGTAAAGAGAATCCATTGGAATCTAATTGTCATTCCAAAAATAGGTGTTCAGACCATTACCAACAGAATGCTTCACAAGAGGATGAGCAATAGGCCTTAGAAGATGAATCTTCCTAGCAAGTTGAGCTTCACAGCACACTCCAAAACCATGTGCTCGTCAAAAAGTTTTCTTTGACCCAAGCCACCCAAAGAGACCCTGCTTATGTAAGGAGAGTCCAAATGCATTTGAGAATGCAAACTTTGTTCTAAAAGGTTAAATTTCTTAGCACATAGCCCCCTACTTCTTTAGGGAAACAAATATTTTCCCAAGAAACTTTAGCACCTCTAGAAAATGACAAACCTATGTTAAAATGTTTTAACTATCTTTTGTCTAAACTTTTTATTAGTTAAAGTGTTTTGTACAGACATTAAAAGGTGTGCACACACTCTAGAAGTTGTACACGCACATTCCAAGATTCAATCTTTTGAGGCATTTTCAAAAAAGAAATTGATTAAGCTTTGAGGTCTTAAGCTAGTTTAGTTTTATGTAATCTTCCTCTCAATTACTTAGCATTAAATGACTCAATCTGTTTTCAAATACCTTACTTAAAACCCCAATTTATTTTTCCAAAATTGGTGCAAAAAATTGAAGTAAAAACTGTGTTTTGGGTAACCACATTCGACTGGAGGTCTTACCAAATTTCCAGAATATTAAAGGCAGTTGACGGTATAGTCTTCCTTGTCGACTGTGTGTGAAACAGAAAAGTTTCCACAATTGACTAGGTAAACTCACAGTCGAGTGTGCTTCAGTCATAAAGTCTCACTATTTGATCTTTTAAAAGCACAATCGATTGGGACTAGTCGACTATACTGTCGTGCCTAACGGTTATTTTTCAAAAATTGAGGTGCATGACAGAGCATTAAATGCAACAAATGGTCATTTAATGTCTCAAACGGCTAATTGAAGTCGAGGTTATAAATAACCATCATAAATAAGCATTAAAAACCACTTAGAACATTCAATTTCTTTAAGTGCCCATTTATTACTCTTCAAAATTTTCAAAATCTGATCTTTGAGCCATTCTAAAACTTTATTCTTGTGAAAGAGAAAATTTATGAGTTGTAAGCATTGATTACCATTCTTTCTTGTGTACCAAAACCTTTCACTTGAATTATATCTTGTAAGGAAAGGTTGGTATAACTCTTGTGAGTGTTTAGGTGTTAAACACTTTAGTGAAAATTTCTTGTGATAGATAATCTTGTAAAGATTTGAGCAACACTTTAGAAGTTGGTTGGTATAGTGAAGTTAAACTCTCAAGAATGAGTCTTAAGAAGTGGACTAGACACAAGAAGTGATCGAACCACTATAAATCAAGTTTGCAAACTCTTCTACCATAGTCCATTAATTTCCAGCAAACTTATTTTTATTGCTTATATAATTTGTTCTTGCTTGGTTGATTATTTTTTTAATTATTGAAAAAGTTTTTAAACTCAATTCACACATCTCTTGGGTTGCCTTAGTTAACAATTAGTATTAGAGTTTAGTTCTCTAAGTTGGGCTTAAAATCCTTGAGTAGATCCTATGGCAACTAATATGTCTAATGAAGTTCATTCTTACACTATGTCTCCCTTATTCACCAAAACTAATTATAGTTATTGGAAGAATAGGATGAAAATTTTTCCTAGAAGGCCAATACTTTGCTTTATGGAAAGTTGTTATGGATGGACCTAAGATTCTAATAAAATAAAATAAAAAAGACAATGAGGTAAAAAATTTAGTTCTTAAGGTTAGACAAGAGTTTGATGATGATGACCAAAAAATGATTTCTTTAAATAGTAGAACTACAAGTATGTTTTATTGTGCATTAGACATTATTGAATATAATAAAATTTTGTCTTCTGAATCGGCAAAGGAAATATGGGACAAACTTCAAGTTACATATGAAGATACTAATTAAGTTAAGAAATCTAAAATCTATAGATTAGTATCGAAATATGAAGCTTTTAAAAGGTATCCTGCCGAAACTAGTTTCGAAATGTATTATTGGTTCACTAACATTATTAATGACTTGAAGTTTCTTGGTAGAGTTTATGAAGATGGTGAATTGGTAAGAAAAATACTTAAGTCTTTACCAGAAGTTTGGGAATCAAAGATAACAGCAATTGAAAAAGCTAAAAACCTTGACCACCTTGACATCAATACACTTCTTGAATCACTATTGACACATGAGATAAATATCATAAAAAAGGATGTTGATGAAGAGTCAAATTCTTTAGTGGCATCTTAAGATAATTTTTTCGTTCCCACAAACGATACAAATCTGTTGATGTCAAAAAGAAGCAAAATATAGTATTGGATTGATGAAGAAGGAAGCTTGGTGCTGGCCTTGTTTCTATTATTATAGCAGTGTGATGCACAACCCCCTATAAGAAAAGCCACCCGGAGTTGAGTTCTCTGAAAATGACCTTCCGATGGCTAAGTCAGTGAGTGTATCGAAGTGAAGTAAAATTAAGGGCTTATGGAAATATCGAAGTGGTAGAGAGAGTTAGCCGAAATGGTTTTAGTTGTGAAAAAACCTCATCTACTTATATGAGGGTTTGAGTCCCTTTATAAAGATGTTAGAGATCCTTTTTCCAAGATCCGGAGGTGAGCCCTGCAAAGATGTGATTTATGTATCTTGAATCTTATATGATGTGATCTTTACGGATCAAGGACGTAATCTTTAAACTTAAAACAGTAATTTCATCATTCCGTACTTTGAGAGGTTAACTCCTATACAGTCTAAGTCTAAGGTGGCGAATCATAAATGCATGTCCATGCACCTGACTCTTACTGGATCAGTTAATTTTGCGAATAACTGTCAATCTTGTAGTGATATCAAACCACAAAGTGAAGTTAAATTAGCACAATCATCATTTTCTGGTGATTCCTGTCCATGAAGCTTCCTATTGTTTACCTTTAAATGATTGAAACTTGAAAGCCATAAATGATACAGTGAACAAATTATAATTCATTAGCGAAACAAGGTTAGACTGTTCGTCTTTATTTCAGTTTTATCTCTGTATGGATGATTACATCATCTTATTACCACGGTTGCTGCCATCTTTCTATTTCCGGGTTTTACCATCTACTAGAAATCAAATTGAGATGGGCCAAAAGGCAGAAGCCCATAAGAAGACGAAAGGGTTGTCGATTTAAGGTTTTACTAGGCTCGAATTCACCCAAATCCATCGAAATAAATGGACCTTAGCCCAACCGTATGTAATATGTTTATGGAATCCAATAAACTGAAGGCGTATCAAACACCACATGCCTGTAAGGTTAAACTCCCAAACATGCAAGGTAGGTAACAAAAGCATAACTAAACCAAATCTAAAGCAACATCAAATCTTAAGATACTCCAAATATATAACGAACCTAAAAAATTGAGGGACAATGAATCAATGAAGTTCTATGATGAAAAAAATTCAATGGTCAAGTAGACATAAATAAAATCAATAAAGAGTCAATCAGTAATCTCCTGAATAATTACTAGTTCTCAAAATCCAAAAAGAATAAGGCAACGATTTCATATCCACAATCTGAAAAAAAATATAATAAAAGGGTAAGTTCACAACTCAAAAAATAAGGAGATGTTTGGATAACAGTTTTTTATTTTTAGTTTTCGAAAACTGTTATTTGAAAACAGCTTTCTGAAGAAAACATATTTGAATAATTGTAACTCAAACACTGTTTCCAAAATAGAAAACAGTGAAATGTTGTTTGAATATTCTTATTTTGAAAACTGTTTTGATATACCTTATAATTATTTTTAGTTTTGAGTTTAAATTTAAAATCTATATTAATTTTATTTCTCATATTTACTAAATACTTAAAAATAATTAATATTATATTATTTTTAAATTTTTAAATTTTTTTTACATACAATAAAACAGAAAAGTGAATACCGATTTTAGAGCTATTTTCGAAAATTATCTCAGAAAACACCAATTTGAGATTTTCAAAAAACAGTTTTTGAAAATTGATTTTTTTTTAAATTACTTTTGAAAACTGTTTGCCAAACATAAAAATAAGATTTTGAAAATTGATTTTAGTTTTTGAAAACTAAAAACAGTTTTCGAAAATTCTATCCAAACATACCCTAATTGTCTTCTCCTTTAATTTACAAATTAACTCAAATGAATTTTTATGCATGGTATAATTTTACTTAAACTATAGAATTAAAAAAAAAACTTGTGTTTGAAATAAAATAAGAATTGTTACTTGAATACCCCAAGAATGCTACAGATACATGCCACCAGAATTACCAAATTAAAATACAAAAGCACACAATTTTAAGTTCAATATTAAATAGAGAAAAAAAAATTAAGTATCAAAATAGCTTTAAATGAACCCTAAATTCAAACAGTCACGTGCCATATGCATACTCCTAAATTCCATAGAGAAAAAAGAAAACGAACGATGATAGCTTAATGATAGTAGTGGAGTAATACAAATCGATCACACCGTGAAGCTGATGTTGAAAGGAAATTAATTAATAAAAGGTAGAGGCAGAGCAAAACACGTGATATCATATGTCTCTGTCTCTCCTGCATTCAGGAGAAACAGTTGGGTATCTGACTGTGTCATTGCAGTAGTTGTAGATGGTCCACTTCTTGCGGACCCAGAGGAGTCTCCTCCATTGGTACCCGTCCAGGTCCTGGAACTCCTTCTGGTCCCACCAACGCTTGCCTTGGGAGGCACAGAATTTAGCCTCCACGGACGCCTCACAGCCGTCGATGTGGAAGCCCTTGTAGGTTGCAACGAATGGGGCCTTGGACCAGTCGGTTTTCTCCAGCCCACCCCTAGTGGCCCAGTCATCCGCGTTCCAAAGGCTCGAGTATATCTTCATTGGTTGGTTGAATGGGAATCTCACTCCCAAATCTTTGCAGTTCTTGAACACCCTTATTGGTATGTCGTCCACGAAGAACCTGAAAATTGTCACATCTTTTGTATAATTGTGTTGTCCAAAGTAAACTTTACCAAATCTAATTTGATATAAAATGGCCAGAAATAAAAATCGTTTAGTCGGTAAAGAATCCACTGTATCCATGGTTGAAAATAACACTCTTTTACTGTTAGGTCTTTCTAAGTCAAAATTAAGCAAACCAACTCCTACCAAATCTAGACATTGTTCCGTTCCTTGATTCCTAGTTCTATTTCATCTAATTATCATACGGTAAGGGTTCATCACACTGAAAATAAAATATATATTTTTTCTCTGCCTTCTTTTATCATTTACCATTATCTACCACGACTGTGCAGACAAGAACTTTTCAAACAGAACAACTAAGAACGGGAAGAAAGGCAAAAGCAGGAGTTTTGACTAAAAAACGGATTTTGTCTGGGGGATTTGTCCAAATCTTCATTCTAAAATATTCTGTTCAAATTCCAGACATATTATGAATCTGGAAATAAACTCAAATCAAGTTCTGAATGCTAGGGGAACCCCCAATTAGTATTTTCTTTCTAATTAGTAAAATTTAAATAGAAGAACTTAGCTTAATTTGGTGGGGTGGTTCCTGAATCCTGATGCAGCTAAAGGAATTCATTTTTTTTTATATTAATTTTCTTCTAGTAGTACTTTATTCTAATAGAGTTCCATGAAAGTCAGAAAAATACTACAACTATGATAGTAAAAGAGGATGATACTCACACTATCTGATACAAGTTCCAGAGAACAGAGTAGGAGTGGTAGGCTTTGGTAGGGTCAAACCAGAGATAGATCCTCTGCTCTCTATCACCTTTTCCTCCGGTGAACACATTTGTTTGGAGGATGTAGGGTTGACCTGTCCTGTTCCCCAAGAACTCAAAATCTATTTCATCATGCTCTGAGTTTTGAGAAGATAGCTGCGAACATGAAAAAAAAGATTAATGTAAAGAAGAAAGGGAATCAAAGAGTGAAAAGCAGTGCTTTATGAGCCAGACACAGACTACTCACATAGAAGGCAGTAACTGTTCCAGCAGAATCCCTAGGAACCAACATTATTTGCATGCTGAAGTGACCAAACAAGTATGATCCTTTGGATTGGAAACCAGTACCTTTTGTCATAACATGAAACCCCAAAAGTTAGAAAGAATGAAATGAAAAATGGTTATCATGCACTAAATTCACATGAACTTAGAAGGAATGTGATACCTGTGTACTTGTCAAGGTGGAGTTGAATTTCGGAGCCTCCATTGAAGTATTTAATGTGATCGAAAGCCCATGTAGGGGCATAGTTTCTACCGAATGGGACAGCAACAGGCCGCCTTGGGGCTGCTCCCAACGTTCCAGAGACCATAAACAAGATACTCAGAAACAGAGTCCACATTTGAGAAACCATATCCAGGCACAACACCAATCAAAAAGCAAAGTTCTAGCACTAGTGACTGATTATCAAGAAGAAGCTTGCTTCCCTACTTAGCTAGTACTACAAAACAAAAGGAAAACGAAAACTGTATAGACCTATCACCTATGGCTAGGTTCTAGAGCATTACCCAATGTACCTCAGATAGAGAAGATGGGTGTGTGTGTGGGGGGGGGGGGGGGGGGGGAGGGGGTGTGGGGAAGGGGAATTGGACGACGAAAAATAAAGCAGGGGAAGGCCTTTATTATTGATGGAAGGGTGTTGGGCAATGCAGAATTAACCCATGGAGTAAGATTCTTTATGAATTATGAATATGATAATAGAAGTGGCAGTACAGCTATATTCCTACATTTGTGGCGGTGGTGCAGGGCTTCAAGTCAATTACCCTCTCTCTCTCTCTGTAAAACGTACTGGTGAAAGAGGGTAATTAATTTGAATTTGGACAGGACAAAAATGTGCTTGAAAATACTTTGAATTTTTTTGTAAAAACCCAAAAAAATTGATAGCGTGTGCACATGGGGATTTCTAAGCAAAATCGTCGGCAATGGCAACCTTTTTCTTTCTTCTCTCACTCGTCTGGTCTGGGCCATAATGTTTATTTGGCTTTAGTCAGTCGTTTGTTTCTCACTTTTAAGGGACTGCTCATTGCACTTTTGAATTTTTCATCATGTCTGGTCTGCACTTATACAGGATACAGCTCAATCCTCAAAGGCCAATGGTCTCAAATTGCACAAAGGGCTTCTTGAAATTAGGAAGCCTGCAGTCAGTGCACTGATCACGCAGCTAAAACTCTATTGAAGCACGCGCCTTCTGGTTCTGGGTTGCAAAGACTAAATACAAGACCACAATTATTCTTCAATTCGACCCGCTCAGAATTTTTTATGATGTCTATATACCAATATTTTAGTAACTGTTGTTCATGTTACTTGTCGTTGCAGACCCAGTGACAAAACAAAGGAAAAGTCAAAAAGAGAAAATCACGCGATGGAGAGAGAGCAAAGGGTCCACAACCATATATTTCTTAATTTCTCTTAAAGTAAAACATATTTGGCTCGATCGCACTTCTCAAATTTATTCAATCTTTTTACGTTTGAATTTTTTTTAAATCTCTATTTTTTCATAATTAAAAATATTATTTAATATTTTAATAATTTTAAATTAATTTCAATATTTTTTTATTAAAAATATTTTCAATTTATATAAAATTTTAAAATAAATACTCGGACACTAAACAAATTGTTTCTTAAAAATAAATTTAAACACTAAATTATAATATAATATTAATAATAAGTAAATTGATTTCTTCACTTAAATCAAACAAATCTTAAGTAAATGTACCCTCCAACTCTACCACCCACATGTCCATAACATAACACATTGGATAAAGATTAAAAAACACGATTGATCACAATAAATTTGACATTTTAGAGTTCAAATCAATAAGCTCGCATCACATATTCGTAAAATAATTGTTTTAATCTTTTCGATGTTATTAATAAAATTTATGAATTAAAAAATATTTAAATATATTGTCATCAACAAGTTAAGTTAAATGTATGCAAACGGTCGAAATTATCGGTTCAATCGATTAAAAATTTAATCGATTTTTTTCGATTAATTTTTTTAATCATTTCGATCAAATTAATCTAAACATTTTGATATTAACCGATCGAAAAAATTGATTTCGATCGATACGTATGATTAACTAATACTGTTTATATAATTAAAAAAATTTAAAATATATTATATATTATATATTTAATTTATAATTTATTATATTTTATATATATTATATTTATATTTATCATAATATAAATATTAAATATAAAACAATGAAAACAGTTAAAAAAATTAATCCAAATTAATTGATATATATTATTGAATAATATGGAACGAAACAATACTCCTTTGGCGCCGATCAATATTGGCTCAGTTGTCGTTTCGAGGCTGATGCATAGATAGATGTGCCCCTCTTGGTTAGGACTTGGCGTGGAAATTGGATTGATTGATTTTAAAAAGATAATTAGTAGAGCTAGCTAGGGCCAACATGACATGGGCATGTTGGTCTGCCAACAGTGTGCAATCTGAGCACATACAGTGCATGATCTTCAATTTCATACATATAACCACTGTTAAATATTTGAAATAGACTAAAAGATTAAGGAGATGACCCGAAGGGCTCAATTACAAATTTATTATTTTAGTGTATACGTTATTTGAAATTTATCAATCATATAAATAATAAAAATAATAAAATATAATATATTTAAATTTATTTTAAAATAAAACTACGATTTATAAGAAATTTTATTGTATTAATCTTTCAAATTTTTTTGTAATGTACGTTCAGCATATAAAAAAAATATTTATAAATAATTTAATACATTCATTTTAATAAAAAAAAATTATTTTATTATAAAATTATGATTATTTATAAACTTAAATACAAATCATCGAATAAAAAATTTAAATCCAAAAAATGAGACTTCATGATTGTTAGGAGTCTACAACCAGTAAAGTACGCACCACCATAACACCAATCAATTAATCAACAAGCTCTATCCTAGCTGCCTTCCTCTCTGGTTGTTGGGAGATTTAGCTGCCAATCAAGAATGAACCCATGGGTCTTTCAATTTTCATTGACCCTTTTTTCTAGTGCACTGCAATTGGTCAAATTCAGTTTTCTTATTTTGGCTTTATTCTCAAGCAACTACTATTAATAGCCATGGTCCCCTGCGCCCGGAATACTTGATAAGTTTGGTCCTATTATTTATTTCTTCTGTATATTTTGTTCATTAAATGGTGTTGTTGTACTTGTGATGCTCCGCATATTATTATATTCGCAGCCCAAGTCCAGAGAATTTACTGGAATGTTGTGTTGCACATCCTTAATTTTTCCTTTTCAACAATAAATGAGTAATAAAATAATCAGTGAGACGGGATTATAAATGAAAAGTGATACTATTTTAATTTTGGTATTCGGTTCATAAAATTGACTAATTAATATCTACTATCTATTATTCTCAACAACTCTCAAATTTTTTATAAATTTTAAAATTTTAATATTTTTTTTTATATTATACTATTTTATCATTATATTTTTATTATTATAATAATAGTTATTATAATTATTGTAATTAAATTATAATAATAATAATAATAATTGTTATATTAATATTTACTAATATAATAATTATTACTATGATTATTGTAATAATTATTTTAATTATTAAAATAAACAAATAATTATTAAAATAATAATATAATTATTATTAATACTAAAGCGCAAAAGTGAAAGAACAAAAAAAAAAAAAAAGTAGTTCCAAAGGGGTGGGATCAATTCTATCCCATGTGTATGGTAAAACAAAAATGTGAGATTGTGATTGATTTTATCACATTCTAATTCCAAATGAACAGTAAATCTCTCCAACAAAATATGATATTAACTATTCATGTGAAATTAAAATAATCATATCTCACTTTAATCCTCTCGACCAAACAGACTCTTATAGTATACTCCTATGTGATAACTATTTTTTCGCTTATCAATTGGTTTGTTGCAACCATTAGAATAATTAGTTGTCATGTTTGTGCAATGCACAAGTTTTTAGTTATTCGAATTCATTTAAATATTATAACATGCAATGTTATATAATATTATTATTATATTTTATTTTTTTCAAATTTTTTTTTATAGATATTAATAGTTATAATCTATTATATGACATTTTGGATATAATTGCACAACTATCTTTTAGCTTTATTATAAGCTTATTATTCTTGCTAAAAGTATTGATTTGAGATATCCAAACCAACTACCATCATCTTGTCTTAATATCAATTGGATATATATTTAAATTTCTCTTATTACAATGGTTCGTCCATATATAAGCTATTGAATTAAACAAACTCCATTCAATAAGTAATCACTTAAATATTGATAATGGATCAATGATAGATTTTGCTGATTATCGTCACAATTGAGAAGATATAACATTGTAGATTCGCTTTTTCTTTCCCAAAATATTTTTTTATTTTAATATTTAATCTCAAGTTTCAAGTTAAGCATATGGTATTTGAAAATTGTTTATAAAAAATTGTTTTGTTTATATTATCTGATACTTAAGTAATTATTAATTTATGTATTTAATTAGGATTTTTTTCATTGGCATATCTTTTAATTTTTATTAAATCTTTTTTTCATTGGATGGTTTGGTATTTATATAACTATTGTTTTATAGTGACATGCTTAATTTAATTCACTGTATATATATAAATTCAAAGTTTCATGTAATTAATTGGATATTAAGAATTGATTTAATTGAATATGTAATCTTTAACTTTTGTTTATCAATCATGCGATTTGATTTGTCTATCTTAATAAAGTTTATATTATTTAAAACTAAATTTTTTTAATTAACACCCCTAATATTTTAGTTGAGTTTTTTTTTATCAAATATGTAAAAAAATATTATTAAAGAATAAATTATTGTAAAACTTTGACATGGATACTCACATTCTCATGCTAAATAGTAAAAAAATAATACTAATGTTTTATAATTCTTGTCTTATCCCTAGTAAAAAAAATATAAGACAAACATTGTTAACAGTGAAAACTTTATGGTGAATTTTTATTTAATAAATTTAATTTTTAATATATAATAATTTAAGTTGGTTTCCTACATTTGTATGTATTTTTAATTTGGATGTTTATTTTTATTGGCCTATCGTGTGATTTTTATTAAATCTTTTGCTCTTCAAATGCTTTGGTATTTGTATAATTATAGTTTTATAGTTACATGATTAATTGATGTCATTGGATCTCTGTAAATATGCAGTTTCATATAGTTAATTGGATACTAAGGATTGTAGCAATTGAATATTATTTTTTTAAAAGTATTATAAAATTTTGATTTGTTTTTTATAAATATCATACAATTTTAATCTAAAATATTTCAATTTACGCATATGATATTGTACGTAAGATTTTTTTTTATCAAATAAATAAAAAAATAGAGTAAAAAATGAAATATTATAAAAAAAAATAACGTAGATACTCATATCTTTGTGCAAAAAGTAAACAACAACAATATCATATTCAATTGATTTCACTCAAGAAAAAAAATGAAGGAAAAACTTGTGTAAGACCGATAATGAACGCTCTTTACTGAAATATTGTTTGAAATTCAGTTTTATTTGATATATAATTAAAGTTAGTTTATTACACAGTTTTGGGTTGTTAATTTTTTTAATGATTTTAGGCTCTTAATTTGGGTTGTATTATGCCTATCGTTTTCAAGGTTTTGGGTTTCTAGAATTCATTGATCACTTCTAATTTATTTTTTGAGATTTTAGGCTCTTGATTAGGGTTGTATTCTGTGCATCGTTCTCAAGGTTTTGGGTTTTTATATTTTAGTGATGACTGTAATATTTGAGATTTTAGGTTATTGATTTGGGTTCTATTTTCGCATCGTTTTCAAGGTTTTGTGTTGTTAGATTTCAGTGATAGCTTGTAGTAATTCTATGAGATTTTAGGTTCTTGATTTGGGTTGTATTCTGCTCAACTTTTTTAAGGTTTTGGGTTATTAGATTTCAGTGATAGCTTGTAATAATTTTTGAGACTTTAGGTTCTTGATTTGGCTTGTATTTGTAATCCTTGTATTCGTAAAATAAAGGTAAAAAAACAATTTAATAAATATGACATGAAATTAAAATAATATATACATATAAAGTTTATAATTTGAATAAAAAAATTTCATGGCAACATGAAGTTGAAGAAAAAGAAAAGAAAAAAAAGAAAGATTTGCATGTTAGACAGCTCATGAAAACATGACAGCCAAATTGGTTGGTATGCGAAGACTTCATTGTTACTTATATATATAATTTAAGTTAATTATTTATTCCTTTTCAAATCTTGTTTGGTTTTTTTGTTTTTACAATTCAAATTATTTTATTTCTTTAAATATTTGGAGATCGAAAGACAGGTGAAAAGAGTAAAATTTTGAAGGAGTTTACAAGAGAATTTTATAGAGAACCACGAGAAGCTCTAAGAAAAATATAAGGTAATAACGTGAAGTTTATATTTGAAATTTAGCATACATGAAATTCCCCATAATTCAAAATGAGAATTTTTAAATGATGTGGATTATGGAATAATTGAAGAAAAAATTAGAAATTTTAATATAAATATTATGTCAGGTGTTAACGATCAGCAACCGAAGGAAATTGTTGAGAGGAACAGGAAATGTAAGGAGGTGATCCACGGGTAGCTCTAAATGCTACGTGGTGAGTTAGATTTACTTTAAGTAATTAAGATAAATATGAAATATCTAGTGATAATATTAGAATAAATTATTAACTTATGCTTTGGTGATAGGTGAAAAATTGGTTGATAGGTGTGATAGGAATAGTGGATGCGTAGAAAATTATTTTATGAGAAATAATATTATTGGAATAATGAATTGATTTAATAATAAAAGCGATAAGTGAAATTCTTGATGTGCTATGGTTGATGATTTAATATGATTTATGAGGAGAGGAAATTTAGTGGATCTTGACAAGTTATGACTGATGATTTGATATGATTTATGAGGAAATAAATTTAATAAAATTTTTCAAATAATAATTCGAAAATAATCAGGATAGCTAATTTAAATATTTGAATTCATGTTTGTTTTTAAATTATTGTTCATATGCATATTTCATATCATTGTTCATAGATATATGCATGAAATAAAAAAACCGGGAGGGGGGCTGGTTTAATTGAAAAACCGTGACAGCTAGTATATACTGGAAATAAATGAAAACAGTGACAACCGTTATATGCTGGAAATAAATGAACTGGGAAGGGGTCGGTCTAAGATAAAAACATGTCAGCATGTGGGAAGACGTTCCCTAATAATAATTTATGCATTGCATCTATTTTAAATATTGATTGTATTACTAAAATGTTGAAGTGTTGTTTGTTATTGTACATTTATTTATAGATGAATGGGTCTCACAGATAGACAGTTATGGTAAGAAAGAAACATAGAAGTATGATATGATAAGAACCATCTAAATGGTAGACTTTATGTTGTGAACCTCATTACAAGGTAATTATGAGATAATTGACGGTCTTAAGGTAAACCAATAAATAAGAAGAAGAGATTGATAGAGAATTAGATTAATAATACGTGTAGTGATAATAAAATGCTATTATCAAGTTATGTAAAATATAGTTGATTAAATATTAAAATACTATTTATACAAATTGAATACTTCTAGTAAATTTAATTCACTGAGCTTGTGAAGCTCACCCCTCATTATACAATGATTTCAGGTAGCGAGCATGACAAATAGTTTGGTGAGTTGAGGTTCAGACAAAATCATTATCTGTAAGCCACATACGTGTCCACATTCTTAGACTAATGAGAAAATAAAATAAAAATTTATTTGTAAATATTCATGCATTTTACATTGTATACAAAGTTTAAGTCAAAATCAGAATGATGTATCTCTCATGTTGATGGTTGAGGAATGATGTAAAAATTTATGTTGGCATTATTTTTCTTGTTGCATATATGTGTCATGCTGGGATTGTCAAAATGTGACAACAATATCTCGGGGGTGGCCAACCCTGGATGGGTCGTTACAAATTTTGGTATCAAAGCATTAGATTTTATGATTCTGTAGACTGCATAAAAAGTAAGGAAGTGGAAGATTAAAATAAATTATATTTTTACGCTCTTAGGATGACACATGTTGATAGTATAATTGATATTAGTAAAGGTGTGAGAGAATCTAAATTTGAAAGAGATGAGCTAAGATAATCTCTTACACATGCTCTTAAGAAAATGAAACTAATAAATGATAGAGTTGATAGTCTATAGCATAGACTTGATAAACAGGCTAGGACAGTGCCTGAGGTTGTGGTAAATCCAGTAATGGTAAATGTTTAAAAGGGAAAAAGTGAGTTTATGCATGATATACAGAGATTGTTTTGTTAGATATATTAAGTCGAATGCCTTGTTGTTTAAAGGATCTATGAATCCTTTTAAGCGTGAGTTTTGGGAGAAACAGGTAGAGAGATTAATTGGTATTTTACCAGTAACTGACAGGCAGATGATTGCCTTTACTTCATTTGAGTTAGAAGGAGTAGCTTTGGAATGATGGAAGGATACTATTCCCAGGGTAAGTGCATATGTTAATAGACCCTTTAACCTGGAATAAGTTTAAGAAGGTTGTCCTTGATAAATACTTTTCTTATACTTTTAGAGCCCAACAAGAAAGAGATTTTATTTATTTGAGGAAAATGTATTGACTATGACTCAGTATGATAGCAGATTTGTGGTCTTGTCAATGGTTGTACCGAAAATAGTAGATCTAAAGGAGAATAAGTGTAAAAGGTTCAAAGATGAACTATGTTTTAAGATTTGATTGAAACTATCTTGCATGAGAGATATGAATTATGTCAGGTTGGTGGATATAGCACTTAAGATTGGGAAAGATCTTATGGTGTTTAAGGGAAAGAGAAAGAGTGGTTAAAGAGGCTTAGACATGAAGGTTCTAGAGGTAGTGGTAGTATAAGTGTACAGGGTGAGAGATCACCCCAGATGAGGCGTTCCTTGTTACAAAGAACTGTAATATGGAGTCAGAGGCAAACAGGATCTATTGTTTTTTTTCTCTCAAAGTAATATTGGTGGGATCCCTAGATTTGAGAGACAGGTTATGGGAAGTGGGAGTTATGGCAGAGGAAGTAAGTATTCCACCAAGGGAAAGTGGTAATTTGATGTATGATCGAGAAATAAAAGTTTGTTATAGATGTATTCAGATAAGATATTTATCCCAGAATTGTCAAAATTTGAAGTGTTTTATGTGTAGAGAAGGTTGACATATCAATGTTGGTTTATCTTGGTGCAACCCATTCTTTTACATCCAGTATTCATATGAAGTCTATTGAAGTATGTATTAGTCCTTTGATGCAAATTTTTTTTGTTGAAGTTCCTACTAAAGATAGAATGATAATCATAAATGTTTACAAGGGTTGTGTGATTTGTATCAGTGATAGATGTTGTGAGTTTTAAATTACTCGCAAGCGCACGAGTCATTTGCAATATAGTGTTGTGCAAATGCGAGGTCGAATTCACAGGGAATTGCGTTGTGAAAATGTAATTTTATCTAAACTAAATTTATCTTAACCTAGTTCCGAGTTTTGAATTATATGCTGCAAAAGAAATAAAAACTAAACTAAATTGATTTAAAACTAATAATAAAGACACTAAGGTTTCTGAATCCACCCCACCAAAGTTAAGCATATATCTTCATGTTCTAAAAATAGCCTATCAAAACATTCCATGAATCCAACTTAAAACAAAAAACAACAAATATCCTAATTAAACCAAAAGCATCCAATGTATCCGCTTTTAACAAATCACAAAGGAAATCCAATTTAATCAAAAACAATTTGATGTATCCATCAGATGAAACACACGGAATATCCAATAAAACAATTTAAACGCAATCAATCATAAGATTTTACTCAAATAATTGACAGAACATTTAGACTAAAAAAAACATCAGAATTGTATAAACAAATCTGAAACTATTATGCCAAACAACGGCGAGGCTTCATCTTCAACCTTAGTTGAAGATTTTAGCCACTCATAATCATGAAACTAGAGTTCATAATAAAAGTGCTAAACATTAAACTTTAAAACTAACAAAAACAGTAAATTAAAAACTGACTATACATGGGGAGAAATTTCACTTGCTATTGGGCGGCGCTTCCCCTCGTGATAGCAAAGCCTTTGGAGATCCACCAGAATGCTAGTAGAAGTCCTCCAAATTGCACCAAAATGGCACTTGGATTCGCACATTAAAGATGAAGTGAAGAGGGGCTTATATAGGGAAACATCACAAGTGAAATGTGTTTCCAATCCGATGTGGGATACTCCAGATTCCAGCTTTTGCTTTTTGACCTTTGTCTACTAAAACTACCATAACTTTCTCTAGAAAACTCATTTTATTGATCCGTAAAATTCTCCAGAAAATAGACATCCGGATCTTTCCAAGTATATATGACTCATCTCTTGGTTCTTCCTAAATCAATACAGTTAAATCCTATAAAATAGCTGATCTGTCACGTTGAGATCATGCACAGTCTGACCTTTGTCTACTAAAACTGTCATAACTTTCTCTAGAAAAATTATTTTATTGATCCTTAAAAATTCCCCAGAAAATAGACATCTGGATATTTCCAAGCATATATGGCTCATCTCCTGGTTCCTCCTAAATCAATACAGTTTAATCCTAAAAAATGGCTGATCTGTACGAGCAATTCTGGCAATTTAGTGAAACTCTGTAAAACAACGAAAAACAACTCAAAGTAACAAATTCCTAAGCTAACAAATGTAAATTAAGTGGCCAAAATATGCAATATTTGGCACTCATCAAATACCCCCAAACTTACATTTTGCTAGTCCCTTAGCAAAACAAAATAAAAAACTAAATGAAAAACAAATAACATAAAGATAAGTTCATCACTCATGGTATCCAAAAATTTAAGGAGCACTCAAAACCATGATATTCATTCACTAGCAAGCTTAAAAAAAAAAAATACAGCCCATCTTTGCAATGAATAGGAATTTTAAAACCTAATTACTTACAAAAGGCAAGCAAGACATCACAAGCTTGAATCAGTGTAAAGTGAATTAGCATATACAGATGAGGTTTCTAAATAACTTCAATGTACAATGTCTCAATGTCTTAAGATTCACAGGATTTCTTATCATAATGGACAACGATGACATAGTTTTATTTTACCTTTTTTTTATTTCATATATAAGGCTCTGCTATGATTAGTTCCCTTAAGCTTTCTAATTGACACATGTAGCGAGTGTTGAGTCAATGACTCCCAAACCAGATGATTTTAGGGCATTAAGTGTATAGACACCCCTAAGAACTTACTAACTCGAGTCAAAAAGGCTACAAAACTAAATTGGCCTTAATGCTACCCAGCAAAATTTTCACCTTTTGACGTGAACACTCACTGCTTACTGAGGCAAGAGGTCCAGCGGAAAGTTTCGCAATGATCATTATGAATAATATTCTCACATTTTGACGTGAACACTCACTGCTTACTGAGGCAAGAGGTCCAGTTACTCAATGGAATGTTTATTGATTATTATTATTATTATTATTATTATTATTATTATTATTATTTTTTGCTTTTCTATGCCCAAGTGTTAATCCCACAAGTCATCCAGTTTCAGTTAAGTCAAGGAAACATACACATTGAAATCGCATGTCATACCTCACACAAATATGTGCTAATGTGCTCGTGTTAGATTGGCTCAAACATGTGAATTCTCAAATGTCCAAAGTAAGTAACAAAGTTTTAAAACTCTATTGTCAAATCATGTGTTTAAAATTTTAAGCTCACCAATGAAATCACATCACAATATTTGTTTAGATCAACTAAAATTTCAAAATAACATGAGCATGCATTTACCTTCTTTTTTTATAATTTAAATGAAGAAAAACAACAACAAATTAGGACAAAGTGTGTGTAATGTGTCTCCCATACCCCTAAACTTAAATTACACATTGACCCCAATGTGTGAATAATATGGAAAGAGCTAACCTGGGAGATGGAGAACTGGATGGACGGGTATGGCTCATAGTATACCCCCAAACTTAAACTGAAGTACGCGTTGTCCCTGAAAAATAATGATTGGAAAACAAAAATACTGGAAACAAACAGTAATCATAAATATATAAAATAATAAATAAACAGAAAGGATAAACTGTGGGGTACCTCCCATGAGCGCTAAGTTTAACGTCTTTAGCCAGACCCAACATTAGTAATCATGCCCAACTAAGCGCTTCACCATCTGATCAATAAATGGGAGTGCAAAATGATCCTTCCTTGTGGCAGCATTCAACTTACGGTAGTCATTACATACTTTCCATCCTGACTGAACACGAATTGGCACCAACTCATCGTCCTTATTCTTTATTACCGTCACTCCAGCCCACTTGGGCACGACATGAATCGAGCTCACCCACTTACTAACAGAGATTGGATAACTGATCACTGTATCAAACAGCTTTATCACTTCAATCCTCACAACCTCTTGCACAGCTGGGTTGAGCCTTCTTTGTGGCTCCCTCGATGGCTTGACATTCTCTTCTAAACGTAACTTGGGCATCACCATCGAGGGGCTGATTCCCTTGACATCCTCAATAGTCCAGCTGATAGCTTCCTTATGCTCTCTTAAAACATCCAATAATTTCTCCTCTGGAGCATCAACCAAATCTGAAGCTATAATTATAGGCAAAGAATCTGCTGGACCTAGGAACTTATACTTAAGATTGTCCGGTAAAAGCTTAAGTTCCTTCTTGGGGGGTTCAGGTGTTGTGGTCTCCTCCGTCTCACTGCTTTTCTGAGGAACAGACTCCAAAGTAGCATTTGCTTGCTCAAGTAACTTATCCAAATCCAAATCTTCTCCAAACTGAGCAAAGCATACCTCCAGGGGGTCCTCAATGCTTGATTCACCCACAGTCTCCTCTGTCTTACTGCTCTCCCGAGGAGCATACTCCAAGATAATAGTTGTTTGCTCAAGTAGCTTATCTAAATCCAAATCCTCTCCAAACGAAGCAAAGCATGCCTCCAGAATATCCTCAGACTCTTCTCCTTTCTTGGGCGCTTGTAATCTCTCAGGGTAAGGTGCTTTAGGTACAAACGACCTAGGGAGATCCTTAATAATAGGTGTGGCTGTAGATGGCTCAGCATCTCTGTTTTCTTTGTTGCCACTTTCTTGCCCTTGTTGCATAGCTGGGTTCTCTTCCACTTGATTGTCCACTTGTCTCTCAGACCTCAATGGGACAATTAATTGCACTTGTTCCTGCCCGTGCATAGGAGTTGATGAATTTCGCACCGCAAACTGTTCCTTCGGGTTAGGCTCAGGTTGACTGGGGAACCTTCCCTTCACTCCTTCACCCAAGTGACTTGTGATTTGATCCATTTGACTCTCTATCTTAGCAATCACTTGGGTGTTTACTATTTGCGCACTCCTTACTTCGCTTATGGATTGGCTAATCATCTTCCTGAAATCATTGAAGGCGTCCTCCAATGACTGTGAAACAGACGCTGGGGCTTTAGTAGAAGCTTGGTAAGCGGGTGATGGTGCTGAATGGGCTGAGAAATTATAACTTGGAACTGGTAGATGAAATCCGGGAGGGTATTGATTGTGAGCATGATGAGGGGCTCCTCTCTGATTTATCAGTTGGTTCTGCTTCCATGAAAAATCAGGGTGGTTCCGCCACCCTGGATTGTACGTCTCGGAGTAAGATCCATTTGATTGCCACCAATAGTCATTGAAAGCGTTCATTTGTTCCATGGGATACTCAACAAAAGTCGACGTAGATGGACAATTCTGTGCTAAATGCATAGGACTAGCACAGAAAGAACAACTATCAATATTGAATGTATTGGCTACATTGATGGACTGGCCAGTCATCTTCATGAAATCATTGAAGGCGTCCTCTAAAGATTGTGAAATCGACGCTGGATTCATCCACATTTTATATATATTTTTTTATTTTTGGGCAATTGAAAATAAAATAAAATAAAATAAATTAAAATTAGATTTAAAATTAAAAGTAAAATTAAAATAAAAAAAAATAAAACAAAAATGCTAACTAAACTAGTAGAAAAATAAAATTAATTTAGACAAAAATTTCACAAACAAAACAATTCTCCAGCAACGGCGTCAAAAACTTGTTGCGAGTTTTAAATTACTCGCAAGCGTACGAGTCATTTGCAATATAGTGTTGTGCAAGTGCGAGGTCGAATCCACAGAGAATTGCGTTGTGAAAATGTAATTTTATCTAAACTAAACTTATCTTGACCTAGTTCCGAGTTTTGAATTATATGTTGCAAAAGAAATAAAAACTAACCTAAATTGATTTAAAACTAATAATAAAGACACTAAGGTTTCTGAATCCATCCCACCAAAGTTAAGCATATATCTTCATGTTCTAAAAATAACCTATCAAAACATTCCATTAATCCAACTTAAAACAAAAAACAACAAATATCCTAATTAAACCAAAAGCATCCAATGTATCCGCTTTTAACAAATTACAAAGGAAATCCAATTTAATCAAAAATAATTTGATGTATCCATCAGATGAAACACATGGAATATCCAACAGAACAATTTAAATGCAATTAATCATAAGATTTTACTCAAATAATTGACAAAACATTTATACTAAAAAAAACATCAGAATTGTATAAACAAATCTGAAACTGTTATGCCGAACAACGGCAAGGCTTCATCTTCAACCTTAGTTGAAGATTTTAGCCACTCATAATCATGAAACTAGAGTTCATAATAAAAATGCTAAACATTAAACTTTAAAACTAACAAAAGCAGTAAATTAAAAATTGACTATACATGGGGGGAAATTTCACTCGCTGTTGGGCGGCATTTCCCCTCGTGGTAGTAAAGCCTTTAGAGATCCACCAGAATGCTAGTAGAAGTCCTCCAAATTGCACCAAAATGGCACTTGGATTCGCACACTAAAGATGAAGTGAAAAAGGGGCTTATATAGGGAAACATCACAAGTGCAATATGTTTCCAATCCGATGTGAGATACTGCAGATTCCAGCTTTTGCTCTTTGACCTTTGTCTGCTAAAACTGCCATAGCTTTCTCTAGAAAAATCATTTTATTAATCCATAAAATTTCCCAAAAAATAGACATTCGGATCTTTCCAAACATATATGGCTCATCTCCTAGTTCTTCCTAAATCAATACAATTAAATCCTAAAAAATAGATGATCTGTCACGCTGAAATCATGCACAGTCTGACCTTTGTCTACTAAAACTGCCGTAACTTTCTCTAGAAAAATCATTTTATTGATCCGTAAAAATTCTCCAGAAAATAGACATCCGGATCTTTCCAACCATATATGGCTTATCTCCTGGTTCCTCCTGAATCAATGCAGTTTAATCCTAAAAAATGTCTGATCTGTACGAGCAATTCTGACAATTTAGTGAAACTCCTTTCCAAGCTTGTAAACCTGTAAAACAACAAAAAACAACTCAAAGTAACAAATTCCTAAGCTAACAAATGTAAATTAAGTGGCCAAAATATGCAATATTTGGCACTCATCAATAGAGAATCTGACGCTGATTTATTATCTTTGAATATAGTTGATTGTTTTAGAAAGAAGGTAGTGTTCAAGATATGGACATGAAGAGTTTAACTTTTAGGGAGAATATAAGATACTCTCGAACTATCTTATTTTGCTCCGACTACTAGAAGATGGTTGAAGAAGGGTTGTGAGGAGTATTTGACATACATAATGGATTCTAAAAAGGAAAACAGAAAGTTAGAATAAATCTTAGTGGTGACAGATTATTCTAATGTATTTTTTGATGAGCTGTCTAATTTACCTCATAGTAAAAGGATTGAGTTTTTCATGGATGTGATTCTGAATTTTGAACCTATTTCAATAGCACTCTACAGAATAAGACCTGTTGAATTGAGAGAACCTGAAGGTTCAACCTTAAAAATTGTTAGACAAACAAGTTATTCGACCAAGTGTGTCACTATGGGGAGCCTTTGTATTGTTTGTGAAAAAGAAAGATGGAACGATGAAATTGTGTATAGACTACAGATAATTGAACAAGCTAACCATTAAGAACAAATATCCTTTACCCAAGATAGATGATTTATTTGAGAAGTTGTCTGGAGCAAAGATGTTTGCAAAAAATAGATCTAAGATTAGGTTATCATCAATTGAGAATAGAGAAGGAAAACGTGCATAAGACTGCTTTTAGGACACGTTATGGTCATGAGCTTCTTGTGATGTCATTTGGATTGATTAATGTTCCAGAAACATTCATGGACTTGATGAATAAAATGTTTAAACTAATTCTTGATAGTTTTGTGGTTGTGTTCATTCATGACATCTTGGTATATTCTAAGACTAAGGAAGAACAACATGTGAAACATTAGACAGTGTGCTGGAGATTCCGAGGAGAGAGAAATTTTATGTAAAGTTTTCTAAGTGTGAGTGTTAGCTGAATGAAATAACTTTCTTGGAACATGTAATATCTGGAGATGGTATAACAGTTGATCCACAAAAGGTAAAGACAATGTTGAGTTGGGAGAGACCAACTAATGTAACTGAGTTAGAATCTTCTTGGGGTTAGATGGTTATTATAGAAAATTCTTTTAGAAATTTTCTATTATTGTATTATTATTGACTAGACTGACGAGGAAAGAGGTGAGATTTGTATGGTCGGGAAGGTGTGAGAAAAATTTT
The DNA here is from genome assembly GCA_023935145.1 of Bretschneidera sinensis. Classification (NCBI taxonomy): domain Eukaryota; kingdom Viridiplantae; phylum Streptophyta; class Magnoliopsida; order Brassicales; family Akaniaceae; genus Bretschneidera; species Bretschneidera sinensis. Next base: position 97,215,246 of record CM043701.1, read on the forward strand.
CGATTACTAAAGGAGAAATCGACTACAGCTCCAGTATTGGTGTTTCCTTCTGGTGATGAAGGATTTGTGGTGTATAGTGATGCGTCGCATCAATGGTTGGGATATGTGTAACATAGGAAAGCTGTGGCCTATACTTCTAGAAAATTGAAGATTCATGATAGAAATTACCCTACTCATGACTTAGAGTTGGCTGCTATAGTGTTTACCTTAAAGATTTGAGACATCATCTGTATGGAGCCACTTGTGAGATATTCATGAGTTATAATAGTTTGACATGCTTACCTACCCAATGAGATTTGAATTTGAGGCAAAGATGGTGGATGGAGTTGATTAGTAACTATGATTGTACAATTCACTATCATCTAGGAAATGTGAAGGTGATAGCTGATGCATTAAGTAGAAACCTACAAGAAGATTGACTGCTATTGAAAGTCATAATGTGTAATTGATGATAGATTAAGAGAGATAAGAATGAAATTGAATATTAGTGATAGAGGATTATTGTTAACAAACATGATTGTACGGTCATCCATAATAAAATACTTTCTAGAGATGCAAGGTAAAGATAAAGAGATAAAGAAGATTAAGCAGGAAGTGCTTAATAGAAGGTAATATGAGTTCAAAAATTAGAAATGATGGTATTCTGGTCTTGGAAAATAGAATTTGTGTTCCCAATAATAAAGAGTTGAGAAAGGAGATAATGAGAAAGGCACATGATGATGTAGATTCGATGCAACCAAGTGACAATAAGATGTATAGAGGATTGAGACAAAATATCTGGTGGTCAGGATTGAAGCGGGATGTAGTTAAGATTGTGAGATTGTATGGAGTACCATTGAGCATAATGTCAAATAGAGATGCTAGATTTACATCTTGGTTTTGAATAAGTTTTCAGAAAGCTACGGGTACACAGTTATAATTTAATATAAATTTTCATGCTTAAACAGAAATGATTATTAGAGTACTAGAAGATATGGTAAGGGCAGATATGATGAGTTTCTCAGTAAGTTGGGACGCTTACATGATTGAAATTGCTTATAATAATCAGTATCAAACTAGTATTTGGATGACACAATTTGAGGTCTTATATGATAGGAAGTGTAGAACTCCAATATTCTGGGAAGAAGTTGGAGAGAGAAAGATATTTGGTTCATAAATTATTAAGTTAACAACTAAGATGATCAAACTGGTTAGAGAAAATCTTAAATCAGCACAGAGTAGACCGAATAGCTACGCTGATAATAGAAGAAGACCTATCAAATTTTAAATAAGTAGTTGAGTGTATTTAAAAATATCTCCATGAAAAGGTGTATAGAGATTTAAACAGGAAAAAAAAGTTGAGTCCGAGGCATATAGGACCCTATGAGGTTGTTGAGACAGTTGAGCTAATTGCATATAGCTTGGAATTGCCTCCAACATGAAAGTAGTTACACAATGTATTTCATGGGTCATTGTTGAGAAAATACTTACACAATGAATCCCATAGTATCTCGAATCAGGCGATAGAACGTTATGAAGATTTGACCTTTATGCAAATACCGATCAGAATTCTAGACAGAAAGGAACAAGTCTTACGTAATAAAGTTATTCAATTGATTCAAGTATATTGGCGAAGCAAAGATGTTGAAGAAATTTCTTGGAAGCATGAAACAAGAATGAGGAAAGAATACCCCAACTCTTTCATGAATTAGGTAAGAAAATTTCGAAGACGAAATTTTTGTAAGGTGGGTAAAATTATAATACCCGTATTCATAAAGTAAAGGTAAAAAAAATAATTTAATAAATACGACATGGAATTAAAATAATATATATGTGAAAGGTTTATTATTAGAAAAAAATTGAACGCGTGGAGCGTAGTTACAAAGAAAATAGAAAAAAAAAACACCTATCTAACATGCAAATTCATGTTAGATAGCTCATGAAAACGTGGCAGCCAATTTTTTTTTTTTTGGGGGGGGGGGGGGAGTTGTTTGCTGAGACTTCATTGTTACTTATATATATAAAATTTAAGTTATATTGTTTATTCTTTTCCAAATTCTGTTTGGTTTTTCTTCATTTTACAATTCAAACTACTCTATTTCTCTAAACAATTGGGGATCGAAAGAAATGTGGAAAGAGCAAAATTTTGAAGGGGTTTACGGGAGAATTTTATAAAGAACCATAAGAAGCTCTAAGAAAAACATAAAGTAATAGTGTGAAGTTTATTTTTGAAATTTAGCATACAAAAAATTTCCCGGAATTCAAAGTGAGAATTTTCAAAGGATGTGAATTATGGAAGAATTGAAGAATAAATTAGAAATTTTAATATAAATATTATGTCAGGTGTTAACGATCAACAACTGAATGAAGTTGCTGAGAGGAATAGGAAATGCAAGGAGGTAATCCATGAGTAACGGATTAACTCTAAGTGTTACGTGGTGAGTTAGATTTACTTTAAGTAATCAATATAAATATGAAATATTTAGTGATAATATTATAATAAATTATTAACTTATGCTTTGGTGATAGATGAAAATTGGTTGATAGGTGTGATAAGAATAGTGGATGTGTAGAAAATTATTTTATGAGAAATAATATTATTGGAATAATGAATTGATTTAATAATAAAAGCGATAAGTGAAATTCTTGATGAGTTATAGTTGATGATTTAAAATGATTTATGAGGAGAGAAAATTTAGTGGATCGTCAAAAGTTATGACTGATGATTTGATATGATTTATGAAGAGAGAAATTTAGTGAAATTTTTCAAATAATAATTTGAGAATAATCCGGATAGTTAATTTAAATATTTAAATTCATGTTTGTTTTTATATCATTGTTCATACGCATATTTTTATATCATTGTTCATATGCAATATATGAGTAAACCAATATATAAGAAGAAGAGATTGATAGAGAATTGGACTTATGATACGTGTAGTGATAGTAGAATGATATTATCAAGTTATGTGAGATATAATTGATTAAATGTTAAAAGATTATTTATACAAATTGAATATGTAAAAATTTATGTTGACCTTATTGTTATTTTTCTTATTGTATATATTTGTTGTATTCTAATTTTTAAAATATGACAACACATTTTCGAGATGATCAATTCGAGATAGATCGTTACAGTATTATGTCCATTTTTTTTCAAGATTTTGAGTTTTTAAATTTGAGTGATAGCTTGTAATATTCTGGGGTTGGTTTTGCTCGTTTTGCTCTTCGATCCACCACCGTACCATGCGCACATAAGATACTTAGCCCCTTCGTCGTAACCTCTATGCCATCACACCGTTCAGGTAAACTATCACACTTTTCCCTTTTCATTTTGAATTCAAATTTGCAGCACACTGATTGACTCATTACAAGACAAAACTAGGGTTGGTATTTCCATTCACGAACTAGTAAGTTCATAATTAATTTTTATTAAGTAAACAATGTTGGTAGATAAGATCAATTTTTTTATAAGAAAAACCTTGACAGTAAATTGGAAGTTGGAAGATCAATTTTTTTTCCCAAGAAAAATGGAAAAGTATTAGCTAGAAAGAACGAAAAATAAGGAGCAAGTCTAAGCTCTAAATAGAATCTAATATTCCTTTTTATGGATTTTATATTCTACATTGGTTACGTGCTTGAAAGTTAAAGTTAGATATTTAACATTCTTTTATATTTGATTTCTTTTCTAAGTTCATGAGTTATGTTGTGGTTTGGTATTTTTGCTGGCTTTGATGCTTTTTGGGGGATTTTGATTTTTTTTTTTTTTTTGCAAGAGAAACTTCTATTTCTTCGGGGCTGTATATCAAGGTTTTGGATTGTTAGATTTCAATGATAGTTTGTAATAAATTTTGAAGATTTTAGGTTCTTAATTTGGTTTTATTTCGTCCATCGTTTTAAATGTTTGGGTTTTTAGATTTTAGTGATAGCACTATAAATTTTTTGAGATTTTAGTTTTTGGATTTGGGTTGTATTATGCCATTCCGTTTCAAGGTTCTTGGTTAGAATTCAATGATAGCTTGCAAAATATTTTTGAGATTTTAGGTTCTTGGTTTGGGTCGTGTTTTACCTTTTGTTTATTTATTTCTATTCACCCTTTTATTTCTTTTTGGTCCAAGGTTTCATTCCTGCTCATTGTTCTCTTCATGATCCGCCATTGTATGCATCGGAGGCTCTTCGTCCTCTCCTCCATTTCATCCCAGAGATATGGTAAACTCTCGAACTTATCCCTTTTTATTTTGAATTCAAATCTGCAGCATGTTGATTGTCTCATTACAAAACAATGAAGTTGTTTTTTCAATAAAGGGGAAGTATTAGCTTTAAAGAACGAGTAAAAAGGAGTAAGGCTCAGATCTAAATCAAAATCTAATTAGGAGTGTATTGGTTATGTGCTTGAAAATTAAATTTAGATATTTAAAATTCTTTGACATTTGGTTTCTTTTCGAATTTGATAAGTTAAGTCGTGGTTTGGTACTTTTGGTGGCTTTGATGCTTTTTCTTGACAATTGGTAAGAGGAAGATGAATGATAATGGGTTTATAATCCTAAGATTCTTTTAATATGGTTGTGAAATGGTGATGTTTATTTTATTTTTCCTAATATTTTATGTTGATTTTGTCATCCTTTTTGTTTCTTTGTTTACTTTTACTAGCATGGTTCCTTATTCTCTTGAATTATCAAATTTATTCGTTACATGATAAATCGATACTTTTAGTAATGAAAACATAAAGAATTACACTTAAATACTAATAGAAAATTAAGATTCCTCACTCAGTGGTTATCCATGTCCAACTAAAAGGTTACATCAGTTTTCTATAATCTCAAATGTACTCAGTTTACGATATTGCCTTATATTTCAAAATTTTACAGTTCTGCATATTACTGGACTTTCTATATGATTCAGTTCCCTTTGGGTAAAATTGAAATTCATAGAATTGATTATGAGAAAAATAAAAATTTGGATGGTGAGATTGTGGTTTTATTGTGCATATGGTTGGTAATCTATTACTAAGTTATTGTTTTTGGCTTCAAGACTAATACTCTGCTCTGGCAGATTGTAGCACTTAAATATCTCATATTTCTGTCCTGTATTGCTAAGAGGTTGTCTTATATATTCTTTTTCTACCTTTGTCTTCTTGAAGATTATATATATGTGTTGTCTCTCCATAATTTAGTCTGTGATTGATTGCTTTAAAGCCTATTGAAGTAAGAAGCTGCACGATAATCACAATTCACAGTCCAATAAATTTAGTCTCTGATTGATTATGACGGAGTAGGCTTTTTTTTTTTTTTTTTTTTTTATAAAAAAATTCTTTTGTTTTCCCATTTTGCAAACAATAAAGAGGTAAATGAAAATGACCCCAAACCTCAGGTAGCTTTTGCTTATATTTATCTACAAGGTTCATATTCTCTTGCTCAAAAATTTATTATACTTCTTATTTTAATTTAAGGTTCACAAAATAACTTAAAGTTATGTTTTGAAAATATAAATTTATTGTTCTAATACAATTTTTGCATTGCACAGCTCGATATTGTTGTGATTTTCAAGTTTTTTCCTAGGCCCGTTTTGGTTTTGATTGTTACCATGTGGAAATTCTATGATAATATGCCAGGAAAGAGAAATAGTAAATACATTTCATTATTTTTTTGCTTATACAGCTCAAAATTATAACCATTTCTGCTTAAAGTACCTTTTAATTAATGTGAAATCTTCTTACTCTTCAAAGCTTAAATGTATAACACTTTTATATACTCAATATTTTTAGTCTAAAAAATTATTTTGAAATCATAGAAGTTTATTTAAAGAAACAACAAAAAGGAATAGATGGGAAAATCATGGCTAACAGTGGAATGGAGGCGAAGAACAACTGAAGCAAATGATACAACTGAACAAAATTCAATTTAAAGAAGAAGAGATGAAGAGATGATGGGTCAAGTGGGTTTGGTTGCCTTCTCCCTCTCTTGTACTGTTTCCTTCTCTCTTTCTCTACTGAGGTAGTTTGCTTTCTTCTCAGTTTTGGTGCATTAATTTGTTTATCACTCAGTTGTAATATGCTTATTGTGTAGGAATGTGTTTTCAATAATTTGATTTGGTACACTGTTGTTGCAAGGAATAGCACTTTAAGCATGGTGATTGAGATTAGACGTGTTGGCGCTCAGATTTGATTATGTTGTGGCGTCTTTATATTGCCACATTTTTTATTCTTTGCCTAGAGAACAGAAGCAGCAGATCTCCATTTTTCCATTGAATGTAAGTGCTACTGATATCTTGGTATTTATCCTCATATTTTTGTCTAGTTGCCGCTTTGATTGTTGCTCCATTAATGGGTTTTGGTTTTCTTATTTGATTTGATGTTTATAGGTTTCAGCATATTCATAACATCAAATAATTATTTTTCCCTTTCTTGTGTTAATTTTCATGTATTTTTGCTCCTTTTTTCATGTTTTTTCAAGGTCAGCACTGCTTTCATGCAGGTGGTCATGTCTTCACAACATCGCACATGATGCCTCTTTTCTTTCTTACACAGTCAAAGAGAATGTGCAATTGTCGACGAGCCTCATGGCCTCTCTGGGACTTCTACAGATGTGTAAGTGAGGCATTGCTTGATTCTCTATTTTTTTTTTTTTAACTTTTCACTTTATTTTTGTTATAATCTAGGTTTATTGTAAGGGGCTGGTTAACAGAAATAAGTAGATAGCCACTTTGAGAGGGCTGAGTCCTCCTATTACGAGTATTGAATAAAATTCTGGATAGATTTTCATTAATAACAGCAACTTAAATAACATGACAAATAACCAACAGCCCACTAACTTACTGGAATTAAGCAACAATTAACAACTACATAACCAACAGCCCACTAACTTACTGAAATTAAGCAACAACAACCCACAATTAACAACTATATAACCAACAGCCCACTAACTTACTGAAATTAAGCAACAATTAACAATCCACAATTAACAACTACTGCCCACGAAGTAATAGGCACATGACAATCCTTCCCCCATCAGAAGACCTTGCCCTCAAGGTCAGGGAAGTCTTTTTGCAGCTGCTGGAAGTCAACCCAGGAGGCATCATCGAGCCCTAGCCCCTTCCATTTGACAAGCAACTCAATCACGGCGCGCCCTTGCTTCTTCATGCGCTGCTGCAAAATTTCTTCAGGCTCTGCTTGCGGCCCACCATCAACAGCTACTGGAGGAATGATAGATACCAACACATTCCGAGCGCCCAGCTTCCGTTTCAAACATGATACATGAAACACGGGATGTAGGAAGGAGGTTGATGGGAGATCCAATCGGTAAGCGACACAACCAATCTTCTCCACGATTTGATAAGGACCTTAAAATCGGGGAGAAAGCTTCAGATTTCAGCGCTGCACAACCGAATGTTGTTTGTACGGCTGGAGACGCAGGTAGACCCAGTCACCTATTTCGAAAGTCCGTTCAGTACGTTTTAAATAAGCAAAACGCTTCATCCTTTCTTGTGCCAGTTGTAGGTTCCCCCGCAAGAGGTGTAAAATCTCGTCCCGACTCCTCAGTGTGTCTTCCACAGACCGAACCGCCGCTGTCCCGGCGAATGAGCCAACAAAGGTGGAGGTGGGTATCCATAAACTGCCTCAAATGGTGTTATTTTAGTAGAAGTATGAACATTTGTATTATACCACCACTCGATAATAGACAACCACCGAGACCAATCTTTTGACTTATCTCCTGAAAAACACCGTAAATACTGCTCCACACACTTGTTAACAATCTCCGTTTGACCATCTGTTTGTGGATGATAAGCTGAAGAAAATTTGAGCTCAGTCCCCTGCAATTTGAACAATTCTTTCCAAAATAGGCTAGTGAATACAGGATCACTGTCACTAACAATAGAACTCGGCATGCCATGGAGTTTAAAAATATTGGCAATAAAAATCTATGCAATTTTAGAAGCTTTGTAAGGGTGCGCAATTGGAAGGAAATGCGCATACTTACTTAGCCTATCCACCACGACCAAAATACACTGAAACTGTTAGAAAGAGGCAGCCCTTCAATGAAGTCTAAGGAAATATCAGACCATACTTTTGTAGGAATAGGCAATGGTTGGACGAGTCCCACCGGATGAAGATTTTCTATTTTGTTGCGTTGGCAGACATCACACTCCCTAATGAATGTTTTTACATCCTTTTTCATCCCTTTCCAGTAATAATTGGCTCGAGCTCGATGAAGAGTTTTATGAAGTCCCGAATGGCCTGCTTGAGGGCTCCCATGAACTAAATGAAGCAGCTGCTCTTTGATAGCAGTAGAGTCACTAATATGCAGCCTACCCCTGTAAAACAACAAGCCATCCTTCATGTGATATTTAGCATCATCAAGGACGTTTCGTGACAAATCAAAGATGAGTTTCTGTATTTTTGGGTCCTTTGAATAGGATACACGCAGATCTGAAATCCAACTAGGAGAAGGAAAGGACAAGGCAACCAGCTGGCTTGGTGCATCCTCAAATTTCCTGGATAAAGCATCTGCCACCAAATTTTCTTTCCCCTTTCTGTATTCAACCACAAAATCAAATCCCAACAACTTAGTAAGCCATTTTTGTTGCATTGGTGTTCCAACCTTTTGTTCAAGTAGGTACTTGAGGCTTTGATGGTCTGTTTGTATTCGAAAAGTCTGCCTCAACACATAGGACCGCCATTTCTTCACTGCCAACACTAAAGCCAGCAACTCCTTTTCATATGTGGAGAGGTGCAAGGCCTTGCCATGAATGGCTTGACTCATAAAGGCAATGGGCCTGTCCTGTTGCATTAATACAGCACCTACACCATAACCAAAAGCATCACACTGAATAGTAAAGGGTTAAGTGAAGTCAGGTAGAATTAAAACTGCGGGGTTAGTCACAGCTTCTTTAAGGGCAGCGAAAGCTTCTTTGGCAGCAAGATTCCATTCAAAGGAATTTTTTCTAAGTAGAGAAGGTCAAAGGGGCAGCAATAGATCCATATCCTTTTATGAATTTCCTATAATACCCTGTAAGACCTAAGAAACCCCTTAAGGACTTAAGGGTAGAAGGAAAAGGCCAGTTTAGCATGGATTCAATTTTTTTAGGGTCAGCCCAGACCCCATCTTTTGAGATCAAATGACCAAGATATTCAATCTCATGACACCCAAAAGCACATTTGGACTTTTTTGCAAAAAGATGGTGGTTTTGTAAAATTTTCAGCATTGTGGTTAAATGGTGTTGATGCTCTTCCAAGTTTGTGCTATAGATAAGAATGTCATCAAAGAAAACTAATATGAATTTTCTCAAGAAGGGTTTAAAAATATGATTCATGAGATTGAAAAGTAGCTGGTGCATTTGTCAGGCCGAAGGGCATTACGAGAAATTCCTAATGTCCTTCATGAGTACGAAATGCCGTTTTTGGGACATCATCAGGATTAACTCGAATTTGATGATACCCGGAACGTAAGTCCAACTTGCTGAAAATAGTTGCCCCATGCAATTCATCTAGGAGTTCATCAACAATAGGAATTGGAAATTTGGCCTTAATGGTTTCTTTATGTAAGGCTCGATAGTCAACACAAAGACGCCAATTACCATCCTGTTTACGTACTAAAAGAATCGGAGAAGAAAAGGGACTATGGCTAGGACAAATAATACCTGAGGCAAGCATGTCTTGAACAAGTTTTTCGATTTCAGATTTTTGAAAATAGGGATATCGATACGGACCAACACAAACAGGTTTGGAATTAGGTTGAAGGACAATATTTTTGTTGTGATCATTGTTTGGTGGAAGTCTCGTAGGTTCATGGAAAACTTCCTGAAATTGTACAAGCAAATTTGTAAGAAGGGGGTCAGTTTCAAGAGTAGAAATGCTAAATGCATCAGGATGAAGAAGTTGTAAAACCAAACCCCACTTGTTTTGTTTCATAGCCTTACCAAACTGGGTCCCATCCATCAAGGATACCTTGGTTGGTGTAATGCCCTGTAAAACATGCTTAAAATTGAAGAGAGTAAATTCCATACGTAATTGGGCAAAATCCCATAAAATAGGCCCCAAGGTACGGAGCCATTGAACTCCTAACACAATATCACATCCACCCAATGTCAACACATAAAAATCTGTGTGAAAAGTGTTACCTTGCATGTGAAATTGAATACCCTCACATTTGCTTGTACTGAACAAAGTGTCACCATTTGCCACTCTCACCACGAGTCTTGCTGTGGATTGGGACTGCAAATGCGCCCGGAGCTGAAGGGAGGGGTATTATGTGTGCTCCCGGTATCAGTGAGAATCACTACGGCACAACCGTTGACATGTCCCAGAAAGCGCATGGTTTTAGGGCTTGGAGAACCTGCTAGAGCATGGATAGAAATCTCAGGTGTGAGTTATGGATCTACCTCTTCCCCTCCCAAGGGAACTTCGACTCCTTCTAGAAGTGGTGGTTGCTGCAGTGTTTGCGGCTTATCCTCCTTTGAGTCAGCACATTCCATGATAAACAAACGGGCGGATTTGCATTTGTGGCCCGGTCCCCATTTGTCGTCACAATTGTAACATAGACCCTTTGCCCTTCGTTCATTCATTTGTAATGGGGACAAACGTTGGACTGGAACAAGAGCCTTTGTATCCGAGGTTGTGTTGGTGATAAATGGGCGTGTGGGAGGAGAGCTCACCCGTGAACCTGCCGGAAGGCTGCTACATTTTCCTCCTGCATTTTCGCTATACCAAAAGCCATTGTAAGGTTGGAGGGATTTAGCATACGAACCATGAACCGAATATCCTCCTGTAGGCCGCTCAAAAAACAATTGAGCTTGTATGGTTCCGCCAATCCATTTAGCCTGTTAGATAAGACCTCAAATTGTGACTTGTAAGCCTCCACTGTTGTCGTTTGCCGGAGCCGTGTAAGTGCCTCCATCGGATCATCCAAAAGGGAAGGACCAAATCTGGTGATTAATAACTGAGTGAAACCATCCCAACTAGTGATCCCACCGAAAGCTTCCAAATCCTGAAACCAAATGAGGGCTTTACCCTCCATATGAAAAGAAGCCAAGAGGACCCGATGATGAGGGTTAGTTTGATGATAATTAAAAAATTGATTAGCACGATAAATCCAACCATTATGGTCGTCGCCATCGAATTTAGGAAACTCGAGACAAATAGCCCGTGTTTGAATTCCACCATGCTCTTCAAATAATGGATTTCCCCGCTGAGATGTTGACCCTATGTGAGAGTCTTCCTTATGCTTTCCTTGCTGAATGACCAAGGTCTCAACATTAGTCACCACAAGTTGTAATTGTGCTATCAAGCTTTCAACCTCTTGTTGCAAAGCCTCTTGATTTTGGTGTTGAATTTCCTGAGTTTGACAAACTGAAGCCAACAAGTCGGCAAGGTGGGATAAGCGTGTATTGTGCCCTTCAGCCATGGACCGAACGGCTCTGATATCACTTGTAAGGGGCTGGTTAACAGAAATAAGTAGATAGCCACTTCGAGGGGGCTGAGTCCTCCTATTACGAGTATTGAATAAAATTCTGGATAGATTTTCATTAATAACAACAACTTAAATAACATAACAAATAACCAATAGCCCACTAACTTACTGAAATTAAGCAACAATTAACAACCCACAATTAACAACTACATAACCAACAGCCCACTAATTTACTGAAATTAAGCAACAACAACCCACAATTAACAACTACATAACCAACAGCCCACTAACTTATTGAAATTAAGCAACAATTAACAACTACTGCCCACGAAGTAACAGGCACATGACATTTATGAACTTTTAATGGTTATCAATTTGTAAGAAGTGACTCAGGTTTGTTTTTGCAAATTTTCTTAATTTCTGAATGAGGTTTGGTTTACTTAAAGTGATTTTGGCTATGTTTAAATCTGGTTTTGATTTCCCTTCAATTTATAACATAACATCGGTGTTGTAGTGGCTTAGGCATAATCCAATAGGTAACCACCCATATCCTGTAATTAGGAGGTCCCAAGTTTAAATTCCTCTCCCCCAATTAATTCTCTAAGGAGTGTGTCGGTATTGTAATTTCGGTTTTGTGATCTCTATAGTTCTTTATGTGAAGTGAATATCATTTGTTGTTTATGTTGTTATATCCTTTGAGATGGGTTTTTATCTCTTCTGAAGTGTAGTTTTTTTTCTTCATAATTTGATTTGTTTAAAAGTTTTCTTGAAATGCAGTAAATATTTTTATTGGTGCTTCTATTTTTCTTTTAATTCTGGATGTATTAATTTTCTCTTTCTTTAGTGTGAATTTGGGTGCTTTTCAAGTTGTTTTGTTTAGTGTTGAGAGTTTTGATACGTGGATTTTCTCTAAAAACTTCTTTTTTGCCCTTTTATTTTCTTATTTGAATTATAAGTTATGCAATTTGTACTTATAAAAAAAACAAGTTATGCAATTATCTTCTTTTTCTTTTTAGTTTCTGTGGTTTCCTCTCTGAAGTGGGTTTTGGTCAGTGGAATTTGAAGGTTGGGATTGGAGCATGATATTACCTGACAATCCCAGTAGATAGTAAATGACACAAGCCTCTAAACAAATAAACCCTTGATCTCACTTCCCACCTCTTACATGATTATGTGATTCATTGCAATGGCTTTGCCCATCATATCTGCATCAATTGAATTGAATCTCGATCCAATTATTTATATGGAAAAGCAATCATGGATGTCTGGGGGATCGTCTTTGCTCAGCTCTTTAAACCCAGTATGAAAATTAACATTAGAACTTCACTATAACAAGCATACATTTAAATATCGAATAATATATATTTGTATTTAATATTTACAAGGAAAAATTTTAGTTTCTTGATTTAGTCTATTTTCAGCAAAATTTCAGTACATGACGTGTCAAAGAAGAGATCTATGGGGTTACAAATTCTCTCTTGGAAGCTTAGGGGATGCGGACCCAAATTTTCAGTTCTTTAGACCATAACTATGCTCCTTGATTTTACCTAAACAAATCAAATCAAAGCAATCTAACAAACTATTCATGTTACAAAGAAGCAAAGGAGATCCACTAGGTCATTATATTTGATTTGCTCTACTTCATGCTTGCTTTCTAATCCAAAGTCTCAATTGATAGAAGAACAACCATGGCATTAGCTCCTAATTCTTCAGGTTCCTAAACAAAACCAACCAATTAACATTGATTGACTAAGATGATTGCGTCATCTGTGTTGATGCCCAAAAAAGAGCATGAAGGATGCCTTGTCTTTTTTGGCCTTCAACGGAGTATTGTTCGAGGACCTGGTTGAGCGAGAGGATCGTGAGTTGGTTAGGTTTCACATTTGCCTAACTTTATGTAAGCACCTGCAAGGAAAATCTCTTAGAGCGTTGTGCTTTGAGGAGGATCTTTCGATGGTCAAGTCAATAGTGTATTTGAAAAGAGGTAAGGAGGGAACTGAGAAGTATACCGAGGTGAAAGAGTGCAAGAAAGGAGGAGAGGACCGAGTAATTCTTCCCGTTCCTCATATATTTAGTCCCTGTTATCTGGGTTTTTCTTAAGTTTCTTTGTGTATCTCTGTGTGCCTCTCTCCTCCTTCTTTTTCGCATGTTGAAACTCTTTTAACTGGAATGTGATTTTTGAGCCTTGAACCATACGGAAAATAAATGGTCTTTACTTGTCATGAGGGGACTTCTATCTGTGGTGAGTAGACTTCTGCTTGGGGGAAGCAACTTTTGCCCATGATTTTTCACATCAAGGTCAAAGTCTTCAAGGTATGGAGTGATGTGTCCATCATCACAGGCAGAGTAGGTTGTTTCTTAGAGGGTAGTAGTCTATGTGTCTAACTTTTGTTGGACTGGATAATTTTGGTCACATCATATGTCCTCACTCCTTAGGGAGGTATGTGGAGATTCTTAAGGAAGTCGAAGTCTTTCTTGTTACCCCAACGAGGATGAGGTTATGGCCTCAGCTAGAAGTTCTTTTGTGGGGAATTGTTTAGTTTGGAGCCTTTGATTCTACATTGTTGGAAACTGTGAGGCTTGAACCGTAGTTTTCGTGTGGTGAGGATTGTGTGCTTGAAACTTGTTTCCCACTTGAATTGAGGGGAGGTATGTGAGACTTTGGAAGCACTCATTCGTATGTTAGGAGGAACCTTATAGACTATAATTGGTTGTGGAGAGGATTAACACGATTGGAGTTATTGTTCTTTTTGACCTATAGAGAGGCTGCATGGTTTTTGAGGCTTTCACTCATGCCCAGGGAGTGTCTGTTCGGTTGAAGTTGTAGTCCCTATTTGGTTAGAGATTGTCGAACCGGAGTTGTAATCCTTGACTGATCGGAGGTGGGATTTTACGGTCATGAGAGCCGTCAATCCTTTCTTCGATAGGGATTTTATTGGTTGAAGTCATGCTGCTCCGTGGTGGAATTTTTCGTCTTTGAGAAGTGTAATTCCACGTCGAGGAGTTTTAAGGGATTTGAACCCAAGCTTCCTTCAAGAATCATATGACTGAAACCGTGCTTCTCTTCGGGGTTCAGGGTGGAATTTTATGATAATGAGAACCATAATTCCACATTGACAGGAGTTGTGAACTGGAGTCTTTCCCTTCTTCTAGCTGTGTGGAACTGTTAGGTGTGTTCTCTCTCTCCTTTCCAATGTTCACAACTGCTGTAACGGAAAAAAAACACTCACCTGATGAGAACGTTGACATGACTGTCACTACAAACCAGCAATGGATGCATTAACACGAGAACGCTGATAGAAAAATACTCCAAATGGATGCATTAACATCTCAATGACAATCCTTCATCTGTTGTGGAGTTTGGCATGACATACAGGACTGTTCACAGGTCTTCAAGTGAGTTACAGATGGGTTCCTTTTTGCTTGATGCAAGATCCCTGTGTCTTCTTGAGCGCTCTCGTTCCATCTCCCAAAATACAAGTTATCAATGATTATAGTTTAATATATATTTTTTAATTTTAATTTTATAAGGTAAAGGATATTTTGAAACAAAAAACAAGTTGAAAATCAACGTGCCAAACAAATAAAAGAGTTTATATATTTTTTTGGTGATTGTTAGGTTTAATTTGATTTCAATACTTTTTTATCAAACACATATATGTTTATCTAAGTTTTAACGAAGGTTACTCAAACATTAAACGAATTTTTTTTAAATAATGTAAGCATCAAATTATATTTGGATACTATAACATTGATAAGTGATAAATTGAATTTTTAAGCAATCAAACTCTAAATTCGTTAACATTTTAGTTAGATGATGCTGGAGTCTGTTTCTAAAATCCATAAGTTCTAAAAAAATAAAAGTAACATTCTCTCAAAAAGTAAATTATGTCAGACTTGCAAGGGCATAACTTCTTTTAAGCCATATCTCAAATATATTTATATTGGTCTCCGTTGCGAATTTTGATCCAATCAACAATTATATAATAATAATATTTAATAGAAAAATAAATATAAAATTTTTAATATGATTCGATATAACTCTTTGTTTATATATATGTTGTTATTCCATTACGTATTTTTGTAACTTTAGAAAGCTGCTACACGATATCACGACAATTTGGAAAGCAAAACGCAAATAACTTTTGTCCCTCCGGTTAGGTAACATGTCCAATGCTTACTTAACTTTTGTTCAATACTCATTATTTTACAAGTTATATTGATGTTTGGTTTGCTACATTTTACATTTGACAAACTATTCAAGCTTCAAAAATAGGATGAGTGATTACCTCTCTTATTGTTCATATTAATAATAAGAGTAAATTACAGTTTGATACTTGAGTTTAGAAGGTAATTACAGAAATATACCTATGATATTAAAAATTATTGTTTCATACCTGTTAGAAATTTAGAAGGTACTTACAAAAACATACTTGTGGTATTAAAAATTATTGTTTCATACTTGTCAGAAATTATGAAATCAAATTTCAAACAATTATAAAACAATAATTTTTAATACCACCGGTATGTTTATATAATTACTCCATAAATTCAAGTATAAAACTATAATTTACCTTTATAATAACTAGTACTTACGTTATTTTGACGCATAAACGATGTGGGATTAGAACCACTTACAACAACAATTTTTTTTCGATATTGAATTTGGAGAGTATTCTAAAATCCTCATGTAAGAGACAATTCTAAATAAAGATTTTGAAGTAAAATTCGGGATCTCAATTTTTTTTGGAAAGTTGATCGGTGGGAGTCTGGGAGCAATTTCAAGTACATATAATCCGGCTATGGGTACATGAAATCCTCAAATGCATGAATGTTTCATTCCGGAGGGTGTGTGAGGAAAACCAATTTAGTACTAATCAGTACAAATTAGATGAGATATAAGGCATCAGATTTCAACACCTTCAAGAATTGTTTTTTTTTGAAGGAACACCTACAATAAGTTGCTTGTGGAATTAAACAATTAACCATCCCCTATTGTCATCCATTGGAACGCCATAGCATATAACCAAGATGAATCAATTACTACTCCTATTAAAGAGAAATTTTAAATTTTAATACACAATAACACTCACCATTGCCATAAGATTTTCTCAATAAATATTTGACCTTTTTTTTATTCAAACGATTTACTAATGTACAATACAATGAATATATACAATCTAAACATAAAAGGAAAAAAAGATCAAGCTCAGGATTTTCTTAACATTTTTATTTTTAACTTGCTCACAGCACCACACTAAATATTTTGCATATCCAACTGGCCCCGCAAATTATTCTGTAAAATCTTGAGAGGGGTGTGTTAAAAGATATTTCCTATTCTTACTGCAATATTAGCTTCCTAGTTTCATATGTATTAGTTTCCTAATTAGTTTAGTTTCCTGTTTTATTATAAACCCTATGTTTCCTATTTCTATTAGGTTTTATATTCTTAGCTTATATGTAGGCTTGTATTCGTCTTTCACAATAACTTCAATAATATACATCAATAATACAAGAGTTTTTTCTCCAATCATTCTTTATTTTTCTAACATGGTATCAGAGCTATTGATCTTATTTTGAGAGTCATATTTTGAGCTTCCGCAATTTTGGCGGGCGGCACGCTTTAAGCCGCCCACTCGGACATAACCTCATACCGCTCGCCCGAACATAGCCTCTTTTTCCTTGTTATATACTATTATAATCTTTACCAAATAATCACCCGTGAGTCAGCAGCAGCAGCATTAGCATCACCACACCAACCCCTGCTGAATCTTCACCTTCACCCCATTGGCACCTACAGCAGCACACCTCAAAGCCCTGCCCTCCCTCTCTCTCAAACTTTTGCCCTCACTCTTTCTCTCAGCACTCCTCAAATTCGCCATAACATACTCTTATTGGGGACAGAGAAGGAGAGAGGGAGAGTGAAATTATTCTGATTTTTGTAAGGA
The DNA here is from genome assembly GCA_023935145.1 of Bretschneidera sinensis. Classification (NCBI taxonomy): domain Eukaryota; kingdom Viridiplantae; phylum Streptophyta; class Magnoliopsida; order Brassicales; family Akaniaceae; genus Bretschneidera; species Bretschneidera sinensis. Next base: position 97,232,578 of record CM043701.1, read on the forward strand.
AGAAACTATACGCAATCAATCAATTAGATCAAGATGCAGCCGACTAACGGTCCTGATCTGAGCAACCCACCGAAGCAGCAAGCGCAGCCGCAGCAAGCACATCAACAGTGGGTACCGCATTCACAGCAACAGCAACAGTGGATGGCAGCTATGCAGTACCCAGCTGCTTCTATGGCGATAATACAGCAGCACCTCCTCATCCTCCTCCTGTTTCACCTACATCACCCCCACCATCACCACAACCGCCAGGGAGTTCACCTCCACCTTCAGCATAACTGCCACCTCTCTCCCATCTGGTAAGAGCCCTTTAAACACAGAACCAAATCAGCAGCAGCATCACCAGAGCAGCGTCAGCATCCCCCCACGCACATACCATTATGCCTTCTTTAAACCCAGCCTACATGACTCAGGCCGACGTTGCTGTTTTGCCCAGCCTTCAATCCACAAATCACGCTGATGTCAGAGCACCCACCAGCCCTCCTATGCCCCACGACGTCACTATCTTTACCAGCCTTCAAACCCCAAGCCATGCTGATGTCAGCGCACCCCCCTGCACTTATCCATCACTTCATCCCACTTACCCGGTTTACCTAGCCACTAATCAAACTACAATGCAGCCCTATCCCACGAACCCAATAACAATTAAAACCCCCACCAAAATTCTCAATAACCCACCTATGCCCCTATTCCACCAGACCCCTCTCCAACCCCACCTTCAACTCAATCCCCACCCTCGCAATCCCCTCCTCCGGCCACACTATCTCCACCGCCACCTCAACAACCTGTGACATCACCAACACGTGCAACAACTCAAGCGCAGGGTGCATCTGCAACACCACCATCACCATCTCAAGGAGCCATTGACTCCCAAGTCACCTCTCAACAAACATCATCATCTTGTGCACCAATTCAAACACCATCACCATCTCGTGGAGCCACTGAATCCCAGGTCACCTCTCAGCAAACATCACTAGCACGTGTAACAACTCAAGCGCAGGCTGCATATGCAGCACCACCATCACCATCTCAGGGAGCCATTGACTCCCAAGTCACCTCTCAGCAAGCGTCACCATATTGTGCAACAACTCAAACACGAGCTGCATCTATTCCACCATCACCATCTTGTGGAACCGCCGAATCCCAAGTCACATTTCAACAAGCATCAGCAGCATCATCAGCATCAGCAGCAGCAGCAAGTTATCACCCCGTGATTCTGATTCGGGTCCTGCCAAGTCATCACCCATGATTCTCTCAGCATCATCAGCAGCAGCATCACCATCAGCATCAACAGCATTAGCATCAGCATCACCAGCATCAACAACAACTCAAACACGAGCTGCATCTATTGCACCATCACCATCTTGTGGAACCGCCGAATCCCAAGTCACATTTCAACAAGCATAACCAGCAGCATCATCAGCATCAGCAACAGCAGCAAGTTATCACTCCGTGATTCCGCTCCGGGTCCTGCCAAGTCATCATCCATGATTCTCTCAGCATCATCAGCAGCAGCATCACCATCAGCATCAACAGCATCACCATCAGCACCATCAGCATCAACAGCAGCAGCATCATCAGCATCAGCAGCAGCAACAAGTTATCACCCGAGATTCCGCTTCGGGTCCTGCCAAGTCATCACCCGTGATTCCGCTCCGGGCCCTGCCTGTCACTCGTCTTTTCTGTGCTTCGTTGATTCAGTTTACAAACTCAAGTTGGCATCCATTTTACCACCTTAAGTTTGAGGGGGGCTGTTAAAAGATATTTCCTATTCTTACTGCAATATTAGCTTCCTAGTTTCATATGTATTAGTTTCCTAATTAGTTTAGTTTCTTGTTTTATTATAAACCCTATGTTTCCTATTTTTATTAGGTTTTATATTCTTAGCCTATATATAGGCTTGTATTCGTCTTTCACAATAACTTCAATAATATACATCAATAATACAAGAGTTTTTTCTCCAATCACTCTTTATTTTTCTAACAGGGTGAATCAATGAAATCATTAAAATAATTGTGTATGATACCCTACTTTCAACTTTCAAGATTCAAACTCTATGCTAGTCAAGAAATTAATAAACAAAACAGAAGATGTGGCTTCAAGGGCAGTTGGAAGTGAGGCATGTCAAGCCAATAAGGTCTGTGTTTTTATTAGTACCTAGTCTTTTAATTGCAGTGTTTGATAATAAGAGTGCAAGTCTAATTAAGCCTGCCTGCATGTTTTTTTTTCTTCTCACAAATAAGGTTCCTCTCTTTACTCTATGCCATCGAAGTCAGAACTTGTCTGAAATTAAAGCTGTGCTTAATTGATCCCTAATCTATAACTTGCCTTTTTTGTTGTCATATTTAGAGAAATGTACATGGAGAGACCTGGTTTCTTCAGTAGGAGTAGTTTGTTTTGGTATTTGATAGGAGTATCTTTGTCAATCATGGAGTTGTCATTTGGCAATGACAAGATAACTCCAACGCGATCCATCAGCGATGGAGATACATTAGTTTCCTCAAACCAAAGATTTCAATTAGGCTTCTTCTCTCCCGGCAACTCAAAAAACAGATACCTTGGAATATGGTACAAGAATTGCCCTGATACAGTTGTGTGGGTTTCCAACAGAATCAACCCAATCACCAATACAAATGGTGTTTTAGCCATTAGTACTGAAATTAGACATCTTGTTCTTCTTAATGAAACAAAGCAGAAGATGATCCGGTGGCAAAGCTTTTAAATTGTGGAAACTTTATGCTGATGGAAAATAAAAATATTCTGTGGCAGAGCTTTGATTACCCATCAGACACATTGCTACCAGGCATGAAGTTAGGATTGGACTTAAAGTCGAGTTTTGAACGATATTTAACATCCTGGAAAAGTGCTGATGATCTCTCCTCTGGAGACTTTACTTACGGACTTGACATCCATTTTTTGCCTGAATTAGTTATTGCCAACGGATCAACCAGAAAGTACTAGTGGACCATGGAATGGAGTTCGTTTTGGTGCTGTTCCAACAGTTCCAAACTTGGTTTTTCAGCCAAAACTGGCGTCTAATAGGGATGAATTGTATTAAATGTATCAGCCTGTTAGCAACATGGTTATCATGCAATTAAGGCTGAATCAATCAGGTTTCGCAAAATGGCTGATATTGAGTGAGAAATATTCTAACTGGGGTTGTTTATACACGGTTCCATTTGATCGATGTGATAGGTACAATTATTGTGGTGGTAATAGCATTTGCAGTATCAGCAAGCCAACTGCCTGTAAATGCTTCAAGGGGTTTGTTCACAAATCAGAAAATGTGAAAAATTGCGTAAGAGAATCAGCATTAAAAGTCCTGGTTTACAAAGCTTGTAGGGATGAAGTTGCCTGACCTATCAAACATACGGCTGAACAAGGGAGCTATGAACCTTAAAGAATGCAAGGCAGAATGCTTAAAGAATTGTTTGTGTAGTGCTTATGCTAACTCAAATGTCAGTAAAGGGGGCAAGGGTTGTTTGTTGTTGTTTGGTGTCCTGACTGATATCAAGGAGATCTCAGAAGAATACATTGGCCAAGATACCTACATACGATTGTCATTGCCACCTACAAAACAAGGTATGTATTGTAAGATTTTTGTGTTTTTTTTATAATTAAATTAGGAATGTTCTTTGTTGGCAATGCAGATCAATGAACTGATTAATTAATCAGAGAAACATAAATTTTCAACAAAATAATTATATACATTTCTTCATTGATGTTTCCTGTAGAATCAATTAATCATTCACAGAGCAACATCCAACCGGTTTCAATCATTGTTGGCATTTTTATCTGGGCCTGGTATTCTGCATTATCTGGAAGATAACCAAGAAAAGAGGTAAGCACATTTATCCAGCTAACAGCTTTGCTGATTTTCTTCATAGACTGATTTTTATAAAGAGGGATTCTATGTGGGTTCAAGTTAGATTAATTGGACCTGGGACTGAATCCCACTGACACCAAGGATCGAGGGAAAAGGAAATGGTGAAATCAACCTCCTGTTCTGTAGTCCATAGGCTCAATGAGCCTCCTAAGAGTACACACTAAAAAACAAGATTCTATTGAAAAGCATATCTCTGACCCTGTATTCAATTAGTAGGCCTGGAAGCCAGGAAGGAAGATATGGAGGTACCTTCATTCGATTTTGCTACCATTAGTAGTGGGACGAACAATTTTTCTCGTGCCAACATAATTGGAGAGGGTGGCTTTGGTCATGTTTACAAGGTAACCTGATCTTATATATATATATATATATATATATATATATATATTATTGTTCAGTCAACAAAAAGGTATACAGTATTCTCTAATCAGAAGAATATGCAGGGCAATCTTTCAACAGGAGAGGAAATAGCTGTGAAGAAGCTGTCAAAGGATTCAGGACAAGGTGTTGAAGAATTTATGAGGTGGTAGTGATTGCCAGACTTCAACACAGGAATCTTGTTGGACTTTTTGGTATCTGTGTGGAAGGAGATGAAAAGATAACATCTATGAGTTTATGCCCAACAAAAGCTTGTCTGATTTCATTTTTGGTATGAGTATTTTGACCCTTTATTAATTAATTATTTATTCAGTAACATGGATTTTGCTTACTTTTATTGTTATTCATGAATTGAAATTGAATCTCTGTTAGTGATTTTAAATGATTAAAAAAAGTTGCATAAATTAAAAGATGTAATTTTGAGATTTACAAGTGGTGGAAATGATGTGCAGATCATAAAAGAAGAGCATTACTGGCGTGGCAAAAGCGCTTTGACATTGTTATGGAAATTGCAAGGGGACTTGTCTACCTCCACCAAGATTCTAAACTTCAAATCATTCATAGGCATCTCAAAGCAAGCAATATTTTACTGGACAGTAACCTAAACCCTAAAATGTTGGACTTTGGCTTGCCAAAAATCTTCGTAGGTGATGGCGAAGAAGCAAATGCAAAGAGAGTTATCGGATCATTGTAAGTTGTAGTTTCTCTTATCATAAATTTTACTGTAGCGATCAGTTGAAAGAAGTCATATTTGAATTTGATAATTAATCCGTGCAGTGGCTATATGGCGCCCGAGTATGCATTTGAAGGAATATTTTCAGTGAAATCCGATGTTTTTAGCTTGGGCTTTCTGGTACTGGAAATAGTAAGTGGGAAAAAGAATCGAGGATTTCAGCACACTGATCACCACCATAACCTTTTGGAGCATGTACGTACTAGAGAAAATATTATGCACTTGTTCTCGTTCTTTTTCTCCCCCTTTATTTGGATGGACTTAATTAATTAAGCATAGATATAACTTGCAATTAATGTTTTAGGCATGGCTGCTGTGGAATAAAGGTTGGGCCTTGGAACTAATGGATAAATGCTTGGAAGAATCTTGTGTTAATAAAAACCAAGTACTAAGAAGTATTCAAGTGGGTTTATTATGCTCTCAAGAATTCCCTGAAGACAGGTCATCAATGTCATCCATAGTTGTCATGTTGACAGATGATGGAGCAACAATGCTTCAACCTAAACGCTCTGGTTTCTTCTCTACGGAACAAGTTCTTCCACCAATGTCACTGCAACACCAACCAAAGAAGAAGGGAATGCTTTAACTTATCCAGTCATGGAAGCTAGATAGAAAATTTACCCTTTTCTTTCTTATTCTAATTTATTTGAATAGTCAATCCATTTGTAGCAAATTTTGAATGTTATATTTATGGGTTCTGGTTTGCTTACCATTTCTGTTTGGATCAATTTACTCTCTCTCTCTCTCTCTCTCTTTGGCTGAATATGTCGCATAATCAGCTAGGCTTTGTGGTAGCATTGATCCCTCTCAAAAGGGAAGGCTAAAAGCGAACTCGGAACAATAGTCTTTTGTTGTTGTTTTGAGAATTAGGGATGGTTAGGTTGTGAAACAATGGTTCTCTGACCATCCCCAATACTCAAAACATCAACAAAAGACTGCTGTTTTGAGTTCTTCAAGTCGACAAGTTCTCCCAAAGAAAGAGAAAGAAAAAATTACTTGAAGAATTATCACAATTATCTGATGATAGTGATGATAACAACACGCAAACTCTTGATGATTTGTCTGATTTTGATAAAGCAGCTAACCTATCAAACCCATTATTTCAAGATTCTCAAGATCCATATGATGCTTTTGATCTATCCTAAGATTTGATCAAGGGTCATCTTCAAAACAACTCATATTAGAAGACATAAAGCTTCTACTTTCGGTGAAGTTTCAACAAAGTAAAGATAACCGACAACGCATCTTACTTTTCAAAGCTGGTCCAAAAGCAAATAGTAAGATGCCCTCCGGCGCATCCTACTTTTCAAAATTAGCAACATTTCAATAATGTAAATTAGGATTTATCCCTGTAAAGCAAGATTTCAGATCTCGGATTTCAAACTCTTTGAAATCTGGAATCTATCTATAAATATGTAATTTTTATATAACACAGGCAGAGCACATTTGAGAGATAAAATTTGTAAGTTTTCTTTTTTACTTGTTATCTAATTTCCAAGAAGTATATAAATATTTTCAAATTTTATGTTTCAATTTCATGTTCCAAATTTATGTTTATATTATTATTGTGCACAATTTTGGTCTCTAGCTTTGTGTCTCTGTTGTGTTGGTAAGCCACTGAAAATCCGTTGGTAAGCCCATTATTGTCTAGTTTTGACTTAGAGTGTTCCCGGTGGCGTTCCCGCAGTAGTTACTGTAGGAATTTTGTCATTTTCTAATCTCTTATGACAAGTTTATTTAGAAGACGAAGATAGGGTGATGATTCATCCGTGTTTGGATCAAACTCCTCTTCACCTCTAAGAGATTTTGATTATTCTAATCAAAGCATAAATAGTTCAATGAATAGTCAAGAAGTCAATATTGCCAAGATAGAGCAAGATCTGCTCAATTGGTATATTCCAAAACAAAATGTTAACAAAATATATCAAATAGGGACATTTGATTTCAAATCAAATTATTCCATCAAAACAACTTAGCAAACATATTCAATTAAAAATGAAAATGAAAATATTAAATTACTTCATTAGCATCCATTCAAAAACACAAACAAGAAGGTTTTAAATATTTGCACCTAGGATTAGTGCAAATAGCTGTTAAACCATTGTATCGATGGGGAATTGATACACCTGTCATGATGATGCTAATAGATGCTAGGCGTCTAAAATTTTTCAAATTCATTATTATCATTAATAGAATCAAATTTAGCGAATGGTCCTGTTTATTTCAACTGATACCCAAATTTTCCTGTTGATGTTTGCAACCCTCATCTTCTTGACACTTTAACCTGAAATATTCAACTAAAGAGTTTAGATGTCAAAACCAGTGCAAGAAATATAACCTTAATATACATAGCATGTTACAAAGTTATGACTAACAAAAATCAACCCTAAAGCTTTGCTTCAAACCAAGCCAGGAGAAACTCTTCTGCTTGAAGCAAATACCTTTCATGCAAATACTATAACTCCTAAGTTATTAAAATGGAATCAAATGTCTCTCTCTCTTTGACTTGAATACTTGCAAAACAAGAAAATAGTTCCAAAACTATAACTAAAAAACCTTCAGGGTAACTGAAAACTTAGCAAGCAACAAATATGACATCAGCTTTATAAATGATGGCCTAATAATAGGCTGTGGGTATCCAGATATCAATGACTTCTCCTAACAGACCAACCAATTAGTAAAGTTTTCAAAGACTTCATATATAGCTTCAGAAGGGAAGTAAATTGAAATGAAATCATTCAATGGCTTAAAGATATAAAAAAAAACATGAAAATAAATATAAAGTATAAGTTTTTGGGTTCGGAGTTCCTTTCAAGTTTTTTTAGATCTCATGTAAATTTTGGAAAAATAGGCCCTAGTAAAGTCTTGGAAACGACGAAAATTCCAATTCTAATAAAAATGTAAAAAAATATGAACTGTACCTTTTGAAAAATAATCGATTTCTTCTCGAACTTGCTTTAGCTAATTAGCTGACTCAGTATCTATCGACAACGAACCATGCTATGATTAGATTGTGTTGAACTTAAAGATATGTTTAGTAAGAGAGAAAAATAAGAGGAAAGTGAAGTAAGATGATAGAAAACTAAGAAGATTTGACTTTTTCTTTTATGTGTTTAGTAAAAAGAATGGAAAACTAAGAGGAAAATATAGTTTTCTCTCACCATTATTTAGTAGAGTGGAAGAATGAGAGGAAAAATGTAAGTAGTGTTATTTTTACCATTATATATTTCATAATGTTAATGAATATTAATTTAGGAGATTATAATGAAGGTTAATTGGTAAATTGATAAGTTCATCTCTTTTCTCTCCTATTTTTCAATCTCCAATCCTCCTAATTTTGGAGGATTATGATTTGTACATACAAGTGGAAAATAAATTTTTTATTAATTTTCTTTCTTCTCACTTTTCTTTCTTACTAAACTAGAGAAAAGTTAATTTCCCAAATATTTCAATCTTTATACTTTTATTTCCTCTCACTTTCTACTTTGTTGGAAATTAATTGGGCTGAGCGCCCATGATGAGCTGCCCGCCCAAGTCATTTAAATGGAAAAATTGGAGGGAACGATTTAAGAGAAGTTACCATAGTGAACTCTACATAAGAGAAAAAACATGAGAACCTTGGGCATGATGGTTGTGTATGTTTTCTAGAGAGAGAGAACTAATTTCTAGTGAGAGAATCTACACATTATTCTTTTTGTAGAAATTTTATGGTTCTTGGGTGGTGAAATTTGTATATTTTCCAAAATTATGATTGTATACACGATCGTTGGCGAGTTTTGAAGCCTAAAGAACCAGCTAAGAGTCCAAATGCAAGAAGAATTTCAGTTTGAATAAGTAAGAACCAAATCCACTACTTAAACTTTGTTTCATTGGTATCATAACATGGCTAACGTTTTTTGGGTGAATATGGTCTCTGTGAATATGAATGCATGTATCAAATCGATGTAGAATGCATGAAAGTTCATAAAACCCAAAATTTATAAAGCTTTGATACTTGAAAATGAAAAACAATTCATTCCTTAATAATGTGCCATGAAAATTGATATATATGTAGCCTATTGTATGTTAATAAGATATGGAAAATATGGGATGATAACTATCAAAGAGGAGAGAGAAAATCAAAACCCTAGTTAATATTACCGAAAATTTGATTTTATGTCATAATTTGTAAAGTTAAATTCATATAAAATTTTTATTGCTAGATAAATGATCTTATAAGCTTTCCAACGGTATAAAGAACACAATTTTTGGTCAACTGTGTAGAAGGAGAAAACAAGCTTGGAAGTTTTATAATTTTCGGGTTGAAATTGGGGCTGGAGGTTAAAGACAATCTCAAGATAGATCCTATCTCACACGCCAAGGGAAGAGTGGTTTCACTCTTCCCAATTTCGAAGGCCTAAATAAAATACTGACCCCACCATTGAGCTAAAGACCGTCGAACAAAGTGTCTATCATCAGTTCGGTAACATTCAACTGCTGAAAAGGTGGTGCGTATCTTCTATGCTCCTCTGGTGCTTTTTGTTGATTTCTAGTGTTAGTTGAATGAGTAACCACCATTTCAACCACCGTTAGCGCGTGGCGGCACGTGACAAGGGATAGTGGTGGATGAAATTTCTTTTTGTTTAGAAAATATTTCTAGTTTTTCTATAATTTTCTCAAAAAATAATTTTTGAAAAATTATTTATTACTATTGTTGGTTAAGGCAACCCAAGAGGGGGTGGTCCATCCATGATAATTTCTCATAAAGCATAGTCTTGACCTTCCAAAAAAAATCTCATCATATTTTTCCAATAACTATGATTTGTTTCGGTGAACAAAAGAGGTCTAGTGGAGGAATGACCTTCACTAAGCATATTTCCTACAATGGTTGCCATAAGATCTACTCTATGATTTTAAGCCTAATTAAGAGTACTTAGCTCAAATACCAATTTTGATTAAGGCAATCCAAGATGGGAAGTGAATTAGGTTAAAAACTTTTTCAAACAATTAAAAATTAATCTTAAGATAATCAGGTAAGCTAGAAAAGTAATCAATATATGAGCAATAAATATAAACTTGTTGAAAATAAGAGAGTTAAGGAAGAGAGCTTGTAAACTTGATTTATAGTGGTTTGGTCACTCCTTATGCCTAGTCCACTCCTCAAGAAATCTTGTTGAGAGTTCACTTCACTATTCCAAATAAAAATTACACCAAGCAACTTCTAAGATGTTGCCCAAACCTTTACAAGATATTTTCTCTCACTAAAAAAATTTCTTACAAGTGTTTAATACCTAAACACTCAATAAACCTCACAAAGAGTTACATCAACTCTTTTTGAACAAGAGAATAAGGGAATGATTGTAGTACAACAAGAAAGAGGGCTTAATGAATGATTACAATTGAAAAATTCTCTCTCAAACACACTTAGCACAAGAATGGTTTAATTGGAAATTTTGGAAGCTTGATTTTTGCAATAAATGAGCTCAAGTATGTTCTAGTTGAAACAAATACTCATTGATGATGGGTATTTATGCTTCTAGCTTCTTATGGCCATTTGATACAAAATATGGTCCTTTAGTGCATTAAATGCACTAACCCACATCTTAATTTTTAAAACTAATTGTTATTTTGTTAGGGTAGTCGATTTTATTAAGAAGGTAGTCGACTATCTCTTTGAAAATTAAGGCATAAAACAGAGTTTTTGAGCTTGTAGTTGACTACCCTAAAGAGGTAGTCGACTACCTCAAGAATTTTGAATTAGGTATTTAAATTTTGTGGAGGTAGTTGACTACCTGAAGTCTCTGTCCAATTTTGAAGTTAGGCCACATTTCATGTAGTTGACTATCCTTTTCTGGTAGTAGACTACCTGTCATGCAAAAACCATTTCTTACTTGAAAACTTGTAAAACTCATTTGTGTAAAATATTTTTTGAGCCATAATTGAACTAAGAGCATAGAGAGGAATTAACAAATGAATTAAACTTAGCTAGACTAAAAATCCTTTCATTATGCTTCTTCTTCTTCAAATCAACTTCAAAGTACCATGGATTTCCATATGCGCGCATTGCTCCACATGTGTATACCTTGCACCATTGTGTTTGCCTTGCACATTGTCACTTAAAATGACTGGATAAAATAGAAGTAGCACAATAATATGTTTTTCATTATCAAAATCAATGTGTTTTTTTTTTTATAAAAAAATAAAGAATAAATAAATAGTAATTTTTTTTGGAAAATTTCTTAAATTTAAATTTAGCCAAATTTGAGTGCGATAAATTTAATTTTGAGCTTGAAATTATTATTATTTTTTAAATTAGGTCTACATTTAGTAAGAGCTTGTGAAAGTTCTTGGATTTCTTATTTTCTCTATAGTTAATTGATTGTGTGCGTATATTTTTTGTAATTGAATTTAATAATTGACTATCAATTTAAATACTTACACATTACACGATTCTTAAATGTAGTGAACATGACACTCTTTTAAGAGTTTATTAATTATGAAAATGATTTAGAATATACAATATATAAGCACATAGATGTAGTGGTAAAGAAGTAGGGTGAAGTTATAATTGTTGATCCTATTGTTCGTAAATATCTTAAGGCCTAAGTCTTGTTTGAGTCCCTACCGGATGATAAATGGGAATATGTGAAGACCACTCTAAAGCATGATCGAAATGTAAAAAAAATAGTTTTATAAAGGTCACGAGTGAGTTGAAACTGGCAAAAGAATGGCGTCTTCTTTCAAGAATAAGGCAAATTATTGTATTGTCACAGTTTCCTAATCTCTACAGTGCAAGGCACTTGAGTTTTATAGAAAATAGGGATCTCTTGATGATTAAGATGGGAAAATAAGTAATAGATGAGGAAATATGTTTTTTTTGCTCATACAAATCACTTGTATATTTTCGAAAGTGATCAACGTTTGACTGATAAATTACCTATCATAATCTTTACTGATGAGAAAAAGAAAGAAAAATAGTAGACCGTGTTGGTAGGTTGTTTATTTTTATTGTGGTATATATATATGAATGAATCTAAGTTAATGGAGTGGAACTTGGTGTTTTCTTTTGTAAATATTTGTTCTTAGCATGATAAATGAAATGAAATGCTTCTTTTCTAGAATGTTTTATAAATTTCAAGTTTATGATCATGCAATGTGCTTGTCATGTAATGTGCTTGACATGCTAAACTTAGTGGGAGTTCTAATGTTGGTAGAATTGAAATGAATTCTCATCTAGGACTTAAATTTTGTATGAATTAGACTAAGTTTATGATGATTAAAATTTTTTACGTGGGAGATAATTGAGAGCATATCAAACATTCAATTTTGTATCTCAAGTAAAATTATCATCGAATTAGTTTGTATTTTCTGCAAAATAAATGTGTGTGTGTGAATACGATTATGAATATTCTAGTATTTGATTTAGTGATATGTCTCCATGTAGTTATTTAGACCATGAATTCAAATCCTAAGACTATTAAAGCTGAGTTGAGCGAGGGTTAAAATTGAATGGTGAAAACTTTAAAGTTTAGAACAAAAAGATTAAGTACATCCTTGAAGCACTAACTGTTAAGATTTCATTAACAACACCATGAGTGAACCTCAATGAGGAACGTATGCTCAAAGTGAAAGAGATCATGAGGCTTATGAATTTTGGAATAGGAATGATAACATTTTTCGCATGGTGATGCTGAGCAATATGCAATATGCAATATGATCTCACATATGAGCATGTAAAGTGTGATACCACTCAAGCTGAGTTGATCTGAAAAAAAAAGTATAAGGGTTTCTCTGCCAAGTTGAGGTTTCTTGTTGTCAAGTTTGGCATTTACGAGAAGTGCTTAAATCATTCAATAAGGCAACATCTTGTTGAGATGTCAAACAATATAAAGGCTAATGGCAGAAGGTTACCCCTTAACTGATGAACAAGAGTTTAAGATAGTAATCTAATCTCAACCTAAGAATTGAGAGCACATAAAAGCTAAAATGATGCCTAATGACAAACTTAAAGGTTTTGATGAGATTGTGTGTCACCTGAAACTTTTAGATGAGCATCTTGAGGCTGTTGGGCATTCAGGTCAAGCTTCTATTACTTTATCTAGCTTGCATAAGGCTTTGGGCCTAAAGCACGAAAAATGTAAAGAGATCGTACTAGCACCCAAGAAGATTAAGAAATGCAAAAAGGGTAAGTGTGATGGTAAAAGGGATAATACCATGATGAGTTGCTATAAGTGTAACTAGCTGGGTCACTTTGCTCGTGATTGCATTGAGCCGAAAAAGGTATTACCCTAGTCCACTTCTTTAGTCAATGCTATGTTTCTAGAATCTCGTCCTTTATGGATTATAGACTCGGGATTGGCATATCATATAGTTAGAGACCAAGGAGCATTATAGGGTACCGTCGAATCTGACAAATTACACAATGGATATGTGTGAGGAGCACTTTAAGAGGTTAAGATAAGGGTTCAAAAGCCTATTAGCTAAGGTTGACCGGTGGTCAAATTATATACCTTAGTTCAATAGAGTTGGTCTTTGCATTAAATCTTTTTAGGCTTTGTTTTAATATAATTTGCTATGATGTTGTGTTGATGTATTGTTGGAAGCAGACTTCTATATTGTAGTTATGTATTAAATAGTTTCCAAACACTTGATATGGTTTATGTTTTGTAAGATAGTCATAATTGTAGTTGTTCTATTTAATTACATCTTCATTCTCTATGAATTGTTGATGCAAAATATTCGTAATTAGATAATGAAATGGATTAGCTAGTAACATGTTGGGCTCACTCACTAGTAATATTATTGTATGCATGTGACTTTTGTCTACCTGATAGAACAACTAAGAACCATTTGATACATAAACTAGAACTAAGATCTCATTGCTAGCAATCCATCTAGACTTTTGTGGTCCAAAAGAATTTATTTAAGACATGTTGGAAGGTTATCATAGAACAATTGTCCGTTCCTAAAATTTCGCAACAAAACATTATTGCAGAGTGACAGGATAGGACGTTGTTAGAAATGGTTAAGTTATTGGTTGAAACTATTTTCACAATGTTATAATGGAAATAACTGGTCAAATGTTGCCTATATGCTTAACTATGTACCTTCTCTATCAGTTACTTTTATTACTTAATTGACTATGAATAGGTTTGACATATGATCTAAGTTAATTAGTGACCTTGGGGGTCAATGCTTATGTTCATAGCTCTTCTTATAAGCTTGGGAAGTTGAGTTCAAAATATAAAAGTGTATCTTTAGTAGATATTTAAAACACTTCAAAAGGATGTGTTCATTGATGAATAAGAAAATAAAAGTTTGACTGGACTTGACAGAAGATAAGAGATTAATTATTTTTCCTTAGATGGGGTTAGATTGATAAGTTTCTTTTAGCTCTATAAGATGAAGGGTCTGGATCATGTTAGTGCACCCAATCAATCAATTGAGATTAACAAGGTTATTTCTAAACCTTATCAACCTAGTAGGAGGGATACATTGATTGTTGGTTTATTTGAGGCTTACCTTAAGAATCATAGTTGCATGGAAGTAATCCGAAAAGGATCTCTTGTTGCTAATATATGCTTAAAAAAGAAGTTTTTATCATCCCTGGAAAGGAAAATGGATACAAATAATGGATGAAGTATTGGAGTTTATGAGAAAACTGACCATGTCTGAGACTTAGTTAAGCTCTTACTTATCATAGAGTGATTGAGAGAAAGTGGATTCTCAAGATCACGCGAAAAACAATAGGAAAATGAGTTTATTGAGAGGTAAAAGGCTTGTTATATGGTGAAAAACTATATCCAACAAGAGGATGTAGGTCGTGAGGTTTGCTTGCTTTACCTCTATTCACCTCATTCTAGCAATCATCATAATTCTAGGCTCGAGATAACACCAAATGAACGTTGAGATTACATTTATCAATGGAGAACTAGATGACTAAATCTACAGGGAACAACTTGTACTTTTGTGTTAGAAGGTCAAGAGCGCAAAATATGCTAGCTCTAATGTTTTGTATATGGCCTGAAGTATTCATCTAGATAGTTGTATTGAAATTTCATCAAGCTATGAAAACTTATGAGTTTCCATGATCAATGAGGATCACTGTATGTATGTAAAATGATCTAAGGATAAATTTGTAAATTTATCACTCTGTATAGATGATATTTTGTTGGCTAGAAAGATAAGGAGCTTGTCTCCAGTTAAGAATGGTTGTTGTCTCATTTTTTTTAAAGATAAAGGACTTAGGAGAAGCCGATTATGTACTTGTGTGAAGATATATAGAGATCGTTCAAGGAATAGTTCAATTTACACAAGAGCAATCCTGTAGACACTCCTATATCTAAATAAGAAGGTATAAGCCTTAGATTATGTCCTAAGACTCCATAAAAGAAGAAAGAAATTGAAGGATTTTTTTACTTTAGCATTTGTGGAAGCTTGATGTATGCTAAGAGGCATACTAGGCTCGATATTTGCTAAGCCTTGTAGCTAGTGAATAGTTGTAAGTGGAATGAAGCATTAGAGAATGGTCAATAAGGATCCACATATACCTTAGAGCAGTGCAAATGACTATGCCATAGAGGTTGAGTTCATAAATTTTTCTGCTACAGTGCAAGAGGTAGAATAGCTCAAGAGTTTCTTGAAAAAACCAGAGTTGTTACTAATGTCTTGGAACTAGTGACAGTCAACTTTGATAGTCAAGTTGGTATTACTTACCTATGGGATCTTTAATGTCTTGGTAGGGCCAAGCTCATTTTTTTTAATATAAGAATAACTTTTATTGGAGACATTGTGGATCAAAAGAATGTGATCCCATAATACATATTTACGCATTAGATAGTTGATCTAAATCTATCAATAGAGAAATAGTTTTGTCTTACATAAGATCTTTGGGTTTGCGTAGTGGTTGACTTAATCTCTATGTACTGGATAATTGTTGAACTTGATGTTCATTCCATATATTTTTGGGCATGTTGGATGTCTTATACATATTGATACTAGCACAAACACACGTGAAAGTATGTCACCGGGAAAAGATTAGATCTCTCACACTAGTGATTGCTTCAAGCGCTGAGACAGTGAGCTGAAATGAGACTTAATGTACTATTTTTTCCTTAATGAGAACAAGCCAAGTGTAGTGTGTTAAAAGTCACATTGACTAGAGTTAAGATGAGGTCTTGTGTTGAAGCGTAAAACTTAGATCAATTATGATAATCCCATGATCATGTAAACTTGGATGGAATTCGGATGCAAGTGCTTAATTAGGTGCACAAATCAGTGAGCTAATAAAAAACTCGAGCTTGGTGCATGAGAGCACGGAAGTGTCAGTTGCGACTAGGTTAAGATCCTTATGGTGATATATAGTGAAAAAAGACGTAGACATATGCTCTTATTGAAAAGAGTAAACCATTGTAGCATGTATTTTATACTACATGTGCTTAATTTGACATTCAAAAGAAGTGAGTGAGTGAATCTCTGCATCCTCATTGTGTGAGACCTTAGAGGCTAATGTAAATTAAAGCTCAGCTAGTGCCCTATGTAATTTTCGACTATGTTTTCGAAGGGATGAACTAATGTTTGCTACTTTAGCATGTTTCCGACGACAATGAATTAATTAGCTTTATAAGGCATGTCTAGGAAAACAGTTAGTCTGAAACAGAGAGATATAAGTGCGAAAGGAAAATTAATTTGTTTAAATCCACCACATGTATTCATCGGTCAACCAGTTATGTCGCTTTTTTGGAACTTGGACATAATTGTGGATACATAGTAAAGAAAGTAAAGTCTATTATAGCCTTTGAGATGTTAGGTATGCTAAGACTTGTGTAATAAAATAAGTTTAGGGCACATTGAGACACTTTTCTAATTCAATCTTTATTTAACATTCAAGTCGCTATATATTCCTAATATGTACATAGTATCGAGCTCCCAAGTGCAGGTATACTCGCAAATCGTATGACCCATTTGCCTGTATGAATTTCTTGAGGGGAAGTTTTAGTGTTGTAGATTCTCTTTGTCTCATTTGGTCGTTGTTGAGCTCATCAAGTGGGAAATGCTGGAATTTAACTGGGTCGGGCACCCATGATGGGCAGCCCACCCAAGCCATTTAAGCGGCCAAATTGGAGGCAACAGATTAAGAAAAGTTATTACCTTCTATCAACTTCCTTTCTCCAATGTTCCAATCAGGTAAAAGCCAAGAAACTACCGTAGTGAACTCTGCAGAAGAGAAAAAAGCGTGATAACCTTGGTTGTGCATGTTTTCTAGAGAGAGAACTATTTTCTAGTGAGAGAATCTACACATTATTCTTCTTGTAGAAAGTTCATGGTTCTTGGATTGTAGAAATTGCATACTTTTAGACATTATGATTATACACACTACCATTAACGAGCTTTGAAGTGTAAAGAATTGAAGAGGAGTCCAAATAAAAAAAAAAAAAATTTGAGTTGAATCGATAAGAGCTGAATCCAACTTAAACTTTGTTTTACTCTCGTACTAAACACTCTTGACAATTCTAGAATCATGAGGGACCAAAAAATCCATAGAAAATTGCATGAATATATCTCCGAGAAAAGGACATGATGTTTTTTATTAATCTCGCGTATTTTTACATGAATTAGTTCTTGGTAAACTAACAAAGACGGTATGAAACGTTTTTGGAGGTAAATTTTAGAGAATGAGACCTATTTAGTTGAAACCGTGGCTATAGCAATTGAAAAATCATCAAATTCTTTCAAAATGTAGTCTAATAAGGTCAACCTTATCTACATAAATCTGTCCATAGTCATGTTAAAGTTTTTTTTTTTTTTTTTCTTTTGAAATCCAAAGTTTAAAAAAAAAATTCTGATGCTTTTATAGGTACACTTAATACTTGGACATGTGGGATTGAGGCTGCTTAGCTTCCTAATGAGACGAGGTTAATTTAAATTTTAGAAACATTCCTTCTTATATTGTATGGTTTTGAATTTCCAGGAGGAAAATGGACAAATTAACTTATACTCCATATAACTTAAGGACCAGAAGTTGTTTAGCCCATACAAGATATAATAATTACAAAAACGAATGATAAGTCAAGAAATCATAGATTGGTCAAAGTTTTAAAAGTATCTAATTAATTTCTTTATTCGTTTGACTTTGTATGAATTTTAGAAATTAATGTGTGAATCCGCGTTCTCCGCCTCATACCCTACATGGAGATCTCAGAGTCAGTCAACCCGTTCATCCTCACATCAATTCAGGAATTGGGTTTCCGTTTTCAACAGTCTCGTCTCGGCCTTTACCTCACACATGGAATTATTGATGAGAAAAAGAGACAGTTACGTCCCTCACACACGTGAAATTATGGAAAAAGAAAAGCAGATATTAGTTAAGTATAAGATTTGATTACACATTACCACGGGATGAGTTCCAATAATACACGTCCACGTGTACGTGATAGACTTTTTGTGTGTGGTTCATTTCACAAGAAGTTCATATCTGGTACAGTGCCATGAAAGATGCATGGTATAATGGTTCATCTCATCATTAAATGACATGAGAAAAGAGAAAAAAAGATATTTTATTTTTATTTAAGGGTGAGATGGATACTTGTGTCATGTATCACTAGCTAGTCAAGAATTTTTCTCATCCCACAATACATGGAAAGGTTAGCTCTTGCACTACTTGTCGTGGATTGAGCTCCAATCCAAAAAAGTAGCCAAATTGGTGGAGTTACCAATCCACTATATATTTTTATTATTTTTTTCTTATTTAATCGATGTGTGATAATACATGCCCATATGTCCGTGACAATACGCAAGCTTAAAAAAAGTATTAACTTTTATAACCGTGAAATGATGTTTATGTATAATTCTTTTTAAACACGAAAAGTGAGCGATGATGAACTAACCTGTTAGATGAGATCATGGTAAATTTTAAATAGCCTCCCAATACAATGTAGTGTTTTGCAGTAGCGACAGCATCCATTACCGCTATTAGTCACACTCGTTTTGGTGCGTAATGGCAATGACCAAGCGGAATAGCAAATTGCGATGACTATTCTATAAATAAGAAGCATGAGATCAAATTAAGTTTCAAATGGAGTCAATCGAACTTGGGTCCTCAACAAGACTCAAAATCAGATAGTTGAATGTAACCTTACAAATTAAGAGTTTATTAATATCCATCATTGTTAATTGGAACGATTCAAGTCTTTCATATCTGCTGGTCTTCTACGTTTTTTCAATCTAGAAACAGAAAACAATAAAAATTTTCCGAATTATAAATTTTCCTTAGGTAACTTCTGCCAACCCGACCTCTATGTCGTCAGTATACCAGAAGGTCATTGCTCATGCCAGTTTGTCTGACTTGCTAATATAATTTGTCAGCTTGTATAGACTTATTATTTTCGGTAATTCCTTGTAACAGATCATCGTGTGGAATTCTTAAAAGTTTGATTTCTAATTTTCTATACCTTTTGACTAAGGTTATTAAAACTGTTTTGGTTTCCAGAAACACATAGGTCAAGCCAAACTTTTTTATAATTAAAAAAAAAAATGATTCATAAGCTGAAGACCAGTATTGCAACTATTATTAAATATTAAATAATATTTAACTCTACAAATGTTTTAACAAAAACTAGTTTGACGGTCAAAAACTGAAACTGGAGCTAAGCCAAACAGATTCTTTTCCGTGTTATGTTTTTTTTTTTTTGTTTTTTTTATGACTATTAAACTATAATTGATAGAGAAGAAAAGTGAAACAAAAGACGAGATAGAAGATGAAAAATAAGAAAATTGATATTTTTCATCATGTGTTTGGTAATAATGATGGGAAAAAGAAAAGAAAAATACAATAAAAAAAGTAACAAAAAGAAGAAGACAATTAAAAAAGTGGTTTATTTTAGCTTTCACTTTCCAATCATTTTAATTTGAGAGGTTTGTGACTTGTTTATGTGGAAAAAAAACCCAATCATTTTTTTTTTAACCAAATTGTAGAAAAACGTCCCCTCTCACTTCTTAATGACATTACATATGAATCGGTCAGATGTGATGCTACTGAGTTCATTTGTTTTTCACATCTAAATAGCAATTAATAGGTATGACCGAATCAGACCCAAATTTGTGTCTTAATACCATTCATGGACTAAAATACCCTCACAAAATTTTCAAAATCTTACAAATGCTTTGCCCAACCCTGCCAAATCGACACTTTTACTTGGGCCAGTTTAGCCCGGCGAGAGGTACCCAGATATTGATGTCAACATCTTCGAAGACGGTGACAGTATCCCGAACATCTCTCCCTCTCTTTATTTTCTTTATTTCTTTACCATAAATAGTATCTCTCATTCTCTTTATTTTCTTTCTTTCTTTACCAAAAAATTGAGGAGGACACAATGGTGGTTGATGGTGTCCGGACTGCATTTTCCAGCCACACCTTGATCACATTTCTATTTGCCCATAGATTGTTGAGATTTTACATCTAAAATCCACCTACTCAAAATTTAGGCCAAAAACATAACCACAACAATTAAATAGGCAAAACAAACAAAGAGTAAGAACACTAATAATTAATATGGTTCGATAACCCCTTTGCCTACATCCACCAATAACTCCACTATTATATTAATCTTCTACTACAACTTTAGGAAGAGCAACTTTGTCAAACTCTCACCCCAAAGTCATAATACAACAAAATCTCTTAACCTAGCTCTAGTTGTAAATGTCATATCTACTTGACAACCCAAAACCTCAATACACCCAAAGCTCTCATCCTAGCTTTAGTAGTAAACTCCTCTAGTTTACAATGTATATGGAATTATGAGTGTGCATTAAATCTTTTCTGAGACCCCTTTATATAGATGATATTTTCCTAATACTATTAGGAAAATAACAACATCATAGTAGACTATTACTACTTGTATAATCAACAATCTAATAGAAAACTACTACTATTCCTACTAGAACAAGCAACTACAAAATAGGAAACAACTTTTCCCAAACCAATTAGAAGTCTTCTTTGTGGAAATTGAGCCAAAGTCCTAACAAATCTCCACCTTGGCTCAAATTCTCCACCTCATCATCAAATTTTGCATTATTCTTTAGTTGGTGCGATCATTTCGTTTGGTCTTCCCATCTCATCCACTTACTCTCTGAAGCAATAATCATCTCATTCAAAATGTATAAGCTTTCTTTGTTCACGATATCTGTCATCACTACCTTTGAAGCATCAAGAACTTGCATCTCATCATCCTCATTAGCCTTTCCATTATCACTATGCTTCATTCTACTCAACTCTTCCAAGTCCTCCACTGTGGCCTTGCTTTGCAATTGCGTGTGTTCTTCTTCCTCATTGTAGATGCACTCCTTGTTTGAAAAATCTAGAGACTTGGATCTTGATTTTTCCTCCACCTTCCTTGAAGTGCTCCACTCACTCACTTTGTCTGGCTCTTCTCTTGATATAATCACGAACAATTCTTCAACCTTGAACACACTTGGCCTCTTCAACTTATCTCTCTCTAGAGGTATCGCGAAAACCTCCCCATCTATCTAAACTTCTTTTCCCACCATTAACATCGTGACTATGTTATCTCTATCCAGTTGCAAGTACTTCATCTCCGTCAACATACTACTCAACAAATTAGTGATAATGGAATTGAAAAAACTAATATTCATCATACCTTCTTCATCTTCAATTCATCAAATAGCTCAATATTAATCATACCTACTTCTTTTATTTTTGCCGTTGGAACCACAGTGTTGATACCACTTGTTGGGATTTTACCTCTAAAATCCACCTATTCAAAATTTAGGCAAAAAACACAACCACAGCAATTAAATAGGCAAAACTAACAAAGAGTGAGAACACCAATAATTAATGTGGCTCGACAACCTCTTTGCATACATGTAAGACCCATCCTGGGTTGGTCACCCCCGAGACGATGTCGTCACGTTTTAAAATCCCAGCACAACAAATATATGCAACAGTACAAAAACATACATCAACTGAAAATATATATACATCAACCCTCAACAGGGGAGTTACATTATTAATATCCTATCTGAAACAATATATACAACATGCTAAAGATGCATGAATATATACAAAAAAAAAAAAAATTATTCTTCCATTAGTCTAAGGATGTGGACCACGAGACTTACAGATAATAACTCAGTCTGAATCTCAACTCACAAATTTATCTGTCCTGCATGCTACCTGAAATTATTTAACAATGAGGAGTGAGTTTCACAAGCTTAGTGAATTAAATTTACTAGAAGTACTCGATTTGTATACTTCTAGTTATATTCATTCATTGTTAAATCAGCATAATTAACCATCTATCTCTTCTCACATTCTAATTCAATTATTTGTCAATTTCTCTTAATAAATAAATTATCAGGCTATCATCTTTCAATACATATATCTCACATATTTTATCAATTTAATATCATCATAAAGTTCACATCATACAAATAATCAATAATATTATTATTTATTATATCGTCATTTATATTTATTTATCATCAAAATTATCTCATTATGAGACTCATCTATCTATCAATCATTTAATAATCAAAACTAATTCTTTAGCATCTCAGCCATTAATAATAAATATTAAAAACAAATATAATACATGAATTTAAATTATCTTTCTTTATTTCTCATTAGATCATTTCATATTATCATTTGGGAACATCTCCACATGTCGACATGTTTTAGCTAGACCAGCTATCTTCTTGGTCTTCTCAGCCAGACTAGCTACCTTCTTGGTATTCTCAGCCAGACCAGCTGCCCTCCTGGTCTTCTCTTTTATGCATATGAGCATTCAATTCAACTATCTAGCTCTTTTTCAAAATTATTTTTTTATTATATTTATTAAATTGTCTCCTTATATATCATATCAATTTTCAATTATATTTTCAGAAATTTCATATAACTTCTCAGCATATTTTTCATTAATCCATCCTTTTAAAATATAAATTTTTATATTATTAATTTTCAAAATATTATTTAATCATTAATCAATAAATAAATCTATTATCATACATAACAAAAAATACATCATCCAATCATTATAATTTAACAATTTATTCAAATATCATAAATTCATATTTTTATTGGTCTCGATTACTAAAAGTAAATCTAACTCACTACGTAGCACTTAAAGCTACCCGTGCATCACCTCTTTGCCTTTCTTGCTCATTTCAGCAATTTCTTGAGATTGCTGATCATCAGCACCTAATCATAAACTTTCATAAATCTCACTATTCATAACTTAAATCAAACAATATAATTATTTAGTTATGAGTCTTATTGAAATTTTACCTCATATGTGATGAAATTTTGCTATTTTAATTGGATGACTGTAATTATCTCTAATGTAAACTGAGGTTCAAACCCAAGAGGGGGTGAATTGGGTTTTAAGAACTTTTTCTAATTTACTTGCAAGTTTTTAAACAAATAAATACACAAAACACCCAATCAAATAATATGCTTGAAAGTAAAGAGTTTAAGAAAGAGAAAGTGCAAACTCCGTTTATAATGGCTTGGCAATATCGGATTCGTTCTGATCCTACGTCCACTCTTTTCAAGGAACCTCCTTGAAGCAATCCACTAAAACCTTAGTCATGCAACTTAGTGGGTGTTGCATCTCGGAAGTTAATCTCTTCCTCACGGAAGTTATAATGAAGTGTTTAATCCTAAACACTCTAAGAGTTATTACAACTCTTTCCCTTTACAATAAATGAAATTTGCAGTAAAGAAAGTAGTAGAGAGATAGCAATAAGTTCTTTTACAAATAAACAATATCTTTCTTTCAAGAACAAGCTTGAAGAATGGCTAAACAATAAATTTTTCAAAGCTTTTTGAGAATTAATGAGCTATCTTGTGAATTGAATGTGTTCTCTCATTCTTTTAAATGCTCATTGAAGTGGGTTTATATAGCCTTGAATCAATATGACCGTTTGACACTGACTTGGTAGGTTTGGGGCATTAAATGCCCAAGTTTTGCATCTCAAACGGTCATATTTTCGAATTACCAATCGACTGGGTCTTTGTACCAATCGACAGGGTCAAGTGAGAATTTTCACTTTTTAGGCCAAGGGAGAGTACCAGTCGACTGGATCCTAAGCACCAGTCGACTAGGAACTTTCTATCCCAGTTACCAGTCAACTGGATCCTCTACACCAGTCGACTAGGAACTTTCTGTCTTATATCCCAATCGATTGGTATATGGACCCAGTCGACTGGGTTGACCTTCAACCCAATTTTCCTTTTTCAAAAACAGTTTTTGACTTAGAAACTTTTTGTATTTTGGTTTTGTCAAAGACTTTTGTAAATTGAGCTATAGATCAAGCTATGTAATTGAATATAAGAGATTTACAATTGTTTCAATTACCTTAATGCCTATTCTAGATCTTCTATCTTGTTTTGGTGTCTGAATTGTGTTGAGTTCTTGCATCTTGTTCCGGTGCTGAATGCTTTTACCGTTTAAATATTTAGATAAAACTGTTAGTGCAATTAGAGTTGTGCTTTGTCATTATTAAAACTAAAAACGAATCAACATCTAATATTGGAGAAATTTTCTTTATAACTTTTTGCTAACAATTTGAATTAAAGAAAGAAGGAAAACTAATGGAATTTGAAAGAAACAATTATCTTTGAGCTTAAGGCTTTGCAATTTTTTTTAATATTATTTTATACTAATATCAATATTGATATTAGTGTTTCACATGGGTTCTTATATATATATATATATATATATATATATATATATATATATATATATATGCACGCACACACATACCCCTTCACGTTAACATCTCCACGTCCTTTTTTTTCCTCGCCGCTTCACCGCTTTCACGTGAAGTCTGCGGTTTTGGTTTTTTTAATACAATTTATATATTTGCCATAAGTTATTTATAATTCTTCCATCATTTAAAATTTACCGTTTTGCCATTACATAATTACAGTTTTGCCATTTTCCCTTTAAAAATCAAAATTTCATTTTTTTTTCTTCCTTCCAAAAACTTTATAAAAATTTATATTTTCTTCCAAAAAAATTTAATTATTTTTATCAACTTCAGTCAATATTTTTCTTCAAAATTCTTTCATTTCAACTTTAAATTTTAAAAAAAAAATTCAGTACTTTCTTTTAAAAAAATTTCTAATTCTTTTCAACAAAATTTTCAATATTATCTTTCAAATATTATTTCAAATCAATACTAAATCTTTAATCGATGGATTATTTAATTCAATATAATATATGTAAAATTACTTCGTTACCCTTATTTTATTAACATGATTATTACAATTCTACACACCTTATAAAAATTTCATCCCCAAAATTTCCTTACCTAACTCTTGAAAAAGCTGGGGGTACTATTTCCTCATTTTTGCCTAATGTTCCCAAGTAATTTTTCAACATCTTTGTTATGTAACACTTGAACTAAATGAATAAATTTGTTCTATCTAGAATTATGGCTAGTACTTGCATAAAGGTCAAATCTTCCTGAAGTTCTACAGCCTGACTCAGAATACTATGGAATTCATCATGTAAACACTTTCTCAAAAGGGAAACATGAAACACATTGTGCAATTTCTTTAATTCCGGAGGCAAATCCAATATATATGCTACTAATCCAACTCTTTCAATCACCTCATATGGCCCCACAAATCTCGGACTCAACTTTCATTTCTTTTTAAATCTCAATACACCATTTCACGGATATATCTTCAAATACACTAGTCACCAACCTGAAACTCAAGAGGTCGTCTTCTATTATAAATATATCTTTTTTGTCGGTTTTGTGCTGCTCTAAGGTTTTCTCTAACCAATTTGATCATCTCAATAGTCAAATCTATCATTTCTAGACCAAATATATTTCTTTCTCCAACCTTTTCCTAGCATCCTGGAGTTCTGCACCTTCTATCATATAAAGTCTCAAATGGTGTCATCCCAATACTAGTTTGATACTAATTATTGTATACAAACTCGATCAAAGGTAAATAAACATCCCAGCTCACTGAAAAACTCAATATACTTTCCATTAGCATATCTCTTAGTATTCTGATGATTCTCTCTGTCTGCCCATCAGTTTAAGGATGAAAAGTTGTACTAAACTGCAACTGTGTACCCATAGTTTTCTGAAAACCCCTCCAAAATCTAGAAGTAAATCTAGAATCTCTATCTGATACAAGTCCCAAAGGTACTCCATGTAATCTCACAATCTCCGCTACATACCATTCAACCAACTTTTTCAGAATTGTAGGTAGTTTTAATAGGAAGGAAATGCGAAGACTTAGAAATTGTATCCACTATAATCCATACAGTATCATGACCTCTCTAGGTACGGGGAAAACCAAAAACAAATTCATACTCACATTCTCCTATGGCCATTGAGGTACTGGAAGAGACTGTAATAAAACCATCAGATGTCTATTCTCTGACTTCACCTGTTGACAAATCAAACATCTAAAAATATACTTAGCTACATCTGTCTTCATCCTTGACCACCAATAATTCTGTCTCAACCCCCTGTACATCTTATTATTACCCGAGTGCATATAATACACAGAATTATGAGCCTCTCTTAGTATCTCTTTTCTCATCTCAACATCATTGGGAACACAAACTCTATGTCCCAATACCACCATACCATCTTCTTTAATTCTAAACTCAGTCGGCTTCCCACTCAATACTTTCTGTATGATCTTCTCTATCCGTTTATCTCTACTCTGCATCTGTAATAAGCGATCAATAATAGAATATTGTACCACCATATTTGCCATCAATACTCATCTATCAATGGTATTCAACTGCATCTCATTTCTCTCAATTCTACCATCAAGCTAATATCATGACTCCCAATAGTAGTTAATCTCTCTATAGACTTTCTGCTAAATGCATCAGCTACTACATTAGCCTTCCCTTGATGATATTGAATTGTACAGTCATAGTCACTAATCAACTCCATCGACTTCAACTGCCTCAAATTCAACTCTCTTTGGGTAGGTAAATGCATTAAACTTTTATAATTAGTAAAAATTTCACAAGTGGCTCCATACAGATGATGTCTCCAAATCTTTAAAGCAAAAATTATGACATCTAATTCTAAATCATGGACCGGGTAATTTCTCTCATGGTTCTTCAATTGCCTAAAAGCATAGGCTATAACTCTCATATGTTGCATCAACACACATCCCAACCCCTGATGCGATGCATCACTATATGCCACAAATCCTTCATTACCAGAAGAAAGCACAATTACCGAAGCAGTAGTTTCAATTTCTCTTTCAATAGTTGGAAACTCTTCTCACATTCTTCTGACCATATAAACTTCACTTCCTTCCTAGACAATCTGGTCAATAGTACAGTAATAATAGAAATTTTTTAGATAAACCTCCTAAAATAACCAGCCAACCCTAAAAAGCTTCTAATTTCAGGTCACACTAGTTGGTCTTTCCTAATTCAATACTACCTCCATTTTATGTGGGTCAACTGCTATACCATCTCCTGACACAACATGCCCCAAGAAAGATATTTCATTTAGCTAAAACTCACACTAAGAGAACTTTGCATACAATTTCTCTCCTCTGAATTTTCTACACTGCCTATAAATGTTGCTTATGCTCCTCTTCATTCTTAGAATACACCAGGATATCATCAATAAATACAATCACAAATCTGTCCAAGAATGGTTTAAACACCCAATTCATTAGATCCATAAATGCTACAGAAGCATTAGTCAACTCAAATTGCATCACAAGGAACTCACGATGGCCATAACGTGTCCTAAAAGTAGTCTTAGGCACGTCCCCCTCCTTTATCCTCAACTGATGATAACATGATCTCAGATCTATCTTAGAAAACACCCTAGCCCCCTATAACTTCTCAAATAAATCATCTATCCTAAGCAAAGGATATTTATTCTTGATGGTGATCTTATTCAACTGTCCATAATCAATATATAACATCATCGTTCCATCTTTCTTCTTTACAAACAACACGAGGGCCCCCAAGGCAACACGCTAGGTCGAATAAATTGTTTATCTAAAAACTCAAGAAGCTAAACTTTCAATTCTCTCAATTCAGCTAGTAGCATTCTGTAAGGTGCTATAGATATGGATGCTGATCCCGAAATCACCTCAATAGAAAACTCAATCTCTCTGTTGGGAGGCAAACCAGAAAACCCTTTAGGGAACACATTTCACTACTAAGATTTCTTCTAACTTCCTAATGTCTTTTCTAGAATCCACCACTTACGCCAAATACCTCTCACAGTCCTTCTTCAACCATCTATTAGCAATCATGGCAAAAATAAAACAGTTGGTAAGTATCTTACATTCTCGCTGAAAATTAAACTCCTCTTGTCCTGGTATCCTAAACACCACATTCTTCCTAAAACAATCTACCCAAGCATGATATGCAGATAACCAATTCATCCCCAGAATTAAATCAAAATTTGTTATACCTAAAGGTAACAAATCAACTTCAAATTCTCTATTAGCCATACTGATCACACAACCCTGATAAATAGTCCTGATAATAACCCTATCCCCAGTAGGAACCTCAATAATAACAACATGTATCAAAGGACTAACACAAGCATCAATAGATTTCACATAAACACTGGATGCAAAGGAATGGGTTGCACCATGATCAATCAATAATCTAGCAGGTCTATCATGAATAGATATCATACCCATAACAATATCTAGAGTGGCATGTGCATCTTGTTGGGTCAATGCATAGACTCTACTGTTTATGGGCTGCAACTGACCAGCGCGTCCTCTCTCAACTACTGGTCCTCTGCTTTTGCTCTGCATACTCCCTAATCCACCACCTCTCTCCACTTGTTTTCTCCCAACACCTCCAGCACTTATCTCAATAGATTTTCCCACTGGACAATCTACACTAATATGTCATCCCTCACCATATACAAAGCACATCAGAGTAGGACAATTCCGAGATAGATGCCTTGTTTGATTATATTTATAGCAAAATCTTGTCTCTCGATCATACATAAGATTACCACTTCCCCTTGGTGGCATACATACTCCTCTACTATAACTTCCAGTTCCTATAGAATGTCTCCCAAATCTAAGGGTCCCACCAATATTACTCTGAGCTACAGAAGCATTAGATCCTGATTGCCTTTGAGTCTGCATCACAGTTCCCTGTGACAAGGAACGCCCCCTTTGGGGTGTTCTCTCACCCTGCACACTCATACTACTACCACCTATGGGTCCCTCAAATCTAGACCTCTTCATCCAGTCCCTCCTACCTCTAAAATCTATCATATTTTTTTCAATATATAATGCTTTATCCACCATTATAGCATAATTCACAATACCTATATAAGAGTATTTAGTTCGAATCTCATAGTGTAACACGTCTAAAAATCTCTTACATTTCCTTTCCTCCATATTTACTAACTCAGGTACAAACCTCGATAGGGCTACAAATCTACGATCATACTCAGCCAAAAATAAAGTATTCTGCCTTAAATGAATAAAATCTCTCTCCTACTATGCTTGAAACATATCTGGAAAATACTTTGCAAAGAATATATCCTTAAACTTATGCCAAGTTAAGGGTTGATCTACTTGTGTACTCAATCTAAGCAGAATATCCTCCCACTATTGAGAAGCCTCACCTTCCAGCTTAAATGAAGCAAAAGCAACCTTCTGCCTATCTATCACTGGTAAAACTTCACAATATTTCTCAACATATTTAATTCACTGCTCAGCCTCAATAGGATTTACAAACCCTCTAAAAGATTGGGGTTTAAATTTAATAAATATCACAAAACAATCCCATTACATATCATGTGCAAACACACCCTCTCCTTCATAAATCTCTTATCTCACCACATCAGGTTCTATTCTAGCCCTTTCCTCTAGTCACCTCTGTAAATTATTAACCATTTCTTCTACTGTATTCATTATATCTATAGCATGATCAAGAACTTCTCTCAACTAATCTCTCCTAATTTCAGATTTTTTCCCACCTCTACTAGTACCAACTGTATTAGCAATTTGTTCCCTTGCATGAACCACAGACTCGACTTTCATCTCAGCTTCAGTTGTTCTAAATATTACGGGTCTACCACATCCTCTCTAGTTCAGTACTCTACCTCTAGCTCAGGCACATCCACGTGTCATCCTCAGACTCTACATTAAAATATACTTTATTTAAATCTTCTACTTCTTTAAATTTTTATGCAGTTTACAAAATCATAAAACTTAATACTTTGATGCCAAAATTGTAATAACCCATCCCGGGTTAGCTACCCCCGAGACGATATTGTCACGTTTTGAAATTCCAACATGACACATATATGAAACAATATAAAAACATACATTAACTGAAAATATATATACATCAACCTTCAACAAGGGAGTTACATTATTAATATCCTATCTGAAACAGTATATATAACATACTAAAGATGCACGAATATCTACAAAAAAAAATTTCTTCTTTAACTAGTCTGAGGATGTGGACCACGAAACTTACAGATAATAACTCGTTCTAAATCTCAGCTCACAAATTTATTTGTTCTGCCAGCTACCTAAAATTATTTAACAATGAGACATAAGTTTCACAAGCTCAGTGAATTAAATTTACTAGAAGTACTTAATTTGTATACTTCTAGTTATATTCATTCATTGTTAAATCAGCATAATTAACCATCTATCTCTTCTCACATTCTAATTCAATCATTTATCAATTTCTCTTAATAAATAAATTATCAGGCTATCCTCTTGCAATACATATATCTCATATATTTTATCAATTTAATATCATCATAAAGTTCACATAATACAAACAATCAATAATATTATTCTTTATTATATCATCCTGTAATGACCCATCCCGGGTTGGCCACCCCCGAGACGGTATCATCACATTTTGAAAATCCCAGCACGACACATATATGCAACAATAAAAATAATACTAACATAAATTCTTTTACATCAATCCTCAACCCTCAACAGGGGAGATACATTAATATGATATTGACTTAAACATTTTACACAGCGTAATATGCATGAATATTTACAAATAAATTTTTATTTTATTTTCTCATTAGTCTAAGGATGTTAACACATACGTGGCTTACAGAAAACGATTTCTTCTGAACCTCAACTCACCAAACTATTTGCCCTGCCTGCTACCTGAAATCATTGTACAATGATGGGTGAGCTTCACAAGCTCAGTGAATTAAATTTACTAGAAGTACTCAATCTATATAAATAGTCTTTCAATATTTAATCATTTATATCTTATACAAATTGATACTAGCATTCTACTATCACTACACATATTATAAGTCCGGTTCACATTAAGCCCATCAATTATCTCAAAATTACCTCGTAATGAGGTTCACATCATAAAGTCTACTATTTAGATGGTTCTTATCACCATAACTGTCTCTCTGTGAGACTCATCCATCTATAAATAAATTCACAATAACACACCACACATCAACATTTCAATAATGCAAGCAATAATTAAAACAGATGCAATGCATGAATTATTATTAGGGAACGTCTTCCCATATATCGACATGTTTTTATCTTAGAATGGCTGCCTTCCTGGTTCTTTTCTTTCTCATTTAAACTGGCTGTCTTCCCGGTTCTTTTATTCTCATTTAGACCGACTGCCTTCTCGGCTCTTTTATTCTCATTAGACCGGTTGCATTCTTGGTTCTTTCATTTTCATTAGACCTGCTGCCTTCCTGGTTCTTTTGTTTTATTTAATGCATATGAATATGAACAACGATATGAAATATGCATCTGAACAATAACATAAAAAAAACAAATATGAATTTAAATATTTAAATTTAGCTATCCTATCTTTTCTCAAATTATTATAAAAAATTTCACTAAATTCTTCTCATCATAAATCACATTAAATCATCCATCTTAACTTGTCAAGATCCACTAATTTTCATCTCCTCATAATTCGTATCAAAACATCAATCATAGCTCATCAAGGATTTCACTTATCACTTTTATTATTAAATCAACTTATTATTCGAATAATATTTCTTTTCACATAATAATTTTCTACGTGTCCAGTATTCATATTATATCAATCAATTTAATTTTTATCTACCACCAAAGCATAAGCTAATAATTTATTTTAATATTATCACTTGTTTTTTTATTTTTATTTAGATTACTTAAAGTAAATCTAACTCACCATGTAGCACTTAAAGCTACTCGTGGATCACCTCCTTACCTTTCCCGTTCCTTTCAGAAATTTCTCCCGGTTGCTGATCATCCACATTTGACATAATATTTATATTAAATTTATAATTATTTCTTCAATTCTTCATAAACCAAACCCTTTTGAAAATTCCCACTTTAAATTCTGGGAAATTTCATGAATGCTAAAAATTTAAAAATAAACATTATGTTATTACCTTCTGTTTTTTTTATAGCTTTTTGTGACTCTTTATAAAATTCTACAGTAAACCCTTTCAAAATTTTGCTCTTTTAACCTTTCTTTTGGTCTCCAAGTGTTTAAAGAAATCGCGTAATGGAAAGAAAAACTAAACGAATTCGGTACGTATAAGCATGATTACGTATTTTATATATATGCAAACTTTGAAACCAAAAGTTGGCAGCTTAAATTGATGCATCAGCAGCCCCCCAATTCTCCAACTGACACCTTAAAGCAAGGTGTAAAACATGCATCCCACTTTTCTTAATTTGGCAGGGACACCTGCTGCCACATTTTTTTTATATTTTTTTTGGGTACAAAACTACTTTCTTGTTCTTTTTCTTTTTCTTTTTCTTTTTTTCTTTTCCTTTTACTGTTCACAATTTTTTTTTTCATTTTCATTTTCTTTGTAACTATGCCCCCATGTGTCCAGTTTTTTTTTTTTTGTTTTAGAATTGTTTTATTCAAATAATAATAAACCTTTCACATATATTTTTTTTAATTCCATGTCATATTTATTAAATTACTTCTTAACCCTTACTTTACGAATATGGATATTACTTCTATTTATTTATCATCAAAATTATCTCATTATGAGACTCATCTATCTATCAATCATTTAATAATCAAAACTGATTCTTTAGCATCTCAGCCATTAATAATAAATATTAAAAACAAATATAATGCATGAATTTAAATTTTCTTTCTTTCTTTCTCATTAGATCATTTTATATTATTATTCGGGAACGTCTTCCCACATGTCGACATGTTTTAGCTAGACCAGCTACATTCCTAGTCTTCTCAGCCATACCAGCTACCTTCCTGATCTTCCCTGCCAAATCAGCTGCCTTCCCAGTCTTCTCTTTTATGCATAGAAGCAATAACATGCATGCAAGCATACATCAAAGCATTCAATTCAACTATCTAGCTCTTTCTCAAAAATTTTATTTTTATCATATTTATTAAATTGTCTCCTCATATATCATTTCATTTTTCAATTATATTTTCATAAATTTCATATAACTTCTCAGCATATTTTTCATTAATCCTTCATTTTTAAAATATAAATTCTTATATAATTAATTTTCAACATGTTATTTAATCCCTAATCAATAAATAAATCAATTATCATACATAACAGAAAATACATCATCCAATCATTATAATTTAACAATTTATTCAAATATCATAAATTCATATTTTTATTGGTCTCAATTGCTAAAAGTAAATCTAACTCACCACGTAGCACTTAGAGCTACCCATGGATCACCTCCTTGCATTTTAGTAATTTCTTGAGATTGCTGATCACCAACACCTATTCATAAACTTTCATAAATCTTACTATTTCATAACTTAATTCAAACAATATAATTATTTAATTATAAGTCTTATTGAAAATTTACCTCAAATGTGATGAAATCTTACTATTGTAATTGGATGGCTGTAATTATCACTAATATTGGAGAAATTTTCTTTATAACTTTTTGCTAAGAATTTGAATTGAAGAAAGAAGGAAAACCAACGGAATTTGAAAGAAACAATTGTCTCTAAGCTTCAGAGACTAATATAAGGCTTTGCAAATTTTTTTATATTATAATATTATTGTATACTAATATTAATATCAATATTGATATTAGTCTTTCACATGGGTCCTCAGAACCCATGTTCTTCACCCTTTTTTTATTAATAATATTTTATGTATATATATTTACCTTCATATTAACATCTCCACTTCCTTTTTTTTAATACAATTTACATATTTGCCATCTATTATTTACAATTCTGTCATCATTTAAAATTTACCCTTTTTCATTACATAATTACAGTTTTGCCATTTTCCATTTAAAATCTATTTTTCATCTTTCCAAAATTTTATAAAAAAAATTATAGAGAAATATAAAATTTATATTTTCTTCAAAAAAAGTTTGATTATTTTCCTCAACTTCAGTCAATATTTCTTCAAAATTCTTTCATTTCAATTTCAAATTTCAAAAAATTTCAGTACTTTCTTCTTCAAAAATTTCTAACTCTTTTCAACTAAATTTTCAATGTTATCTTTCAAATATTATTTCAAATCAATACTAAATCTTTCATCAATGGATTATTTAATTCAATATAATGTATGTAAAATTACTTTTTTACCCTTTATATTATGAACACGAGTATTAAACTACATCCACCAATAACTCTACTATTTTATTAATCTTTAACTACAACTTTAGGAAGAGCAAAGTTGTCAAACTCTCATCCCAAAGTCACAATATAACAAAAGCCCTTAACCTAGCTCTAGTTGTAAGTGTCATTTCTAATTGATAACACAAAATCCCAATACACTCAAAGCTCTTATCCTAGCTTTAGTAGTAAACTCCTCTAGTTTAGAATGTATATGAAATTATGAGTGTGCATCAAATCTTCTCAGGGACTCCTTTATATAGAGGATATTTTCCTAATACTATTAGAAAAAAGAACAACAACATCATAGTAGACTATTACTACTTGTACAATCAACACTATAATAGGAAATTACTACTATTCCTACTAGAACAAACAACTACAAAATAATAAACAACTTTTCCCAAACCAAATAGAAGTCTTCTTTGTGGGAATTGACCCAAAATCCTAACATAGATCTCTTCCTCTACGCTAAAAGAGAGAAAATAGAACTAAAATTTTCAAGAGGCAGATAGGGAAACGAGAGAGTGAGACTGAGAGAAAATAGATAAGGAAGGGTAGGAAATCAGAGAGAGAGAAGAGAGGAGAGAGATGTGTTTTTGGGAAGAAGACATCTCTCCCTCTCTTTATTTCTCTCTCAGAAGGTTCTAGACCTCAAAGAAACGTCTGACTTCCTTAAACATAGCATAAGAAATAATATGAATTTTATAAATGAATTTGGTTTTAGCCTAGCTGAGGTGACTTTTATATTTTAGAAACTGCAACAATGTTGGACAATATTTATAATTTTTTGATTGATTGTAATAAAATTTATACAATATTTATAAAAAAAATGTTCTCATTCTCTTTTTATTTTTTCTACTGGTAAATTTTTTTAATGTATGTTTGCTTTATCTTTT
This sequence comes from Bretschneidera sinensis, assembly GCA_023935145.1. Lineage (NCBI taxonomy): Eukaryota > Viridiplantae > Streptophyta > Magnoliopsida > Brassicales > Akaniaceae > Bretschneidera > Bretschneidera sinensis. Next base: position 97,268,053 of record CM043701.1, read on the forward strand.
GGTTCTAAAACTATTTTTTGGGATTATAGCTCAATCTATTAAAAAAATTAATAAAAAAAAAATCGAGAATATTTTTGTGATAAAACATGCAAACTATATTCATATCAACAGTTGGTTCTTATTTGCAACAAACAGTCATATTCTTAACAATTAAAAAGGTTAAAAAAAGAAAAATTCATATATTCAGATTTTTCAGTCAGTTCAGTTATTAAACAACCTAAACACTTAACTATTCAACATACAAATACTATTTTTTATTGGTTTAGCACTATTGAGATACTCATTCAGTATTTAATACTTAACATTTAAAAAAAAAGGCCATCTTAGCCTGTTTTGTAACAAAACCCAAAAGCTCACTAGTGATATGAGCCCACATTATGAGATAATTCTAACATTCTCTCACTTGGAAAACATCACTTGTGATTAATTTTAAATTTTGGTATTATTATTATTTAAAAAATGACTCTCAAGTTAAGATAACTGTAAAACTTTATGCACATATTTCTAAACATTGATCTAGAGGCTACTTCAAGTGTCAATTCGGTCCAATGAATTCGATTAACACGAGCAAAACTTTTGGAAGATATATTTTGGCCTTTAGGGCTCTATTTTGGAAAATGATCCGTTTGGTTTTGATGAAACTTTTTGAAACCTAGTTCGTGGTAAATTGTCAAAGGAAATGACTGATTAGTGCTTAAATATTCATATTTAAGCCCCTTAATTTACATTTGTTAAGTTCCTAGTTTGTGTTATTTCATCTTATTTTATTTCATTTATGTGTTTTTCTAGGTTTTTGGAGAAAATTAAGCATTATGGAATTATCTGGCTTAAAGAGAAAATCTGGAAAAGCTGGAGTCTGCCTAGTGCGATCAAGCATAGAGACTTGCGATCGAGCGCAACAGCGCTCAAGCACCCAAGCCAAGGATCGAGCTCATATGCGCTTGAGCGCACCATTCTCTAATCAAGCGCACACGTGCGTCAGTGAATATTAAAATGGTTGTTCCTATTTTGGAAATAAATGTAGGCTTTTGTTTTATGAGTTTTAGGGTTTTCAGATGTTCCTAAACTCTGTAAATAGACCTGTAAACACATAAACAACGGGGAGGAGAGATCTTACGGAAGAATTGATGACTCTTCTAGGAAGTATTTTCGGGTTTATTCTTCTCCTTCTATTTTATTTTGTGAAGATGTTTAACATCAAACTCATGTGTAACTAAATTGCTAGTAGGGCTCGATTAAATCCCTTATTATGTTTTTCCATAATTAAATATTGTTGCCTTTGTGATAGTTATATTATGATGCTTGACTTGATTAATGCCTATTTTCTTGAATTCCTCATATATGTTTGCCTGATCAGCATATGCATGTGGTATAGATAAGTTAATTAAATCAATTTGGATGACCGAGTCCTGGGTTTAATAACAGTAACAAAAGCATTCCAAGCCAGGTTCTTGGGTTAATCAACATGGAAAACCGAGAGTATATAACATGCCCTAGGTCTTGTGTGTTTGTCGATTTTCACGGATATTATGCTCTCTTAAAGAACAACTTAGTATACACTATGCTAAATCCTTTAAGAAAGAAAAAAGTTAGAGTATACACCATGCCTAACTCGTTGCTTAGGGAAATCAATAGCTTAAGGAGTATACACCATGCCCTTAGGTTGACAACATTAGGCATTCATAATATGATTAAAACATTGGCACATTGTTTTATTGGGAAAGCATGAATAGTGGTGGATATCAAAACCATACACTTTTATCATTATTGAATCAAATTCACTTTTTCTTCTCTCGTTTTATATTGTGAAATTAATTTTAAATCAAAATTTACCAATCCCTATGGGAATGATCTCGCACTTGCACACTATACTACTATGTTGACCTTGTGCACTTGCAAGTAAAACGTTCAATTATTTACTTATTAATTTAGGTAGATTTTTACACAACAATGACCATCATAACTATTTTAGTGAACATGCACAAAAAACGTGAGCTATAACCTTTGAAATTGACCAGTTTCTTCCAAATTTTGATTTGTTTTGATCATCTTATTTTTCACTTAGACCAAAGCATATTTCACTTAGATCATGATAAATTCAACTTTCAAGGTCGCCATCCATAAAAAGGATAAAAATGCATTACAAATTGTAGGAAATAGGGAGATAATTCCATTAAGACAAGCAAAACTTCTAGAATGTATGATTTGGCTTTCAGGGCTCCGTTTTGGGAAATTATCCCTTTGGTTTTGATGTAAATTTTGAAAACATAGTTTGTGAAAATTTTTTAAAGAAAATTACCATCATAACTATTTTAGGGAAAATGCACAGAAAAAAGTGAGCTATAACCTTTATAAATGGCCAGTTTTTTTCAAATATTTGACTTTTTTTATCATTACATTTTTCACTTGGACCAAAGCATATTTCACTTAGATTGTGATAAATTCCAATTTTTAGGGCACCAACCATAAAAAAAAAATAAAAAAAAAGGTTAAAAGTGCAATACATATTGTAGGAAAGATTAAGAGAATTTGATTAAAACGAGCAAAAATGTTGGATAGTATAATTTGACCTTCAGGGCTCCATTTTAGGAAATAATCTATTTGGTTTTAATGTAGCTTTTTGAAACCTAGTTCGTGGTAAATTTTCAAAGGAAACAACCATCATAACTATTTTAGGGAAAATACTAAAAAAACGTGAGCATAACCTTCAAAAATGGTTAGTTTCTTCCAAAATTTGATTTTTCTTGAGCATTATATTTTTCATTTGGACCAAAGCATATTTCACTTAGATCATGTTAAATTTCACTTTTGAGATCACTTTCCATCAAAAAATAGGGAGATAATTATAGGAAAGATGGAGAGAATTCGATTAACCCGAGCAAAACTTGTAGAGGTTATACTTTGGCCTTCAGGGCTCCATTTTATGAAATGATCCCATTGATTTTGATGAAACATTTTGAAACCTAATTCGTAGCAAATTTTCAAAGGAAATTACCATTATAACTATTTTAGCGAAATTGCACAAAAAATGTGAGCTACCTTCGAAAATGACTAGTTTCTCCCAAATTTTGATTTTTCTTAACCATCACATTCTTCGCTTGGACCAAAATGTATTTAACTTAGATTATGTTAAATTATACTTTCAAGATCATCATCCATCAAAAAACAGGGAGAGAGTGAGAGAATTCGATTAACACTAGCAAAACTTCTAAAGGGTATAATTTGGCCTTCATGGCTCCGTTTTGGGAAATTATCCATTTGATTTTGATGAAACTTCTTGAAATCTAGTTCATTAAAAATTTTCAAAGGAAATGACCATCATAACTATTTTAACAAAAATGCACAAAAAAGCGTGAGTTATAACCTTCCAAAATGATAAGTTTCTTCTAAAATTTGATTTTTCTTGACCATCCCATTTTACACTTGGACCAAAGCGTACTTCATATAAATCATGTTAAATTCTACTTTCGAAGTCACCAACAACCAAAAAATGGGGAGAGAATTGTAAGAAAGAGAGAGATAATTCGATTAACATGAGCAAAACTTCTATAGGGTATAATTTGGCTTTCATGGCTCCGTTTCAAGAAATGGCCATCTAGGTTTTGATGAAACATTTTTATACCTAGTTTGTGGTAAATTTTCAAAAGAAATTACCATCAAAATTATTCTAGCAAAAATGCACAAAAAATGTGAGTTATATATGGGATGTTTGGGTAATAGTTTTGTTTTTTCAGTTTTCGAAAATGAAAACTGAAAATAGTTTTCTAATATTTTATGAAAAAAAACATGTTTGGATAACTGTAACTCAAAAACTGTTTCCAAAATAGAAAACAATGAAATGTTGTTTGGATAATCTTATTTTGAAAATTGTTTTGATACACCTTGTAATTATTTTTAGTTTTAAGTTTAATTTAAAATCTATATTAATTTTATTTCTCATATTTACTAAATACTTAAAAATAATTAATATTATTTATTTTCAAAATTTTAATTTTTTTTATACACCATGGAGGAAGAACGAAACAGAGAAGTGAACACTGATTTTTGGGCTATTTTTCGAAATTATATCAGAAAACACCATTTTAGGGTTTTTAGAAAACAATTTTAGAAACTACCTTCGAAAATGGCCAGTTTTTTTTCAAAATTTGATTTTTCTTGACCATCCCATTTTTCACTTAAAGCAAAGCGTATTTCACTTAGATCATGGTAGATTCCACTTTAGAGGTCACCAATCATCAAAAAATAAGATAAAATTGCATTACAAATTGTAGGAAAGAGGGAGAAAATTCCATTAACACTAGCAAAACTTCTAGAGGGTATAATTTGGCTTTCATAGTTCCGTTTTGGGAAATGATCCATTTGATTTTGATGTAGCTTTTTAAAACATATTTCATGGAAAATTTTCAAAATAAATGACCATCATAACTATTTCAGCGAAAATACACAAAAAATGAGCTATAACCTTCAAAATTTGTCAATTTCTTCTAAAATTTGATTTATCTTGACAATACCATTTTTCACTTAGACCAAAGCATATTTCACTAAGATCATGTTAAATTCAACTTTCAAGGTCACCAACCATCAAAAAAATAGGGAGAGAATTATAAGAAAGAGTGAGAGAATTCGATTAACATGAGCAATACTTCTAGATGGTATAATTTGGCCTTCAGGGCTCCATTTTGGGAAATGATCCATTTGGTTTTGATGAAACTTTTTTAAATCAAGTTCGTGATAAATTTTTAAAAGAAATAACCATCATAACTATTTTAGCGAAAATGCACAAAAACCGTGAGCTACAACCTTCGAAAATGGCAAGTTTCTCCGAAAAAATTGATTTTTCTTGACCATCCCATTTTTCACTTGGACTAAAGCGTATTTCACTTAGATAATGTTAAATTCTACTTTCAAGGTCACCATCCATCAAAAAATAGGGAGAGAATTGTAAGAGAGAATGAGAGAATTAGATTAACACTAGCAAAACTTCTATAAGGTATAATTTGTCCTTCAGGGCTCCGTTTTGGAAAATGATCGATTTGGTATTAATGAAAATTTTGAAACCTAGTTCATTGCAATTTTTCACAGTAAATGACCATCATAACTAGTTTAAAGAAAATGCACAAAAAATGTGAGCTACCTTCGAAAATGGCGTGTTTCTTCCAAAATTTGATTTTCTTGACCCTCCTATTTTACACTTGGACCTAAACGCATTTCACTTAGATAATGTTAAATTCCCCTTTCGAGATCACCAATCAACAAAAAATAGGGAGAGAATTATAGGAAAGATGTAGAGAATTATGTAGACCAAGGTCCAAACCCAAGAGATGAGTGAATTGAGTTTTTAAAACTTTTTTACACAACAAACAAGTTTTAGAAAACTTAATCAAGTACAATCAAGAATAACAAGTATAATAATGCTGAAAGTAAAAAGAGAAAGGAGAGAATGTACAAACACTATTTATAGTGGTTCGGCAATATCGGATTACTCCGACCTTACATCCACTCTCTTCAAGCAATCTCCTTGAAGTAATCCACTAATAACTTGAAAAACTTCACGGGTGTTGCCCATACTGTACACAATCTCTTCCTATTAAGGAAAATTTACAAGAAATGTTTAACACGAGCAAAACTTCTAGAAGGTATAATTTGGCCTTCAAGGCTCCGTTTCGGGAAATGATCCATTTAATTTTGATGAAAATTTTTGAAATCTAATTCGTGGCATATTTTCAAAGGAAATGACCATCATAACTATTTTAGCGAAAATGCACAAAAAAGTGAGCTATATAACCCTCGAAAATGGCCAGTTTCTTTTAAATTTTGATTTTTCTTGACCATCCCATTTTTCACTTGGAGCAAAGTATATTTCACTAAGATCATGTGATTACGCCCAAAACATAATGCGGTTATTGTAGTATAGTTTTGGGGTGTCGATTCCACAGGGAAACAAGTTAAGTACAACAGAAGGTGTAAACCTCAACACAAACGATAAAAGATTGAAAGAATCTGAGTTGTTTGAGAAAAAGGGTAATTGTGTAAATAAGTTTAAAATAAAAATGACAAGGTTCCGGAAATCCTCCCTAGGTTCGTTGCTCTAATCCTAACTTGATTCAGTTGTTTTTATCTCGATTGCAAGTTTCACATCCCAAAAAGGCAATCGAAAAATATTCAATTAAAGTGCATTTATAAATCCTAATGTAATTGTTATGAAATCTTCTTTACTTTCAAGCACACATGACCTAACTTATAAATTATCAAGAGACGACGATATATCTAAACGACAATACCGCAGCAATGGACAAATCTATAAAAGAGTTCTACCGGACTCAATCACACCCAAACAGGTACACATAAGAAAAGCCTGACTGAACTTATATGGAAAAGAAGCATGCAACCACCGGAGTTATAATAAATCTACTAATTAAATTAAATAATAAAACATAACAATATTTAACGAAAATAATTCCAACTACAACCGAATCAAATAAGGGAAAAATAAGAACAACTACACCTAGGGATTCATCCCTTCGCCTTGCTTGGAGACTAGCTGGCCATGGGGCTCATGCTTCCTCGAGTTGCTTCCGGCCTCCCGACGATCATCTCTCCCGACCTTCAAACTTTAAACTTCGGGTTCCTCCTAAAGGCCCTCTGGATTACTCCTAAAGGCCCTCTGGATTCATCCCCGGTTGATTTCTCAAAGCTGAAGTGGAGTAGGCCTTATATAGGCAAATACCAAGAGTGCAATGTGTTTCCCATCCGATGTGGGATGTAGGATATAGAAATGTGTTTTCCAACCAATGTGGGATGTGGGATTTAAGCCCAAAATCATGCTGAAATCCCGCACAGCCCGCACAGCCTGACCTTTGTCTACTTAAACTGCCATAACTTTCTCTAGAAAAATCGTTTTGACGAACCATAAAATTCTCCATAAAATAGACTTCTGGATCTTTCTAAGAATATATGGCTCATCTCCTGACTCTTCTTGTATCAATACAATTTAATTTTCAAAGATGATTGATCTGTACGGGTAATTCTGGCAATTTAGTGAAACTCCTTTCCACTGTGGGCAGCAGCTGTTGCTCTTTTAAGCCCTCCATCTTGTCCTTTCAAAAGTATTCCTTCACTCCAGTATGCCTCGAGTCTTTGTGCTTCAAGTAATGATAACTTTTCCTCCTCTTTTGAGCTTAAAGTACCTGAAAATGCACTGAAGTAGATCAATGATCCAAGAATGATATTTTAGAGTTGTTAACATATAAAAGTGCAATTAAAACCTAGATCAACCCTAAAATGTTAACAATTAAGTATTGACAAGAGTCATTTTATGACTCTCATCATCATGCTAAGTTTTATTTTCAAGGTCACAAACCATAAAAAACCAGGGAGAGAATTATCGGAAAGAGAGAGATAATTCGATTAAAACGAGCAAAACTTCTGGAGGTTATAATTTGGCTTTCAGGGCTCTGTTTTACGTAATGATCCCTTTGGTTTTGATCTAACTTTCTGAAACCTAGTTCATGGCAAATATGCAAAGGAAATGACCATCGTAACTATTTTAGCGAAAATGCACAAAAACGTGAGCTACCTTCGAAAATGGTCAGTTTCTTTCAAAATTTGATTTTTCTTGGTCATCTCATTTTTCACATGGACCAAAGCGTATTTCATTTAGATCATGTTAAATTCCACTTTCGAAGTCACCAAGCATAAGAAAATAGGATAAAAGTGCATTACAATTTTTAGGAAAGATGAAGAGAATTCGATTAACACGAGCAAAACTTCTGGAGGGTATAATTTGTCCTCCAGAGCTTTGTTTTGGGAAATAATCCCTTTGGTTTTGATGTAACTTTTTGAAACCTATTTTGTGAGAAATTTTCAAAGGAAATGACCATCGTAACAATTTTAGTGAAAGTACACAAAAATGTGTATAGCCTTCTAAAATGGACAGTTTCTTAAAAAAATTATTGTTCTTGACCATCCAATTTTTCACTTGAACCAAAGCTTATTTCATTTAGATCGAGATAAATTCCAATTTCATGGTCACCAGCCATAAAAAAAAAAGAATAAAAGTGCATTACAAATTGTAGTAAAGAGTAAAAGAATTCGATTAACACGAGCAAAACCTTTTGAGGGTATAATTTGGCCTTCAGGGCTCTGTTTTGAGAAATGATCCCTTTGGTTTTGATGTAACTCTTTGAAACCTAGTTAGTGATTTTTTTTAAAGGAAATGACCATCGTAACTATTTTAGTGAAAATGTATAAAAACGTGAGCTACCTTCAAAAATTGCCAGTTTCTTCCAAAAAATGACTTTTCTTGACTATCCTATTTTTCATTTGGACTAAAGTGTATTTCACTTAGATCATTTTAAATTCCACTTTTGAGGTCACCAGGCATCAAAAAATAAGATAAAAGTTCATTACAAATTGTAGAAAGAGGGAGGGAATTCGATTAAAACAAGCAAAACTTCTATAGGGCATAATTTGGCTTTCAGGGCTCTGTATTGGGAAATGATCCATTTGGTTTTGATGTAACTTTTTAAAACATAGTTTGTAGTAAATTTTCAAAGGAAATGACCATCATAACTATTTTAGCAAAAAAACACCAAAAAAAATGTGAGCTATAACCTTCGAAAATGGCCAGTTTATTCTAAATTTTAATTTTCCTTGATCATCCCATTTTTCACTTGGACCAAAGTGTATTTAACTTAGATCATGATTAACTCCACTTTCGAGGTCACCAACTATAAAATAATAAAAAAAAGAAGATAAAAGTACAATACAAATTGCAGGAAAGAGTGAGAGAATTCGATTAAAACGAGCAAAACTTCTTGAGGGTATAATTTGGCCTTATGACCTCCTTCTTGGGAAATGATCCATTTGGTTTTGATATAACATTTTGAAACCAAGTTCGCGGTAAATTTTCAAAGGAAATGACCGTCATAACTATTTTAGTGAAAATGGATTAAAAAAATAACCTTCTAAAATGGCCAGTTTTTTCCAAAATTTGTTTTTCTTGTCCATGCTATTTTTCACTTTGACCAAAGCGTATTTCACTTAGATCATGTTAAATTCCACTTTCGAGGTTACCAACCATAAAAAAAATAGGGAGAGAATTGTAGGAAAGAATTAGAGAATTCGATTAACACGAGTAAAATCAAGCAAAACTTCTAGAGGGCATAATTTGGTCTTCGGGACAATTCAAGATTTGAAGGTATGCTTTAAACCTCATCATTGTTGCCAACCATGAGTTTAAACTCTTTTTTATTTGGCTTTTCCTAGCATATGAATCCTTGTATGGCAAGAGCAACATAATTAACACGGTCTATCCATCACACTAAATGGGGCTGCAATTACATTGGGTTTACTTAGTACAAGAGCCAAAATTTACCCTCACATTCACTATTCTTTATCTAAGTTTTTACTTTTATTTCAATCTCACTTTTCATGATTTTCTTCATATATAAGCACTTAATTTCACTTTTAAGGACAACGTTTTAAGATTCACTACATTATTATTATCCCGAACAATTTTAGAAGCACTAGATAACCCTTCTTTCATTTTTTTTATACTTGTTTTAGAAATAAGTAAGGCAATTTAGGATTTCTCAATTAATTTGAAAAATGATTATTTTCATAATGTACTCGTAAACAGATCATTTTTCCATCATACCTTATGGAATTTAACATACGTGTAATTGAATATAATTATTGCATTCAATAAGACTCGGTATATTTTCACCATAACAACCCATTTAATAGGTGCTCTAGAACGAATCACTTAATGGTAGTAGGCACACATGATCAAACTTAATCCATACATCATTGACATGTTACTCAATCTGAACTATTATCCTTAAGTTCGACAAGCTTATCCTTATTTTTTGTCAAGCCTATGTGTGTTATCACTTATGACAAACAATAAATTTTATTATGAAATTCAAACCAATCAGAACTTCAATGGTAACCTTATTGTTCTTGACAGTAAAAGTTGACATTAATTAAGAGTGACTTATTTAGTTAAACAATGTAACTTTATTAGCAAATTGTGGCGTAATAATGTACTCCAAAACCATAAACAAATACATTATCTGAGAGTCCATACATATCATCATATAAACACCTTTGGGCATAATTCACGATATGCAATTATGAAGCCATCTACATAGAAGCGACCATAAAATTATATTTCAATCTTCATAACTACCACTTTTTTATGCTATTGGGATCACTTTATATCTCACTTACTAGACCAATACTTAACTTGTTTTGTGACAAAATCAAAAAACCCACAAGTGATGTAAGCCCACGTTAAGAGATAGTTCTTCTTGTATTAACTCAATTTTAATTAGCTTAAAGAACCAAGTATACCTTTTATATATAGTCTGCTTGTTTGTCATATGAAATATATTTGGAACAAGTGTGGAACGTTGAAAGCGAAACCCAAACTCAATCATTTGATTGATGAAAATTAAAACAACAAAAAAAGCTTTGAACAAAAGAATTTCACCAGCCAAGAACAAACAGTAACTACGTACATGAGAGTGCAGTCTCAAAAGTAGTATATTACAAGTTTTGCTTCACGAAGAGTCACATTCACGCACACAGGTACAATTCCTTTGTTTGAAAATGCACCTTATCACACCACATTAAAAAAAGTCAATGAATATGAAGGAGTTGACTTTTATTTCCCACCCCCCCACTCACGAATTCCCCGCCTTGTAGTCTAAGGATCTCATGAATAATCCGCAGTTGATAAATTTATGAATAAAAATCTATATAATTAAATGCAAATGAAAATATTTAAAATGATAATAATAATAATAATAGTCATATTAGTGCCCTTTTGAGAGGAAATTCAAGTGGTCAAAAGGAATGGAAAGTACTTTATGGAATGGAAAATCTTCAAACGGTGGTTTTGCTATTATAATTCAAAGCATAGCTGCAAAACCAATCGTTGTCTGCATGAAAGTTCATTCGTACCCTTAGCCATATTCTTCAGCATACTACTAATCAACAATTAAGCTCTTCTACTTTTCCTCATATTATCTACGGCGTACTACTTATAAACTTAAAATTCTTCTTTCACCTCATCTTTGTTTTGATGAAATCCTATTCCGTGATCTCTTTTATTATATTAAAATTCAAATTTTTATTTAATTTTATCATTGATTCAGTTCGAAGTCATTTGAAAGTCTCACATCTTATATTTACTCGCATTTTTTATATATGCTTGGTAAATTCAAATTCTTAAATACTACAACTGCTGGCATAATAAATTACTCCTAGTAGCTAGTTATTAATTATTTCGGGGTGAGGTTGGTTTTACCATGAATTATTTAATGTCATATTTTCTTCATCAAAAAGTTAAATTATATATTTTCTTTTTGAGAAAAAAAAGGAGGAAAAATTCTCAGGTCATTAAGGTCTGATTGACCGGCATCCCTATCCTTCCTACAAGTTTCTTATATTTGCGTGGGTATCTGCATGTGGTGTATGTATATAAGTAACCCCACACTCCTTGGAAACAAACACTGGCATCCAACGTTAAAAGAGAGATCAAATTCTGCTTTTGCGTAGGATAGATTATATAAAAGCGTGATTTGATGAAAATGAGAAGCGAGCCGGAGGGAAGAGGAGCTAATTCTTCGGAGAACAACTCCGATACAGAGAGCATAGCCAGCGACAGAACTGGATTCAGTGGACAATTGGGTGCACCTCTTAGCAGCAAAAGGACTTCAAAGAAGAGCGCCAGGTTCAATATTCCTCCAGAGATAACGACCATTAAGAAGACTAACTCAAGCATGAGTAGCAACAGCAACGAAGCCTACGTGGAGATCACGTTAGACATACGCGACGATTCTGTTGCGGTCCACAGCGTTCAAGGAGCAGAGCATGAGGATCCAGACTTTTGGCTGCTGGGAAAGAAGACTCAAGATCACAAGTCCTCCTCCTTCTCTTTGTTTCGAAACACTTCTTCTCATATCAGACAGGTCTCTCAGGAACTAAAGCGTGTGATCTCTAGAAGACCCTCTGCGGCGGCCAGGCGTTTCAATAGGACAAAATCGGCTGCAGCTCATGCCTTGAAGGGCCTTAAGTTCATCACCAGCAACACTACCGTACCCGCCTCTGTGGAAAAGCGTTTCGATGATCTCACTGCCTCTACCCATGGACTTCTCCCCAGTTCCCTGTTTGGGGAATGTATAGGTACTGCTCTGTCAACTCTCCAACGGTTGTGAGCTCCACTCACGGAATCATTTTCCTTTTACTTACCAGATTAATTATCATCTAATTTTTTGCACTTTTTTTTTTTTTTGGTTAATGGCAGGAATGAACAAGGATTCCAAAGAATTCGCGGGTGAGCTGTTTCGTGCTCTAGCTCGGAGGAATGACATAAGTGGTGATTCAATAAACAAGGCACAGCTCAAACAGTTTTGGGATCAAATCTCCGATGAAAGTTTCGACTCCAGGCTCCAAACCTTCTTTGACATGTAATTAACTTTTCCTTCTTTTCTTTGGGAGGACCCTGATCATATATATTTTTTTTAATTTCTTTGATTAATTTTGTATAATAATCGGTGATGATATATGCAGGGTGGACAAAGACGCCGATGGAAGAATCGGAGAAGAAGAAGTCAGAGAGGTGAGAAACTGAATACTTGGTCAGACAGCTGCCCACATTCAACTAACTTTTGAAAAAACAAAATGGCCTACTTTTCCTATCAATAATTAACTTTTACAAATTAAGAAATGTAGTACTACTATATTAATTTCCGTTTAGACTTATTATTAACTAGTAGCTAGCGGTTTAAATTAGAACTAATTACTGGAGGACTATGTTATTTACTGCAGATTATCAGTCTCAGTGCTTCTGCAAACAAGCTATCCAATATTCAGAAACAAGCAAAGGAATACGCAGCATTAATTATGGAGGAATTAGACCCAGATAATGTTGGATACATAATGGTAGGTTGGAATTAGTTAATCCAAAGAAGAAGAAAAAATGAAAATTCCTAACATAGTTAATCCGGGGGCCCCATTAATTAGGGTGTTGTTTGATGGTGAACAGATCCATAACCTGGAAACATTGTTGTTAGAAGCTCCAAACCAATCAGTGAGTGTAGGAGATAGCCGGATTCTGAGTCAGCTATTGAGCCAGAAGCTGAAACCAACAAAGGAGAACAACCCGTTAAGGAGATGGTACCAGAGTACTAAGTACTTTTTAATGGATAATTGGCAAAGAGTGTGGATTATGATGTTATGGCTTGGGATTGTTGGGGGTTTGTTTGCCTACAAGTTTATTCAATACCGTAATAAGGCCGCGTTTGATGTGATGGGGTATTGCGTTTGCATTGCCAAAGGAGGTGCAGAGACACTCAAATTCAACATGGCTTTGATTTTACTGCCAGTCTGCAGGAATACCATCACTTGGCTCAGAAACAAAACTAAATTAGGTGTTGCTGTGCCATTTGATGACAATTTAAACTTTCACAAGGTAACTACTCCATTTAAAATCAAATTTATGTTATTCTATATATAATTAATTAGTACTCCATAGTCCATAGAAAATATTCTATAGGCTATCGTTAGGCCTAGTTTCCAAAACATTTTATTTCAAAGAAACATAAGCTATGCTAAATATCAAAAACAAAATCAGTTTCTAGAAAGAATATATTAGAAGTTGGAAAAAAAAATATATTTTAAAAAACTGAATTTGTGTCATATGGATAAACTTACCATTTTTTTACTAAAACTATTTCAAAAAACCTTTTTGACTCTCGACAACTGAAACTGTACATAGGCCAAATAGTAATGCAAATTAACATATTTATGCAAATATTGTTGTTGATCAGGTGATTGCGGTTGGGATTTGTGTTGGGGTTATTCTACATGCGGGTTCGCATTTAACATGTGATTTCCCACGATTGATTCATGCAACTGAAGACGAATATGAGCCTATGGAGCCATACTTTGGGGAGGAGCAACCTCCAAACTACTGGTGGTTTTTAAAGGGAGTGGAAGGAGTAACAGGTATTATCATGGTGGCGCTCATGACCATAGCCTTCACATTAGCCACCCCTTGGTTTAGGCGTAACAAGCTCAACCTACCAAAATTCATCAAGAAACTCACTGGCTTCAATGCCTTTTGGTACTCCCACCACCTGTTTGTTATTGTCTATACTCTTCTCATCGTCCATGGTATTTTCCTCTACCTCACCAAGACATGGTATGAGAAAACGGTGAGCTCTTTTTTCTTACTAAGTTGTACTGTATATATTCTTGATCTTTTTCATTTCATCTAATTAGTAATTCCTTAATTATTTTTTTTTTTCTGATGCAGACATGGATGTATCTGGCAGTGCCGGTTCTTCTTTATTCTTGTGAAAGGTTGATTAGAGCTTTTAGATCTAGCATCAAGCCAGTTAAGATTCTCAAGGTAATACACTTACTAAAGCCTCCTAAACCAAATATCAGATTAATAAAATAAATGTCGGTTTTCCAATTCTACTGATTTGAGACTGATGATCGTTAATTCGTTGATAAACATGGGAATTAAAGGTTGCTGTTTATCCTGGAAATGTCCTGGCATTGCACATGTCAAAGCCGCAAGGCTTCAAATACAAGAGTGGACAGTACATGTTCGTCAACTGTGCTGCAGTTTCTCCATTCGAATGGTAATGTATATTACTCCTAATTAATTTTGGATTTGGGGCTCCATCATTTTATCTTAGTCTTTGCATTTAATTACGTCATTGTAAATCGATGTAAACAGGCATCCATTTTCCATTACCTCAGCACCAGGAGATGATTACCTCAGCGTCCATATCCGAACATTGGGTGATTGGACCCGCCAGCTAAAGACTGTTTTCTCTGAGGTGTGCCAGCCTCCACCTGCTGGGAAGAGTGGACTACTCAGAGCAGATAATATGCAGGGAGGAAACAATCCTAGGTAAGACTAATGCATGCTTAATTAATACAGTACTATAGTTAATTCAATATTGTGATTAATTAGTATTAAAGTTTAATTACTCCGTATATCTTAATTATCACTTATCAAGTTGATGGTGCCTGTGGGTAGATCATATACTACTGATTACTTGATAGTTGATATGTAATAAATTCGTGTGAATGCAGTTAGGATAGTTGATAATGAGTTGGTCAGTAGCAGTTGCAGTGTAGGGCCTTTTGTTTTTGAAGAGTCAAATCTTTTTTTGGAGAGTCAATAAGCTATAATGGGTAATGGAGTAAAGGGCGAAAAAAGAGGAGAGAGAATAGTAAAATAAAAATATTGGTGTTTTTCCATATGAATTTGGTAAGTATGATGAAAAATACTAGAAAAAATATAAAAAAATAAATAAATTTAGATTTTATTTCTCAATTTGAGAAAATTATGCTTTGTATATGACGAATAAAACGTGTTAATTCTTTTTTTTTATCGAGAGATAAAATAAATTTTTTAAAAAGTTACCATCCACTTATTTTTCTTTTCTCCTTTCTTTTTTTCAAACCAATCATAACAAAAACAATCATAACAAAAAAACAAATGTAATGATAAATACTCCACTAATAAAAAAAAACTATAGGGGATCATTAAACAATGAAAATGAAACATAGAATCTTGAGTTATTCTTTAAATTAGACATTTAAGAGGTCAGGTAATCTTAAATTATAGTATGGAGTGCATTAAAATGTAATTAGATTTTTTTTTTTTTACTATAAAAAAAGGGCACCAAGGTAGGAGTGATAATTAATGTTAGTAATAAAATTGATGATGACATGATTAATGCAGATTTCCAAAGATATTAATTGACGGACCATACGGAGCACCAGCACAAGACTACAAGAAATACGATGTAGTGCTGCTAGTGGGGCTAGGGATAGGAGCCACACCCATGATCAGCATAGTGAAGGACATCATCAACAACATGAAGATGACAGCTGAAACAGATCAATTAGAAGATCAAATAGAGAATGGAAATTATAATAACAATAATAATAGTAAGAACAAAGGGTTAACATTCAAGACGAGAAAAGCCTACTTCTACTGGGTGACAAGGGAACAAGGCTCATTCGAATGGTTCAAAGGGATAATGGATGAGGTGGCAGAGATGGACGAGAAGGGGGTGATAGAACTTCACAATTACTGCACCAGCGTTTACGAAGAAGGAGACGCAAGGTCTGCTTTGATAACAATGCTTCAATCGCTGCACCATGCCAAGAACGGAGTCGATGTGGTTTCAGGGACCCGCGTCAAATCCCACTTTGCTAAACCAAATTGGCGTCAAGTCTACAAGAAGATCGCTCTCCACCATTCTGATTCCCGTGTTGGTCAGTAATACTAAAATTCAATCACTTTCGTTTGCCTACCTATAGTACAGTATTTCCTTTCATTATGGAGTAATAATTCTCTTGTTAAATTAATTAAATTCTGATGTTAGTATTAACTTATGCTTACTTTTATTTTTTTTCTCATTTGCTTCAATGCGCGCAGGAGTTTTCTACTGTGGGGCACCGGCACTAACGAAAGATCTAAGGCAACTAGCTTTTGATTTCTCCCACAAGACCTCCACTAAGTTTGATTTCCATAAAGAAAACTTTTAAACAAAGAGTATATCACCTACCCACTCCTGTATCTGTATGTATCCAAGAACAAAAATTTGTTTGATGATTCAATTTACAAAACAAATATTAATTAAATTGCACTGTACTAGCTACCCAATTGATTATTTTATCTCCTCCAGATATTAATTTCTCCCAGGTGAGAGTGAGACGGCACAATCACGCAACGTGTGTAACTTTCTCCAATTGCGTATATAGCATTACTTTCTAATTTTGTTTTTGGGGCGTCAAACAACAACTGTATTCTAATTTGGATGTTACCTTTTGAATGAAACTGTGGCGTCCTTCTAGACTTACCACGTGAACACTACTCCAGATTTATGGTTGTCAAGTTGCCTCTCTTTCTTTTTCTTTTTATTTTGCCACTTGTGAATTTTATATTTAAGTACCAATTTCGCTAAGTCAGTGACAAGTACATTACTTTTCAATAAATTTAAGATTTTTTTTTTACAATAAATTCATAGGTGCTTGTCCCTTTCTCTACTTCGCCTACCACCTAAATTAACAATCAGCTTTGATGGTCTGATCTATTTATCCACCTAAACGATCACTAAAATGACATTATCACAGTAGTGGCATCAATAGAAAGATAATTAAACTTAACTGCAAGTGGCAAAAGGCAATGGCAATGGCGGTTGTGTGGTAAGACAAGGACCATGTTGATGTTCCAGGATGGCTTCTTTCCTATTTGGGTGCAACAAAACCAATAGTGGTTACAAATACAATTGAGATTGCATTGAAACCTACGTATCCACTAAGTATTGAGTGATTAATTAGCTATACGTCGCTGTCCAAAAAGAAATTTTGCTATGCATCGCAAATATTTTGTTTTCAGCTTAAGGGAATGGATAATTGAAGCCTAATATTTCCTCTAAATTATTTCGAAAGTCAAATCTACCTCTTTTGACAATCATGGCCATCCTATATATGCAAAGAAAGTCATGGAAAGCACGGCAAGTCAAAATATACTCACTTGCACATGGAAGTTTGTTCATTGAAATCTGGGCTTCGTTTCTTCTCTTTCTCCCCTCGAGGGAAGAAACTTGTGCTACATCTTCTCTCAGCACTTCATAGCTCCAAATATTACGCCAGTGCAAATCTAGCACTGAAAATGCATGACGAGTGAAGAAGAGCGATCGAAGAGAATTTCAATAAACTGTTGATGCATACACTGATATAAAGTAGTACACAACTCGTCTTCCCCTTGATTAAAGGTTTAAGTAATTCTTAAAGAGACCAAATAACAGTGATTAGAAATAATATCAAGCTTCTTTGCTGTTTAGTCCAAATCAACCATGTGTGACTTAAGCCTCTGCCAAAGAGTTATCTCCGAGTTTTCCATTTAAGAGATCCAGGTTCAAACCCCTCCCCACCAATGTAAAAGAAAAAAAAACAAATCAACCATGAGTATGATCAGAGAGAAAACGTGTTCCAGCCAATTCAAAATGGCAGAGGTAACTGAAAAGTCTGGTCAATATAATCAGAATTTCAAAAAGGGTTGGTGAATGCTGAGCATGTAATATCTACGAGCCGAGCAAGCTCTAGATTCATTCATTTTGAATTTGTCCTACTAAAAAGCAAAATTCTTAATGAACTATTGCTTACACCCTAATATTTGTTGGGATTAAGTCTAAAATTTGACTAAGCAGTATTGAATACTCGATTCAAACAAGTTTTGATTGGGTGGAGGCAAATCCGACACAAAGATCGAAATGTTTGGGGATTTGAAAAATGTGTTGGGATACTCCTCAAGTCTCACATCGGAGAGAAGTGTTATTGTAAATAGTGTTAGTCTCATGTCATCTGTATCAAAAGGATGTGGGTACAAGTTATTATAAACATGAGCATCAAGAGAATTAGTCTCTTGCCACTATTCCTTGAGTAGGAATAGTTGGTTAGTTAGTCAGATGTAAAATGTAGCAAACAAAATACCAATATAACTTGTAAAATAGGGTTTTACACGAGTCCAAGAGTTGAGTGAACATTAAATGTTCTTGTGTATTGTGATATAGTGAGTTTCAACAGCTTTCGTCCATCCAAAAGTTGCAAAAAAAGTTGAATAGTGATTGACTCGTAGACGTAGGCAAAGAATTGTATCGAACCATGTTAAAATTCTTATATTTATTTTTCTCTTTATTTTTGCTATTGTGATTGTTGATTGGGTGTCAAATTCTCAACAAGTTGTATCAGAACTATATTTACTATTTATGTGGATCTTTGATGGATTTTTTGTGGAAAAATCTCAATAAGTGGTATTAGAGTCTGGTTCGATTTTTTGCAAAATTCCAGAGAATTAATATAGTGAAAAAGCAAATCATATTTGTTGTTGAAGATTAGATTTTAAATCTAGGTTGAAGATTATTGGGATTAATTTCAAAATTTGACTAAACGGTATTGAAGGCTCAATTAAAACAAGAGGTTATGATCGAAGGGAGAAAAACTCGACGAAGGGATCAAAGTGTTTAGGGATTTGAGTCGATGGAAGAACTTGTTGGGATACTCTTCAAATTTCATATCGGAGAGAAGTGTTATTGTAAGTAGTTTTAATCTCATGTCGTCTATATATCAAAATAATGTGAGTACTAATTATTATTAATATGAGCATCAAGAAAGTTAGTCTCTCATCCCTATTCTTGAAACAGGAATAGTTGGTCAGATGTATATTGTAGTAAACCAATCACCAAAATAACTTGTAAAATAGGGTTTTACAGGAATCTAAGGGTTGAGTTAACACTGGATGTATTGGGTTTAGGTTGTGAGATTGAGAAGAGTTTTTGTCTAGAAAAATTGTGGTATTGTGGTGTAACGGATTTCAGCAGTTTTCCTCCATCCAAAAATTACAAAAAAAAACTGAAAAGTGATTGACCGTGAGCGCAGGTAAAGAGTTGTGCCGAACCACGTTAAAATTCTTGTGTTTATTTTTCTCTTTATTTTTGCTATTGTGATTGTTAATTAGGTGTCAAATCCCCAACAAGTGATATCAAAACTATGTTTACTATTTGTATGGATCTTGGACAGATTTTTTTATAGAAAATCTCAATAATATTTCCAGCTCAATAAGATGTAGCCATGTGTGCAAAGCAAATTGCTAAATCAGAATGAGATCAAAAATCAAACGGCGTGCATTGATCAAGGCTGGAGCTGTGCGTTCTGGGAATCAATGTGAATGATCCGATGCGTTTGGACCAAGTAAAGATGCCTACGAAGCTGTGCGTTTAGCCAAGACAAGAACATTACTGGTGCGTCGTGTTTTGGTATCAAGAAAGTGAAGAAATGCATAAGCTTGATGTTGTGCGTTTTACGCTAAGGAGTCACTGAGCGTTTTGGTAATCTTCTTCCTCCAATTGGCGATTACGCAGAAAGAAGAAAATGCAGAGAAATTCAAGAGAAAGCGGAGCAAGAACATGGGACAGGTCTGGCATAACCAAAAAACCAATTTGAGAATCAGTTACTAGATTTCGTAATTGGTATAAAAACTTTTTAAAAAAAAAAAAAAAACCTAAATTTTTAATGGTCCTAACCAAACAAGCATTTCAATTTCTATCTAATTTCATGCAATTTACAGCTTTCTTTTACTTAATCATCATTACTTTCTTGTTTGAGGAGTAGTATTAAGGTAGTTACTCATCAAACACTTCATATTCATCAACTTGTTGTACATTGTACAAGCACGTTGGAAAATAGCTTATATACAATTTAAATGAATAAAACTTAAAAATTGATAGTCATTTTCAAAATTTAAACAAAAAATCCACGCTTACTCTCTCCCTTCTCAACAAAATTTTAAAATTATAAGTGAGTTTTTTGTTTAAATTTCAAAAATGCCCCCACCTCTCTTTTAAGTTTTGTTGATTTAAGTTGTATAACATTGAACATAGCCACAATCGCTTGAAGCATTGAATGCAAATATCTCTTGATCATCCGTGATTGGGAATGTCAGCACAATCCTTTGAGAAATTCAGTGCAAAATATTTAGCTTTATATGTACAACAAGGATTAGGAATGTATCCAGCCAGACTTGTCGCACTTTGCCGAGGCCAGCCCTTTTTAATCTAGATATATAAACTAATCCAAAGCTTTGACCGTATGTAATGTTAGGAATACTTCAACAAGCTCAAACACTGAGTTCAATTTTCTTAGAATTTTCAAGAATCGTCCTCCTTCTACAGTAGCCATGCAAATGGGCAGGCGAGACCAACCTAACGCATTTCTCAGCATTTCAAATTTGGATTTTAGCTGTTTAGCCCTTCTTGTTGTTCTTCTTTGTTGGCCAATTGATCATCCAAATTAGCAGTCTGTCTTCCTTTTTATTTCATTTCTAGTCATCAGCAGTAGTTAGGGAACGAGATATAATTTTTTTAGGTTCCATAACGCATCTTTTTAGCTAGTCAATCTTCATTTAAAGATCATCCAGTAACTACAGGTTTCCTTTATCAATTTGGCTAAATAGAATGAAACTAATGAACTTAAACCATCATCTTAAAATGTGCACCATTCTCTTCTAGAAATTACTAATAAAGTCTATGTATCTTTAAAATGCAATGCTCTACCTAGAACCTTCTAAATAGGGGGCTCTACAATGAACCATGATTCTCTAGGATTTTCCATGCTAGAAAGATATATTAAAAGGACATCCCTCTAAAGAGGCATGATTATGATCAAAGAAGCCAACATGCATTGTAAAATAGGTCAAGGATCAACTATTACAAGCGTCATCAAAAGAAAAAGTATAATAGACAGGAAACGGATACAATATAAGCAGTCTTAAAAAACAATAATACTTACCAAAAGGAATGTTAAAAAGAATAATGTCAAGCAGAACCGAACCTGACCTCAGCCTTTAGATTCTGTGATCTATTGTTGCTTGGAATATGAGATACAAATACATGGAGTTCATACATGCATCAAAACATGAACTGCAACGTGCAGCTTGATTACCAATATTTTGCACAAATTTAAGCTTCCAACATGTCTACCACTAAATGCTTCAATACAATGGGAAAAGTAGAAAAACCAAACTAGGAACCTTTAACGAAAATTTTGTCCAAACAAGATTTTTAAAATCTCTCTGAAAACATAAGGGGTCTGAATTCACACATCTCCAGCTTTGAATACGATAAGTCACACTAGATGCAAAATCAGTGTTAAATAAATCTATTATTAAGTTTTCTTCAGGCCCTCGCTTGCTTTACTACCATTCGGTTTTGTTGAAAATCTCATGAATCAATGTATATACAGAAGGTCAGTGGGAGTAAAATTTGTTTTCTTGTTTTATATGTGGATGATATTTTACTTGCAACCAATGATAAGGGCTTGTTGCATGAGGTGAAACAATTTCTCTCTAAAAATTTTGATATGAAAGATATGGGTGAGGCATCTTATGTCATTGGCATTAAGATCCATAGAGATAGACCTCGAGGTGTTTTAGGTTTGTCACAAGAAACCTGTATCAACAAAGTTTTAGAGAGATTTCGGATGATAGATTGTTCACCAAGTGTAGCTCCCATTGTGAAGAGTGATAGGTTCAATTTGAACCAATGCACGAAGAACGATTTTGAGAGGGAATCCATGAAGAACATTCCATATGCTTCTGCAGTCGAAAGCCTTATGTATGCTCAGGTCTGCACTAGACCTAACATTGCATTTGTTGTAGGGATGTTAAGGCGATATCAGAGTAATACAGGTATAGACCACTGGAGAGCTGCAAAGAAAGTAATGAGGTATCTTCAAGGAACTAAAATTACAAGCTTATATATAGACAGACGGACAATCTGGATGTGATTGGCTACTCTGATTCAGACTTTGCTGGCTGTGTTGATTCACGTAAATCAACATCAGGGTACATTTTTCTAATGGCCGGTGGAGCTGTTTCTTGGAGAAGTGTCAAGCAGACATTGACTGTAACTTCTACTATGGAAGCCGAGTTCGTCTCCTGTTTTGAGGCCACTTCACATAGTGTATGGCTTAGGAGTTTCATTTCTAGGCTTAGAGTCATGGATTCTATATCTAGGCCATTGAGAATTTTCTGCGATAATTCAGCTGCTGTCTTTATGACTAAAAACAATAAAAGTGGAAGTCGAAGTCGAAGTAAACACATCGACATTAAGTATTTAGCCATAAGAGAACGTGTAAAAGAAAAGAAAGTGGTCATTGAACACATTAGCACTGAATTGATGATCGCTGATCCTTTGACTAAAGGCATGCCACCTCTGAAATTCAAGGATCATGTAGAGAAAATGGGACTTGGTTCCACTTTGTAAGTGTATACATACAGTTTATTAATGAAACTCTTACATATTTTGATGTTTTCTCATATTCATCTGCACCTTAATTTCTTTAAGAAAATTCATATGTATAGGACCAAGAATAAACATAGGGTTTATTCATTAAGAAATGTTACCACATGAAGAATAATACTTGAGGAACTAAATGCATCGTAATACATGGAAGGTAATACTCACTCTCAGAGGACTTATCACCATGATTCATGTATTTACTTCTTAAAATATATCAATGAGATTAAGTTAGGTTAAACATATGGACCAAGTGGCAGAATGTAATAAATTCAAGCATTAATTGTGGCAATTAAGTGGAGGTAGATGTAATAAATTCAAGCATTAATTGTGGCAATCAAGTGGAGGTAGATGTGCTCCACTAAGCATTAATTGTGGCCAAATTAATTCAATTATTTTTAGTGCATTTATCCTATAAATAAGATAACCATAGAGTGTATTAAGAGTTAACAAGTTAGAGTGTTATAGAAAAAACACAAGGTGTATGCTTAAGGAATGTTGTTTCATATTCTCAATGGTTGTATTGAGAGTATAAGGTATATGTAACCAACCTATATATGGTCCACGTTTAACCCTTTGGCTATCCATTGATTGTGGTAACAAGTGTATGGAATACGGACGAACGTTCTTGATGGAAGAACATGATTAAATACAGGTTTGGTCCCTAGACTCGGTACTTCTAATTTTTCTTTCATACACCATCAAATTGAAGAGAGTTCTGAGAGTCTAGAAGAACCAATATCGAGAGAATACCAGATTGTATAAGTGAAAAGCTTCAATGGCCAGAGGTATGTTTACGGTCTTTATAATTCCGCATTTAATCTATATGTTATTTAAGTTGTTTAGCATGTTTAGATTATATTTAAATTCTTACATCTTTTACTTTATCATCAATTACTTTCTTGTTTTAGGAGTAGTATTAAGGTAGTTACTCATCGAACACTTCACATTCATCAACTTGTTGTACATTGTACAAGCACATTGGAAAATAGCTTAAATACAACTTAAATCAATAAAACTTAAAAATTGATGGTGTCATTTTCAAAATTTAAACAAAAATCCACACTTACTCTCTCCCTTCTCAACAAAACTTTAAAATTATAAGTGAGTTTTTTGTTTAAATTTCAAAAATGCCCCCACCTCTCTTTTAAGTTTTGTTGATTTAAGTTGTATGACATTGAACATAGCCACAATCGCTTAAAGCATTGAATTCAAATATCTCTTGATCATCCGTGATTGGGAATGTCAGCACAATCCTTTGAGAAATTCAGTGCAAACTATTTAGCTTTACATGTACAACAAGGATTAGGAATGTATCCAGCCAGACTTGTCGCACTTTGCCGACGCCAGCCCTTTTTAATCTAGATATATAAACTAATCCAAAGCTTTGACCGTATGTAA
This sequence comes from Bretschneidera sinensis, assembly GCA_023935145.1. Lineage (NCBI taxonomy): Eukaryota > Viridiplantae > Streptophyta > Magnoliopsida > Brassicales > Akaniaceae > Bretschneidera > Bretschneidera sinensis. The sequence goes on from CM043701.1 coordinate 97,292,352, forward strand.
TGTTAGGAATACTTCAACAAGCTTAAACACTGAGTTCAATTTTCTTAGAATTTTCAAGTATCGTCCTCCTTCTACAGTAGCCATGCAAATGGGCAGGCGAGACCAACCTAATGCATTTCTTAGCATTTCAAATTTGGATTTTAGTTGTTTAGCCCTTCTTGTTGTTCTTCTTTGTTGGCCAATTGATCATCCAAATTAGCAGTCTGTCTTCCTTTTTATTTCATTTCTAGTCAACAGCAGTAGTTAGGGAACGAGATATAATTTTTTTAGGTTCCATAACGCATCTTTTTAGCTAGTCAATCTTCATTTAAAGATCATCCAGTAACTACAGGTTTCCTTTATCAATTTGGCTAAATAGAATGAAACTAATGAACTTAAACCATCATCTTAAAATGTGCACCATTCTCTTCTAGAGATTACTAATAAAGTCTATGCATCTTTAAAATGCAATGCTCTACCTAGAACCTTCTAAATATGGGGCTCTACAATGAACCATGATTCTCTAGGATTTTCCATGCTAGAAAGATATATTAAAAGGACATCCCTCTAAAGAGGCATGATTATGATCAAAGAAGCCAACATGCATTGTAAAATGGTCAAGGATCAACTATTACAAGCGTCATCAAAAGAAAAAGTATAATAGACAGGAAACGGATACAATATAAGCAGTCTTAAAAAACAATAATACTTACCAAAAGGAATGTTAAAAAGAATAATGTCAAGCAGAACCGAACCTGACCTCAGCCTTTAGATTCTGTGATCTATTGTTGCTTGGAATATGAGATACAAATACATGGAGTTCATACATGCATCAAAACATGAACTGCAACGTGCAGCTTGATTACCAATATTTTGCACATATTTAAGCTTCCAACATGTCTACCACTAAATGCTTCAATACAATGGGAAAAGTAGAAAAACCAAACTATGAACCTTTAACTAAAATTTTGTCCAAACAAGATTTTTAAAATCTCTCTGAAAACATAAGGGGTCTGAATTCACACATCTCCAGCTTTGAATACGATAAGTCACACTAGATGCAAAATCAGTGTTAAATAAATCTATTATTAAGTTTTCTTCAGGCCCTCGCTTGCTTTACTACCATTTGATTTTTGAGACGAATCAACAATATTACTACGATTGTCAATGTGATCAGTAGAAGAAGATTCAGCCGCTGTAATATCAGTTGAGTATTTTTTGATCCTCAAGGAAATAAGAATGCTTGAAACAAACCCAATTAGGGGGAAAATGTAAGACCAAACCTGAGATTTCTGAGAGCCAGATGCTGACGCAACGGCAGCAACAGCAAGGCTGCCAATGGATGTGTTCTGTAAGATCATTGGCAGACAGCCAATAACTGAAGGGAGCAGAAAATCCACCACGAACCCTACATTTGTGGCAGCTAGGGAATAATTTATGACATAGGAGGGCATGGGTGAGAAGCGTGCAAGAAGGACAAATCTCCAACCATCTCGTTCAACTCCTCTGGAAAGCAGATGGAAGTATTTGTTTCTTTGAGCCCATTCCGTTGCTGAACTTGAACTTCTAAAAACTAGCCTGAACAGATGTACAATGTCAAAATGGTCTTAGAAAGCAATTAACAAACCAGAGAGAGACCGTAAAAGTAATAGCAGAAATTGAAGCATCCTATAGAAATTAAGTAGGAATTCTCAGGTATAGATGTAGCAGGGACAGACATTGAACATTTTGCCGGCATCCTCTCTATATTTTTTGGTACATTGTAGACATCTTCTGTACTTAAGGTTATGTCCCCAATTAACAGAAGAAAAAAAATAGTAAAACGAAGGATAGGTCCCCACAGCATTCTATAAATAAAATCACGTACCAAAGGAAAAAGGAAAATGAAGAAAACCTTATATGAGAATAGCTCATTCCACCTACACTCTCCATCTTTACTATGTTAAGTTCCAAGGTCCAACTAAACATTCACATTTCATAGAAGTCATTGATATTACTCAACTTTTTGCCAATTGCATCTAATTCTTATTAACATCTTTACTTTCCTACAACTCACCTATTTCAATATTCATCAGGCAGGCCTATTATACCCGTGTTTCTGAATGCTTAATGTGCTTATCAATTACCACGGAGCATTAATTCTCTCCTTCTATGTCCACCTTGACATCCTGTTCTGTTTACATCAATAACTGATCTTTGACTTCATTCACTTATAGACTTGAGTCCTTTCCAACCCATAATTTTCATCTAAGATAACACAAATGTAAGTTTACTATCTTCTGCTTAGCACCATTTTTTTACTGCTCGCTTGTTTGAACCAAAACTATTCACGTTCGCTTTCAATATAATTGGTAGCAGGAAAATATTAGGTTCTCAAAAGTACATTATATATAAATTATACCTCGACCTGAATATAATTCTGAGGGTAGCATCTCACACTATTCAAGTGTGTCTTATTAACTAAATTGAAGCTCACGTGTTCCAGTAAAGAGATGCTGACCATATCGCCGCCCCAACATAAAGAGACCAGAATCATACAGTACAGACTGATATTATATGACTAAACCAAGGTGAATTATACTGTAAGGATTTCAAAGGTTGCGCAATTATTAATCCGAAGAGAACACGTTGATATACCAGGTCTGGGACTTGATGAAACTATGGATTCAGGGATTAGAAAACGCAATCCCTTTAAAAATCACTAAATGGAGATTAAGTAAATTGAAAGAGGGGGGGGGGGGGGAATCACCTGCCGATCCAGAAGGATAGGGAAGCACCCAGGACCTTAGCGGTGAAGACGCAGAGCACAGCCGGGAGGAAGCCGAAGAGCAACGATGCACCGGCCTCGAAGAAGACTGCGTAAGGGAGGCAGAGGGCCAGCGTGAGGGTGTGGACCCCAACGTACGCTGGGATGGCCCACACACCCAATCGATCCGACCATTCCTGAAGCACCTTCAGAGCTGCGTCTTTCTCCCATCCGTACTGCTTGGTGGCTTGCCTCGCGATCACCACTACGCCGATAGCAGCCCCTATTTTCCACCATTTCCCCATTTTCTCTCTGTCTGCGATCAAATTATTTGCTGATAACTACAAATCAGAGTATTCGTTTTTATTATTATTTTTTTCTTTTTTCCAAATAAGACTGAGACCGGTCAGATTTAAACAACTGGAAGGGGAAATATCAAAAAAGTTTATAAAGTTTCTATTAATATCAAAAACACAACTCTCTGGCTTTAAAGTTTTGGTCTAGTTACAATTAGGTCTTTATGTTTCAATTTAAATGTAGAGTTTTAATTTGTTAAAATCATAACAATTAGGTCTCTAGCTCACGATGTTGCATGAAAAAGCTTACGGAATATATGTAAAATATCAAAACTATCCCTTAAAAATAAAAAATAAAAAAGAGGTACTGCCCCTCTCTCTCTTCTCCTTCCTTCTCGCACCGCCCATAACAAGTTCAGACACCAAGTCCCTTCTCCTCTCTTTCATCCGCTCCAACACTGTTATGTATTTAATAATATTATTAGAAAAAATAAAACAATTGGTTGCTTCGAGGGAACCAAAATCCTCCACATGTTCTACCATAATTCAACTTCCCTTCTTCATTCATAACAGCATATTAAATACAACTTCAGAAAATAACCACTAGCCAACAAACACTAGATTTTAGTAATTCTACCAACAACTTACTAGACCACTACTAACAATCACGAAATAACAGCAACATTATCTTTAACAGATTCTTAAGGCTGAATTTCAGCAAGACTCGACAGACATACACCTACCACTAACTACATACTTAAATAACAACATTAAAGCATAAATAATTAACTCAATAGATAGATAATACCTAACAGGTAATGGGCCGCCCAAATAAGGCCCTGCAGCCCAGATAAGGCCCTGTGGCCCAGGCTCGACACATGACAGTGCCTCCCCCTCAAAAGACCTTGTCCACAAGGTCTGGGAAGTCCTCATGCAGAACTTGATAGTCCACCCAGGTTGCTTCTTCTAGCCCTAACCCTTTCCACTTCACCAAAAGTTCCGCTGCTGCTCGATTCCCCTTCTTCATCATTCGTCGTTGTATGATTTCCTCTGGTTCGGGCTTAAAGGTTCCATCTGATGCTGTAGGTGGCAAGGATTCCGATTACTGATTTCGAGCCCCTAACTTCTTCAAGTTCGATACGTGGAACACGGGTTGGACTTGTGCCGTAGGAGGAAGCTTCAGCTTATATGCGACGGAGCCCAGTTTTTCTAGCACTTTGAATGGCCCGTAGAACCGCGGAGAAAGCTTCGAGTTGCGTCAATGGACAACTGACTGCTGCTTGTACGATTGGAGCCGAAGGTAAATGTAATCTCCCATTTCAAAGCTTCTTTTTGTTCGTTTTAAATCAGCGAATCTCTTCATTCTTACTTGTGCCTCCTACAGATTGTGTTGAAGGATACAGAGAATTTGATCACTCGACTTTAAGGTATTTTCTACAGCCTGATTTTTGGTAGTTCCTGGAGAATAGGGCAATAATTTTGGGGGTGGGTAGCCATAGACTAATTCAAAGAGTGTCAGTTTGGCCGATGCATGAACATTTGTATTGTAACACCATTCGGCTAAGGGAAGCCATTTGACCCACTCCCTTGGTTTGTCACCTGGAAAACACCGTAAATACTGCTCCGTAGCCTTGTTCACGATCTCGGTCTGTTAATCCATTTGTGGATGGTAAGCTGAGCTGAACTTAAAGTCAGTCCCCTGCAACTTGAAGAATTCTTTCCAGAAATTGTTTATAAAAGTTGGATCATTGTCTGTTACAATGGAACTAGGCATTCCATGCAATTTAAAAATATTTGCAACAAATATTTGGGCTATTTTAGAAGCAGTATCAAGATGGAAAACTGGAATAAAATGGGCATATTTAGATAACCTGTCAACCACCACCATAATCACCGAATACCCTCCCGAAATAGACAACTCTTCAACAAAATCAAGAGAAATGTCAGTCCAAATTTTAGTAGGAATTGGTAAGGGTTGAAGGAGTCCTGCTGGATGTATGTTTTCTGATTTATTTTTTGACACACATCACACTCTCGGATTAAGTTTCGAATGTCACCCTTCATGCCTACCCAATAAAATTCAGAACGAATTCTGTGGATAGTTTTATGGTACCCTGCATGGCCACCCCCTGGACTACTATATAAGGCCTGTAGAATTTGCAATTTCAGCTCAGGTGTGTTGCTAATATAGAGTCTGCCTTTGTAGTAAAGCAAATATTCCAATACTCTATATTTGTTAGGATCCAATCTCCTTTGCTCCACTTTCTGCAACAGCTTCTGCAACTCATAATCATTTCCATTGGAAGCCTTGAGAATGTCCAACCAAGTAGTTGTTGGAACTGTGAGGGCTATCAACTCTCCTTCTTTAGAATCCACCTTTCTAGATAGTACATCAACCACCCGGTTGTCTTTCCCTTGTTTGTACTCCACTGAGAAATCAAAGCCTAACAACTTGGTGATCCATTTTTGTTGAAGAGGTGTTCCAGCAAATATTTTAGGCTTTGCTGATCTGTTTGCACCTTGAATTTCTACCCCAATAAGTAAGATCTCCATTTCTTTACAGCAAGTACCATGGCCATCAATTCTTTCTCATAAGTTAACATTTGTAAAGCCTTCCCACTAATTACCTGGCTCATAAAAGCAATTGGCCTTCCCTGTTGCAATAAAACAACTCCAACACAATACCCACAAGCATCACATTAAATAGTAAAAAGATGAGAAAAATCTAGTAGTGTTAAGACCGGAGGGTTAATAACAATTTTTTTTTTTAGTTTTTCAAAGGCTTCTTTAGCTGTTTCAGTCTAATGAAAGGAATTTTTTTTAAGAGAGAGATTAAAGGTGCTGCAATGAGGCCACATCATTTAATAAATTTCATATAGTAGCCTTTGAGTCCTAAGAACCCTCTAAGAGACTTTAAACTGGTGGGAAAATGCCAACTAAGCATAGCATCAATTTTAGCAGGGTCAGCCTTAACTCCTTTATGGGAAATTAAGTAGCCAATGTAGCTAACTTCAGAACACCCAAAACTACATTTAGATTTTTTTGCAAACAATTGATGTTGTTTCAGAATGTCTAAAACAGTTTGTAAATTAACCAAATGTTCTGAAAATGTCTTGCTATAGATAAGTATGTCATCCAAAAAGACCAAAATGAATTTACATAGATGAGACTTAAAAATGTCATTCATTAGGCCGAATGGCATTACCAAAAACTCGTAATGACCCTCGTGAGTCCTAAAAGTGGTCTTTTGGATATCATTAGGCTGAACTCGGATTTGATGGTAGCTGGACCTAAGGTCTAATTTGCTAAAAATGGTAGCACCATATAGCTCATCTAATAGTTTATCAACAACTGGTATGGGAAATTTCATTTTGACGGTTTCTTTGTTGAGAGCTCTATAATCAACACAAAGCCTCCAATTGCCATCTTGATTTCTTACCAATAGGATGGGTGAGGAAAATGAGCTTTGACTGGGTCAAATTATACCATTATTCAACATTTTATTGACTAGCTTTTCTATTTCTGTTTTTTGGAAGTAAGGGTATCTATATGGACCTACACAGACTGGTTTTGTGTCTTTTTGGAGTAAGATATGGTGGTCTTGTGTTCTAGGTGGAGGTAAACCTTTGGGTTCTTCAAAAAGTGTTTGGTATTAGTCAATAAGGTCACTCAAAGCTGGGTCAAGTTCAGCAGAAAAAAGAATATTTTCAGTGGGTTCTGTAAGCTATATAACTAAGCCCTTTTGGTCTTTCTTTAATGCCTTACCAAATTTTTCACCTTCTACCAATGATAAACCAGTGGGTGACATGCCTTGAAGTGTTCTACTTGTGCCCATGTAGAAAAATTCCATTTGAAGTCTAGAGAAATCCTATATAATTGGCCCTAGAGCTCTTAACCATTGGACCCCCAAAACAATATCACATCCCCCCAATGTAAGCAAATAAAATTTAGTAGGATAAAAATTACCCTGTATATGGAGTTTCACCTCAGTACACTTTCCTTCACTGCTCAAAGCTGTTCCATTGGCTACCTTCACTATCAATCCTTAGGTAACATGTATCTTGAGCTGAGCCTTCTCGGCAATAGAGGGATCCATAAAATTATGGGTGTTTCCTGTATCAATAAGGACCACCACTACACACCCTTGCACCTTACCCACTAACCTCATGGTTCTTGGATTAGGAGAGCCCGAGAGAGCATGGATTGAAATGCTTGGCTGTACCTCTACAATTTTTGGTTCACTCCACAAACTGTAATCTCATTTCTCCTTGTCATCCCTTACTGTTTTGGGCTCCTCATCATCACTAGAATCCTCGCACTCTATAATGAATAACTTAGTTGCCTTGCATTTGTGCCTCGGTCCCTATTTCTCATCACAATTGTAACAAAGACCATTCTCTCGCCTTTCCTTCATTTGAATAGGAGATAAGCGCTGCACTGGAACCATAACCCTCTTCTCGGGAGAAGGAGAACCAAAGGTCAGTCTTGGGGGTGGAGCACCCCCCTTGACAGCCTTCTTTAAGGCCAAAACATTTTCTTCCTGCATCTTAGCCAACTCAAAAGCAATATTCAAAGTTTGTGGGTTCAACATACGTACCATGAATCTGATGTCTTCTCTAAGTCCACTAAGGAAACAACTGAGTTTATATGGTTCAGCTAGCCCCCTTAACTGGTTAGATAAGACTTGAAATTCTGTTTTATAAGCTTCCACGGTAGTAGTTTGCTTCAATTTCGTAAGGGCCTCCATTTGATCTTCATAAGCTGTAGGACCAAACCATGTTTGCTGCCCCCTAACAAATGCTTCCCAACTCATGATTCCATCTGAAACTTGCAAATTTTGGAACCAAATTAAGGTCTTACCTTCCATGTGGAAGGAATCCAATAATACTCGATGCTGTGGGGTTAGTTTGATGATTAGCAAAAAACTGGTTTGCTCTATAGATCCACCATTGAGGATCATCACCATGAAATTTAGGGAAATCCAAACGGATAGAACGTGTTTGAATTATCCCATGCTCTTCAAATGTTGAAAATCACCTTGACTAGATGCCTAGATGGTGATCTTCCAAACACTCAAGTCTAGAATGACTTATAGAAAGAAATACAGCAATCAAAAGCAAGAAAGAAAAGAAGACAAACGATTTGTTATCGAGGTTCGGCAATAGCCTACGTCCCCGTTAGTTTCTCTGAATTCTCTGCACTAAATCAATGGTTCTATACAATTACAACAACCCCCTTCAAGAAGCTCAAGTTCTTGAAGAAACCAAGAAGAGAAGAAATAAAGAAGATAAGAACTAACAATGCTCTCTATCTAATCTAGACTCCTCTCTCTTTACAACCAGCCTCACTACAATGAGTCCCTTTTGTGTTTGTGTCTTTGCACTCTTACATAATTCTCTTTTGTATGTCACTCTTTTCAATTGATCTCAAAGTATATCACAAACTTGTGTTGAGAATGAAGCTAGGTGACCCTTTATATAGTGCACCAACTTCTTGTCCAATCTTGAGAGTTAATCTCCACCCTTAGATCTTGATGACCACTTAACCATGGTCCTCCATCAATCCTAAGTGGTACTGTGTGTTTTAACCTTGCATCCACGCACCTAAGAGGAGGTTCAAACAAGCTGTCCATGTGTGCATCAGTTTGCCTAGCGCCTAGGCGCTGAACAAGGGGCGGTGAGGCGCTAGGCAAAGCTCCTTTACACCATATTCTGGGCGATGCAACGCTACCCTTCTCCAAGCTGCTTCCTTGCTGGGTGGTGAGGTGCTGGTGAAGGGGCAGTGAGGTGCATACTAATGTTGCCCTTCACACAACAGTGCGCACTACTTTGCTTCATTGATTAGGGGTGTGCACACACACCCAAATGGATGCACACACATGTATGCACTCCTTTAACATGTTGTATTTTAATCTTCCAACCTTGGTTTAAACTTTAACCATCTTTGAACCATGTTTAGACATGTTTAAACCTTAGACAAATACCAACAATCTCTACCTTTATCTAAGTGTTTAAATCTAAACCATTGTGCAGAGAGCTTCAGGATCCAAACTCATCTTTAGTCATCAATTAACCAACTCTAATCCTAAGTAGTCCAAGGCAATGATTGAAATTACTTAGAGGTAGAACTTTAGTACCTAAATCCGCAGGATTTTCTTTCGTGGCTACCTTGTCCACATGGATGTATCTTTTCGTGACATTTTTTCGAATGAAATGATACCGAACATCCATGTACTTTGTCTTCTCATAGAACGCCAGATTCATCAACAAGTGTCATGCACTTTGGCTATCCGAAGACACCTCTACCTGCTCTTTTAGGACCTCCCACTCGTCCAATAACCCTTTGTACCCCATAGCCTCCTTTATAGCTTCCGTAGCCGCTATGTATTCTGCCCCGGTTGTTATGAGTGCTACCACCGGCTGCTACTGAGCCTTCAAGTACCTCAGCAACCACTTCATCCCAAGCCAATGCTTCTTTCCAGGATTACTCACAAATCTGCTGAGAACACCCATTGCCTAAGAAACCCTTAACCAGTTTCTCTCATTTTCTTGGATTATATACATCCCAATGATCTTTTGTGTAAGGCTGAGATCCTTCCTCTCGAACTCTTCACTGAGTTGAGATGTAAACCTTTCCATCCTCTTCTTGCTGTTCCAAACCAATAGCACATCAATGACATAGATGAGGATACTCACCATCTTCTCCACCTTGTGTCAAGGTGAGAAAGTTTCTGTGAAATCTATGTTTTTTCTTCACGTGAACCCATTCACCACCAGCCTAGCCTTGTTCCGGACTTCATCTCCTGGAGGGTACCCTTCTTTGACCTTGTAAGTCCACTTACAATCCACAACTCTCTGTTTTCCCGGAATGTGCACCAATTCTCAGAAGTTGTTCTTCATCAAAGAATCCATTTCTTCCTCCATAGTCAGCTGCCACTTTGACGAATCCTTACACTCCATAGCATCCTTGTAAGTTTCTGGTTTAACCTCTCCTTCTGTCCAAGGAGCTGCTACATTAGCATCCGCAAACCTATATCTCAAAGGTGGTCTAACCACCCTCCTTCCTCGGTCTCTTGTGAGCTGGTAGTCATTATGACTTACTGTATCAACCTCTTCTTATTCAGCCTCTTCTTGAGTTTCTTAAGCATGGCATTCATTCAAGGGCTCTACCTAATCCGAACCCTCTTGCCTTCCTTGCTCTACCTGAACCGAACTCTCCTTGATGCGATGCTCCACAACTTTCGGACTGGTTTGCTCACTAGCCCCTACAGAGTTAGTTTTCGCCAAGTAGGGAAATAAAAATTCATTAAAAATAAGATCCCTACTTATAATGAGTTTCATGCCTTTATTTTCTAAGGACCACAACCTATATCCCTTAACCCTATCACCATATCCTAGAAATACACATTTTCTAGATCTTTGGCTAAGTTTATCCTTCTTTTGATGTGCATGTGCAGTACACCCAAAAGTTCTAAGGTTGTCCAACTCAGAGGGTTTTCCACTCCACATCTCTTTGGGAGTCTTGAGCTCTAAAGCTTTAGAAGGTGAGCTATTAACCAAATATTCAGCAGTAGACACAGCTTCCCCCAAAAAACATTAAAGTAATCCGGATCCATTTAACAAGCACCTAACCTTTTCCATAAGGGTCTAATTCATCCACTCACAACTCCACTTTGCTGAGGGATTTCCACAACCGTTATATGTTTTAGAATCCCATTTAACCTACAGAATTGATCAAGTTCTTGGTTAAAATTTTTTAAGCCATTATCGGTTCTTATCCCCTTAACTACCCCGCCTGTTTGAGTCTCTACCAGCTCTTTCCACACCACTAATTTATTCAAAGCATCTGATTTATTTTTAACCAAATAAACCCAAACCTTTCTTGAATAATCATCAATTAAAGACAGAAAATAAATGTTACCTCCCTGTGTGGTGTCCTTGTTGGTCCCCAAAGGTCCGCATGAATGTAGTCAAGAATGCTCTTAGACTTGTGCACTCTGGTGTTGAAGCTGACCCGATGTTGCTTCTCAAGAACATAACACTCGCAGAAATCAAGTTCCTCTACTTTGTTTCCACCAAGTAGGCCATCCTTGCTGAGAAATTGCAGGTCTTCTTCGCTCATATATCCCAAGCGAGTGTGCCAAAGGGCTGCCTCATCCATCTCAGCCATCAAGCTTGCTGCTTGATCCTTGATCTCCATGTCTCTGATCATCTCATAGAGTTCATCCTTCATTGTTGCTTTGATCATTACCAAAGATCCCTTAGCTACCTTGATCTTTCCTCCCTCTATCTTGCATGTGTATCCCATGGAATCCAACTGCTCTAATAAGATCAAATTCCTCCTCAAATCTGGGAGATATCGCACATCTTTCAGCAACCTTGTCATTCCATCAAACATCCTCACCTGGATGTCTCCAATCCCCCTCACTTGGCAAGAATTGTCATTCCCCGAGAAGACCTTTCCATTATTGATCTCCTTGAAATTCTTGAACCATTCCTTGTGAGGGCACATGTGATAAATGCACCCGGAATCCAGAATCCACTTTTCGCTGCCTTGCTTCCTGCTCACATTTGAGCACACAACAAAAACATCATCTTGCTATTCTCCCTTGGCAACTGAAGCCTCTCCATTGTTGGTGTGGCTTCTTCTATCATCCCACATCTTCTTCTTGCAATCTTTCCTGAAATGGCCCTCCTTGTTGCAGTAGAAGAACCACTTTCCAAATCTTGATTTGGAATCTGCTCTCCCATGGCTTTGCCCTCTACCTCTTGATTTCTCCTGGTTATTGCCATGGTTGCTACTGCCATTCCGAGTTGTTGGCCTTCCTCTTACGAACAGTCCATCTCCACTTGATGTCTCATTCATCTTGGTTTTGAAGTCATGTGCCCTTATGGCATTGATCACAATCTCCTTTGTTAAAGTATCCCTTCCATACTCAATAGCATTAATCAAATTATTAAAGCAATCAGGAAGAGAATTTAACAAGATAATAGCCAATTGTTCATCCGAAAATGTAATGCTATAGCTATTCAAATCTTGAACTAGCTTATTAAAGACATCAAGATTATCTTGCAACTCTTTACTAGGATCCATTTTAAAAGCAAAGATTCTTTTAACAAGATAAATTTTTTTAGGGAGACTTTTGGTAAGAAACAACTCATCTAGTTTCTTTCATATGACAATCAGATCTTCCGAGTCTCCGTACTCCCTTGTGACACTATCCGACATGTGCAAGAAAATGGTGTTGTAAGCCATCATCTTCATCTCAATCCGTTGGTCCTCCGTGACACTTGCTGGAAAAGCATCATCTTCTCCAATAGCCAAGTCCACTTTCTGTTGCATTAGAATCGCCTTGATCTTCTACTTCCACAGGGAAAAATCTCCCTTTTCATCAAACTTCTCAACACAAAAATTTGAAGCCATCTTTGCGAACAAGATCCCAGATTTATGCAATACCCACAAATGCTTTCTTCAACCTCAAGAACACGATCGAAGATGGATCTTAACACCGTTCTTTAATCACCCTCAAGACCCTCAAGAACACGATCTGATCTTGATCGTTACTCCGTTCTTGAATCACCCAAGAAGTTAATCTTTGATTCTTGGAGTTTTGACTCCGTAACTTTCTTGTTCTTGCTCCGATACCCAACTGTGCAAGCTTTAATACCACTGTTGGAAATCACCTTGACTAGATGCCCAGGTGGTGATCTTCCAAACACCCAAGTCTAGAATGATTTGTAGAAAGAAATACAGCAATCAAAAGCAAGAAAGAAAAGAAGACAAGCGATTTTTTATCGAGGTTCGGCAATAGTCTACGTCCCCGTGAGTTCCTCTGAACTCTCTGCACTAAATCAATGGTTATTTACAATTACAACAACTCTCTTCAAGAAGCTCAAGTTCTTGAAGAAACCAAGAAGAAAAGAAAAGAAGAAGATAAGAACTAACAATGCTCTCTATCTAATCCAGACTCCTCTCTCTTTACAACCAGCCTCACTACAATGAGTCCCTCTTATGTTTGTGTCTTTGCACTCTTACACAATTCTCTCTTGTATGTCACCCTTTATATAGTGCACCAACTTCTTGTCCAATCTTGAGAGTCAATCTCCACCCTTAGATCTTGATGACCACTTAACCATGGCCCTCCATCAATCCTAAATGGTGCTGTGCGTTTTAACCTTGCATCCACGCACCTAAGAGGAGGTTTAAATAAGCTGTCCATGTGTGCATCAGTTTGCCTAACGCGTAGGCGCTGAATAGGGGGCGGTGATGCGCTAGGCAAAGCTCCTTTGCACCACATTCTGGGTGGTGCGGTGCTGGTGGAGGGGCGATGCGGCGCTGCCCTTCTCCAAGCTGCTTCCTTGCTGGGCGGTGAGGCGCACACTGATGCTACCCTTCACACAGCAGTGCACACTACTTTGCTTTGTTGATTAGGGATGTGCACACACACCCAAATGGATGCGCATACATGTGTGCACTCCTTTAACATGTTGTATTTTAATCTTCCAACCTTGGTTTAGACTTTAACCATGTTTAGACATGTTTAAACCTTAGACAAATACCAACAAAATAATGGATTGACCATTCTTTGCCCATCTGTGTTGTCCTCAAGTCTCCTCCTACTGCTGCGTACCAAGGCTTCAACATTACCAGCCACTGCCTAAAGCTGCTGAGCCAATCCATCCACCAGGTGCTGCAACGACACCTGGTTTTGCTGTTGGATCTCCTGTGCTTGTTTCACTCCAGCAAGAGATTCAGCAAGTTGTGAATAACTTGTACCAGCTCCACCTTCAGCCCTGTGAATCGCCTGGCTTTGATACCACTGTTATGTACTTAGTAATAACATTAGAAAAGATAGAACAATTGGTTGCTTCGAGAGAACCAAAATCCTCCACAAGTTCTGCCAGAATTCAACTTCCCTTCTTCATTCATAATAACAGATTAAATACAACTTCATAAAATAACCACCAACCAACAAACACTGGATTTTAGTAATTCTACTAACAACTTACTGGACCACTACTAACAATCACGAAATAACAACAACATTATCTTTGACAGATTCTTAAGGTTGAATTTCAACAAGACTCGGCAGACATGCACCTGCCACTAACTACAGACTTAAATAACAACATTAAAGCATAAATAATTAACTCAACGGATAGATAATACCCAACAGGTAATGGGCCGCCCACATAAGGCCATGTAGCCCAGGCCCGACACATGACAAACACCCTCTCTCCCTCCACCACTCCCTCCTCCCGCCGAACGTTCGCGTCTTCCCAAGACCCTCCAATTCCCTCTTCTACACCTCCATCAACGCCTACCTCAAGTCCCAGAAGCCCCACCTTGCCATCCAGATCTTCATTGTGGAAAATTTTGATTAAATTTGGTTTGGTCATGAGAATCAGTTGGCTGGATCTATCCTAGTTTTCTATTTTTGTTTCCTTTGTTTTTACTTCCTGGTATTCCGCCAAGAATAATAAAGGGGTGAGGTTGAAACCTTGCTTGTCTGATTAGTTAGATAGATGAGAACCTCATTTACTTTTTTTCATCTCAAATGAATTTTGTTGCAGATATAATTTTTGTTTATATCAATCTAATTTCTCATCTCAAGTTCAATCCTATGATCAATCGCAGCAACCCAAGCTTATTCTCCCTATAATAATCAACAATACGAATATTACCCTCCTCAAGGTTACTGCAATTCTTATCCACAACAAACCCAACACCAATACCACCAAGTACCCACTTCGATCCACCCTCCTGGGTCCCAATCCCATCCGACCCGACCCACAACACGGCGGCTCACGACAGACCCATTGGCAGAATCAACACAATGCTTATTAAACACAAGGGGCTGTGGAGAATCAATGCAACAGCAAGCGAATATGGGTTTGGATTCTGCTGGGTTGAATCTGATTGCTTCAGCGGCGGTGGCGACGCTTTCGCAGCTCATGCTTGAGTTCGTGGGATTTCACGGTGGCCTTCCGAGGAAGCCGAGTTGGTGGGTTAGGATCAGGCTTCGTCTCGTACCGGATCTTCATCTCTGCCATGTTCTCTCACCTCTTCCTCACCACCCACCCCTCCATCTCAACGCCGTAATTGCACTCCCCTCTCTGTGTTTTAATTTCGATATACTTTTTATTTAAAATCCGGGCTGGTGCAGGCACCGGCAAGGTTGTCGGAGACGGTAGCTGCACCACCCCCAACTGCGGCGGCGTACGGGGTGAGGGCTGCACCGAGGGAGCTGGGTGGACTGGAGGAGTTGTTCGAGGTGTACGGTATAAGGTATTACACGGCAACGAAGATTGCAGAGCTTGGTTTCACGGCTAGCACGCTAGTGGACATGAAGGAGGAGAAGCTTGATGAGATGATGAACAGCTTGACTCGTATTTTCAGGTGGGAGCTTCTGGGATTTGATACACAATCAAGCCAACATCACCTGAACTGAGGCAAAAGAGGACAAAGAGGAGAGTAGAATTTCTAAGGGGTAGTTTTGAAATTTTATGTCTGTTCCCCTAATTCAAATACCTTGTTATGATTTTGGTAAATTAAAGATTTAAGTTGAAACTATAAAGATTCAATTATAATTAAGTTTAAATTTTAAAAATTAAAATAAATATTTACTTTTAAAATTCAAACACAAAATTATTTTTTAATATTTCTTTTTTTAACCCATCCCACCATCTTTTTACCTTCTAACTCATCTTTAAACCATATGAACCACTTAAATTTCACATTTTTCTTAAGTTCTTTCATTTCTCTTCTTTTTTTTTTCTTTTTTCTTTTTCTCGCTTTTCTCATCCCATCATCTACTTTTTCTATCTCTTATTTGGACTACTTTATCTCTCTTTTTCAAAGCACTTTCAATCTGTTTATTTGTAATTAATTCAATTATTTTGTTATCATCATACTTGTGACTCTTTAAAATTTTCAAACAATCAATTTATCAACAAATTCCCCTAATTTATCAAAGCATGATTAGATTGTTTATTATGCCTATATGAATACTTATTATGTCTCATATGAATATTTGTAAAACTGCACATGAATAATTCATTTTTCATATACTGATAGTTTCACCAAATAATTTGTCAAGGGAAGGTTAAAATAATAAAATGAACTGAGAGTAGAGAGAGTAGATGAGTGAACAAATATTTTATACCAAATTTTGAAGAAAACATTTAGTTCATTCCATTTATTATTGGTGAACACCCTTCCCTTCTATCATTGGTGAATACCCTTACGTAAAACAAAACATCTACAAAGTGTTCTTAACAAATAGAACACACGGTTGCTTATTATTTTTAGTGTCTTAAATGACTTTATCTTATAAGATATCATCCAATCTAATATTCAACAGTGAAAAATATTATATCATTAATGAAATCAATAAATAATTTAGAGAAGAAGTTGTAATTAACCAACTTATTAATTATTACAATAAGTAAAGAATATTTTTTATATTATTTTTATCTCAATTTATATGTCACGATATATTATTCATCTAATTATGTTATTTTTGACTCAATTTATATGTCATAATGTATTATTTAATTAAATTAACAAATAAATAAAGTAATCCTATTCATCCATGGAGAAACTATTGGCTTAGAAATTCAACTTCACTTAAAGTACATATCCATATTTCAACTTTGATTTAACTCTAAACATGAATCACATGATAAGTCTCCCCAAATAATTTCGCAAAGTCTTACTTAGCTATAGCCACTCAATACCGGCATTTGTCTTTGGTACCTCGTTACTTTTAGACAAAACACGTGCGTTTCTCGGTCAAAGATTGAGTAGAGACCGGCTCTTTCTCTCACCCAATTACGTGTTGGAAAAATCAAATCATAACCTCCACGTTTGTGTTGTTTTCAGAAGGGATAGACGATTGCCTGCCAATTTTTTAGTAGGGACGAGGTTTTGAACTATCTTTTTTTTTTTAATAGGGATTTTGATGTTTTAAAGGGCATCATAGCGTTTCTAATTATTTTCATTAATTTTGTTTTAAAAAGAATATTTATGAATTTAACAATGTAATTAATGTTATATATTAAACCTAATATACAGATTTAATACACATTAATTTTAAAATTTATTTTCAAATAAACTCGTGTGTAGGTATAAATATAAAACATGTGTATGTATGGAATATGGATATATTTATGCATGTATGAATATATATGTAAACGTATATATTTTCTAATGTAAATAATATTACAAAATCCTATTTCTGATGTAAATAGAAAACTCTTATATACATACACTATAAATATAAGTTTCTTATGCAATCAGTAAACACAAACTTTAATTTTTTTTTTAGTCTTTTTATGGTATTAGAAAAGTATAATCTTAAACCCTAAACACCGTTCTCTTCTTTTCTCTTAAACCTTAAATAATAAAAAATTTACACAATTCTAAATACATTTATATATATATATATATGTATGTGTGTACATAAATATAAATCAATTCTTATCATTTGAAAAAAATTAATTAAATTAAATTAAATTTTATTAAATATCAATTAAAATTTCAGCGGTGAAACTTCCCAGAAGAGTGAGACGCCTAGTTTGAAAGTCCCTCAAATCAAATTAGGGTATTATATATCAGAGATGGTGATGCACACAAGTTGGAAGCCTCGTCTCCCCGACCAAGCTTATGAATATGTCAATAGATTAAGAACTCAATTGTTTATATATAATGAATGGTCTTCTTCTTTTCAATCTAATTAATGTTTCAAAAGTAGTCCGTTACGTAAGCATGCATCGAGACACAATAATATTATGCAGCTTAAACTTAATTATGCTAGAAATATATAATATTATCATTTCCTCAATTATTTATTTATAATTAATAATTAAATTTAATTATGAAATGTACCTTATAGTTGATTGCATTTTAAAAAAATAATTTAAATTTTTTTGACAAAAAATACTATGTGATTGATTTTATTTTCAAAACACGTCGAATTTTTTGTAGTAAAAAATACCTTGTGTTATGTTTTTGTTAGTAAAAAATACCGTATAATATGTTTTTGTTAAAAAAAATATCGTGTGATATAAATAAATAAATATAAGATAAAAACAAAATAAAGAAAAAAAAAAGTATGGAAGAGCAAAGAAAGTGAGTAGTAATTAACGTAAAAAAACAAGTGTAGAAAAAATGATAGTTATGAGAGTGGAGAGGGAGGAGAGTAAAGAAAGTGAATAGTTAGTAAGCAAAAAAAAAAGAAAGAAAAAAACGATAATTAATGTTTCTTTATGATAAAACAGTTTTTAACATTTAGATATTTATATTTTTTTATAAAATTATTTTTTATTTATAATTAATGTAAAAATTATTTTAAAAAAATCAAAAATATGTTTAACCTTTATTAATAGTATAAATATAGGTTATACTGTGGTTTCTTATCATGTATCGCTGGCTAACTGTTCTCTCCTGTCAAGTGCCAACCATGTCATATGGATAAAGTTGGTCCTTTAAAATGATGGGAGTCCATAAGCTACAGATTGCACATATAAAGTCTCCAATTTCTATAAAAGCTAATATCAGCACCAAATGGATCATGATCTGATTATCGATAAGCTTAGATCAACAAATTAATAAAGAGAAGAGAATAGATTTGGACCCACAAATTGATGACCATGGCCCATTGGCATTTAAAGAATCTCTTACTAATATACATCTACATGCATCAGGGGGTTAGCGTCATAGAAGGTGGGATCTAATTCAAAATGTCTTTTTTCCACCCAATTGGCGTCCGAGAAAGGGACAGGAAAAGTTTCGGTCAAACATGACAACATCGTTAAATTTTTATTTTTTTATAATAAAAATAAAAAATAAGAAATAAGAAATAAGAAGACTAAAAACCAAATGCAACAATGTGCTAGAAAAGAAAAAGCTTTACGTGGGTCTCACGGCTCTAACAAAACACCAATATATTTTTTTTTTCTTTTTCTTTCTCTTTTCTTTTCAATTCACCCATATATACCTTGTGCCGTATAAAGCAAACCCTACTTTTATTATACTTTGTATACTACTACCATGTTCTATATATGCAAAGCTTAGAAAACCTTTCCCTTCTCCTAGGAGCTTAACCTTCATGATCGATCATCCTCCACTAATTGATCAAGCAAAAAAGAAGAACCACTTATTGTCTATGAAGAAATAATTATGGGTATCAAACATTTGAAATTGCCATGGCGCTTTCACCTGATGGGGAACCACTTGTCTTGCCTCCATATCCACGCTGCTGCAGAGCCACCACCGGCAGCGACGATCAAGCTCATCAAATCGGACGGTTTGGTGAAGATATACGATCGACCCATCAACGTGTCAGAGCTGATGATGGAATTCCCCAAACACATGGTGTGCAAATCCGATTCGTTTTACATTGGACAGAAAGTCCCAGCTCTCTCCGAACACGAAAAGCTTCAACTTGGCCAAAAATATTTTCTCCTTCCTAAACCTTTCTTCCAATCAGTTGTATCCTTCTTCACCATAGCCTCTTTCACCTCCTCCTGCTCCAAATCCTCCGCCTCAGGGGATTCGAGAAACGCGTTTCTAAAGAAGGCAGCCAGTTGCCAACCACTCGATATACAGAAAACCCCATCTGGGAGCCTCAGAATACGCGTGTCAGATGAATTCATATCGCAATTGATGGAGCAAGGAAGAATCAAGGAAGAGGAAGAGGAGATGAGCTCAATTATTGATGCCAAAAGTAAGTTATGCACTACTGCTCAGTTGCAGAAGGATTACACGCTGCTTGTTGGCTCACGGCCATGGAAACCAAAGTTGGAGACGATAAAAGAGAATGACAAGAAGAAGAGGAGATTTTCTTCGTTTGGAATGAGGAGAAGGAAAAAATCTCAGTCAAAATTAGGTAATCAAAAGAATCAGATCATCATCAGATCAACAGATCACCAGAACCGTCATGCGACGAAACCTTCGTCAAAACCTCTGTCAAAACCCAGAAAGATCAAGTTTAAAACAAGAAAATAATCATTTTGTTTCCGTTAGTTTCGGGTTTACAGGTTGTTATATATACATATATACAACCTGCAGATGCATTAATTTGTAAAACAGAAAGTAATACTACTCAATTTAGATACTAAACTTCTTCTGATCGATTCAAATGGCTACAACTTAATTAATTATGTCATTTTCGATCCTTACGATATATTCGTCTTGCGCCCGTTGAATCTCTAAATTAAGGTAATTATACATTCCGATCGAAATTGTTGAATGATACCTTTTGCCTTAGTTCGTGGCTAATAAAATGGTTTTTTAAATTGTTGTTCCTAAGACATTTTTGAAATTAAAACTTAAAGCATAACGTTGGATGTTGTAGAAGAGTGATAACATATCATTGTTATAATCACTATATCAAATATATGTTCGCCAACAACATGAACACTAAATTTGAATTTGGATTTGCATGAACACTAAATATGTGTTTCCCATCAAATATGGTACATTAACTTGTGAATTTACACTAACAGAAGGTGATATTAGGAATATTTATGTGTAAATAATAGGAAATGTGAAAAATCAATCTCATATCGGATTAAAATTAGAAACAATAGTGATTTATATATATTATATGGGTCTAAGACTCACGAGCTTAAGTTTTTTAGTCATATTGATGCTCATCCATATATATTAAACTCGTGTTTGTGCGATCTTCCGTCATGTGAAGTACTTCGGACTTTTACAAATTGATAACAAAACCTGGTTCGAGTTGGTTACGATGTGTGACTCCCACGATACTGTCTCACTCCCACGATGTTGTCTAGTGATTGAGTCTAAATGAGAAACGTTTGTATGCCTACAGTTATCTATCTCATGAGAACTTTCATGGTTTTGTTTAGTTTTCTTATGGTTGAGTTTGGTCTGATTTCTTTTATTGATCGTGTAACCATTTAAAACGGAGTTTGATGTATAACTCATCACACATCTGAAAGAAATAAAAAAAAAAGTAACTTATATGTATAGTTTGAGCTCAAAACTCGTGAGTTTAAACTTTTGAATCATATTGATGCGCATTCATGTATATCAAACACATGTGAAGTATTTTTGACCTCATAATGGATAATTAATATATGGACGGATAATATTACTGATAAATGGAAATTGAACTCCATGAACGAAAGCTAGGAAACACTTGCAGTATTAAAATGCACTATTATATACACGTACGTATGCAAATGAGAAAAATTGATGCCAAGTTTTTTGACTGATAATTAAACTAATCAATCAAGTGGAAAGAAAAAGGATGATCAAATATGTAGGCTATATTTTACATATTTCATGATTATATGAATTGTTTTTGTAGGTTGCCAACGCCAAATTATTTCTAGAACTTTGATCAGTTCGGCAGTCTGGAGTTAGGCAGTTAAATTTGGACCGTGGGGACTTTGTTGTTAGGAGAAAAAACCATACAGTGGTTGGAGAAAAAAACTTCTGCCTAATTTGGAGAAGCGAGGGCGATAGGGGAAAACGACAAAGTAACAGTCAAAGAGAGTCCACATGTGTAAGTAACCAGGTCCAAAATGAATGCGTGCATATCTTGCTTGCCTAACGTGCGCCGTCACCGACCGATTCTGATGGATATTTGTAGGAATATTTTGCCAACTAATTCTCTGACCCTATCAAATTTTTTTTTGGGTAGTTTGGAGATTAAATTATTAGATTCTCATCATATAAAAATTTTATTGTTAATTTTTAAAAAAATTATTAATAACATTAATATAAATATGAAATTTAAAAATTAATATTATTAATAATTTTTTTAAAAATTATTAAAAAAACTTTTAATTGATTTAAATTTAATAATTTAAATTTAAACCAATCAAAAATATTATTTAATTATATATATATATATATATATGTCTTTTATAGATTGATGACACAGTAATAAATGTATTCATGATGCATGAAATGCTATCGAATGATAGTATAGTCATACATGTCGGCGTACTTAAATAGAATATACTACTATAGTGGTTTTCTGTTGAATTCATGCATCCAATTAATCTTATCCTATTGTATTATTATTGACCATTACATTTCACTGTTTATAATTATTTTTAGTTCTAGAGCCCCGTGAATAGTGGTCAGCTATAATAGTTGCCTTCCATTCATGCAGGACTAGAAGGAGCACTGTCAAATAATAGTCTTTTATGTGATCATCTCAATTCTCTCTCACTGCTAGGCCGGCGTTACCTAACCTCAATTGTTTTTTTCCTAAGTAACAAAATCCTCTACAAAACCTATCACAACCAATTAGATCTACATGGAGTAACTATCAATTTAATCTGGACCAAATAACAGTTAAGTTTCTATATATGATTTTAATTTAATGAATCAAATCTCTAACTTGTAAAACAATTCGTACTCTTCCTCCATCAACTGCCTCCTTCCTTTGTACCGAATCAGTTTTCAGAATTCCTTGTCTGTCCTCCTGTCAACTGCCTATTTTTAACATCCATGCCTTAGATGATAAGCAAAATAAATAAAACGTGTAAGGCGATAACATTAATTTAACTCTCTTGCTCAGAAAAATAACCACCAATCGTTCAATTTCGAGATCAACTATCAAACATATGTAATATTCTGTCATTCATAAAACATAATTGAAGTCACAACGATATTCATACAAGCTTAAATTACCCACCGAGTTTATATATTTCTTTTTATAAATTAACGACAAACTGAGAAAAAGAAAAGAATGACAAAAAAAGAGAGATTAATGGAACTTTAGTGGTAATACAGATCACTTACTTTCTGACTAAACAATTAATGGAAAACAAATTGGGTACAACAAATACAGTAAATTCAACCAGAGATTTCGTTTCCACATAAACCTCCCAATTGACTTGATAGTACAGCTCCAATTTTGACCTTCCACCAAGTACCAAGAGTTCTAAATCTGGGCTTTTAACTTCCCGCACTTTAAATCAGCCGCGGAATTATTCACAAATTCAACATACATCATATCGCCATGTCGAGGCAACAGGACATCCTTCACCAGGACTGGTGCGTGGCGAACCGGTCCTACGGATTTCAACCCCGAAGCAACCTGTCGATTCGGCGCTGGTCCGGTCCTTGCTGAACCAAGCCTCGTCCGTGTTGAGACCCCATCAATCCCGACTCTCTGCCCTGAGTCGACTCAGAGGACTCGTCCGTGACTCGGACAAGAACCGCGCCGTCATTGCCTCCCACAACCCACGTGAGCTACTCATTAATGGCAGAGGGATCATAGAAGGAAATCCAAGAGAAATTGTAGGATGCGATGTGGATTTCTACTGTAGTTATGGAGATGAAAATGGCAGAGGCAGAGAAATTGATTTAGAGAAATTTCTAGAGAGAGAGTTGGTTGTTTTGGCCTTTTGGGTTTTGTTGGGCAGAGAAGATTGCTAGTGTTTGTTAGGATTTGACTTGGAAATTTTCGGTCTCGTCGTGTTTGGCTTGAAGGAAAGTTCGAGGGAAAATATTCTTGGTTTTTTTTTATCTGATTCCAAACGAAGAGAGGAAAACATGGTTAAGGGGTAGTTTTGGTATCTTATATGAATAATGTTAGTTCTTTCATGCGTCTGTTTTTACGCCGTTATAATTTAAATAATCAATTGTAATAAATTAAAAACATAAAAAACAAATTGTTATTTAATCCAAACATTATTTACCTTTCATATATATATATAATGGTAGATATGTTAAAATTCTACTCAGTCTTGGAGAAATTGTTAAACCCTTTTGGCAATCACACACTGTAAGATAGTTTAATTAACCATTAATATTAATTGGCTCATTGACTATCTCTCTAAGTTAAATATGTTTTAGATATTTTGAAGTTTTGATATTGATTTTTTAATTTAACAATTTTTATGCATAAAAAGAGTTACTGTATAAGTGAATGAGAATTAAAATAAATAAGATCATCATGTGAATAGAAGAAAAAATGCTCAAGGTTTAATTTGTTTTCTGAGAACAAATATTTAGCTTGATCTACTTAAAAGAAATAGAGTAAAATAGTACAATAGGTGGTTGAAAATGGCCCATTTTGCTTTGGGCCATAACCATAAGTAACAGCAGCATGGATTCATGTAATGACCTGGCTAATGGTCATGTAAATTTGCAATCTTGCTTTGCAAACCTAACTGTCTGTCCACCCATTTTGTAATAAACAATGCCTGAGCGTAGAATAAGAAAGAAGCAAAGAGGAGGTGGAGAACACTTGCGGAAAGATGAGATAATACCATCATCCGTCCATTTCTATATGAGCATTAACAGATGCTTCTGTAATTAAAGTTTGCGCTTCTTAAAGGGAGTCGTTGATATTTAATTGACAAATGCCAAACACAAAACTAGAGAGAGAACCAATTCCAACAGCAGCACAATAAGAAACATAATTAATGATCTATACTCATGCAAGTATTCTGAAACACAGCCATAAAACAAAACCAACTGAGGCGCACTTCTCTATGATTCCTAGCCATGATAGTCACTACCTCTGCAAAATTTCATAAAACAACCACCAGATGCTATTTATATGCCTGGTTCAACTTTCCCTTCTAGTAGGCCTCCTACGAGGAGCAGCTGCATCTTCCTTTGCTTCGTTGCCTCCTTCGTTATTGAAAGTCCCTGCAGTTGCACCCCTGTTTTGAGTGGCATTGACCTGCTATTCACAGCCAAGGAAAAAGCAATTTAACAACTTTACCAATGTAGTTCCGACAATATCAACACTACTTTAAAGAAAAATACTTGTGATTTGAGGTGAAACATACCGCTCGTTTTTTGCTACCAAAGAGGATTCTAAACATGACAGTCAAAACAACAAGCACAATAGAAACAAGAATGCTAACTGTTATTGTAGGTTGCTTTTCACCCTTATCGATTAGATCCTGTAAAAAATAAATTTCTGATGATAAACCTTCTCGAAGCACAATTTAGCAAAGCATAAGACAGATCCATAGATTGTTGCAAAATTTGTCATAATTCACTCACAATGATCTGTGGTTTGTATGCATCCAAGAAGGGAATATCTGCAATCTTGTAAAGAATGTCAAAAATCTTCTTCTGCAAGAATTAGCAAGGGATTCCTTACAGTATATATATAATAGAAACCAAATCGATTATGTTTAGGGAACAAGATATTACCATTAATCCAGACAGGGCATCTGAAAGACCACTATCTGCTTCCTCAGCTTTCTGTTTCTCTTTCTCAACTTCAAACTTCGGTTTCCATGTTGTTTCCCGGTATGAGTCTGCTACCTTCTCATCTGTAGTTATCAGAATATTGTCAAACAAGATGCCATCCTGCATTGTCCAAATCTCAATACCAATGGCAGCAATAGGCTCGAAATCAGGTTTATCAAGTTCAAAGTAATGAGGGTTAAGAATCTGTCGAGGTTTCCAAATGCCCTCATAATATGGGTTATCAATCAGAGGAACATGCCACTTTCCTTTATAAGCAGGATTCATCTTCATTGGCCTCTTCCATTCACCACAACCAGGTGCTAACGAGCATGTTGGGTTTTCAATTTTTGGGGGCTCCCATTCACCATCCTCCTCATCATTCCAATCTTCTGGCTTTGTAGCATCAGGATCATCAATCTCCTCAGTCTCATCATCCAACCACCCTTCAGGTTTCACAGCTTCTTCATCTTCAATGTCCATGGGTGCATCCTCATCCCAGTCATCTGGCTTTACTGCATTTGGATCTGGAATCTTTGCTCGCTCGTCCCAGTCATCTGGCTTCTTATCATCTGGATCAGGAATTTTCTTGGCAGGTATAAGTGCTGGCTCAAAATCTTCAGCCGAGAGGAAGTTTGCCTTCTTCTTCTCCTCCCCATCTATTAGAATACGCAATTCGTCATTAGGCTTCAATATTGCAGTGTAGACATGGGAGAAATTGTCAGTGGGTACAGAAGGAGGTTTCTTGAGATGATGCTCA
Source organism: Bretschneidera sinensis (assembly GCA_023935145.1). Lineage (NCBI taxonomy): Eukaryota > Viridiplantae > Streptophyta > Magnoliopsida > Brassicales > Akaniaceae > Bretschneidera > Bretschneidera sinensis. Next base: position 97,318,336 of record CM043701.1, read on the forward strand.
ACAAACTGCCCACTCTTAGGGTTCTTGTGCTTAAGTATGAAGTGCACCTTGTTCGTTGATCCACATTTGTCCGGTCCGAACATTATGCAGTATGGAGATTCATTATCAAATTCCTCTGGTTTCCATCCAGCCTCTTGTGGTTGAAGGTATTTCAAGTAAGCACCACCGCATTCTAACCCTTTCTGGAGCCGGACCTCATACTGTAAAACTATTGTTCCATCTTTGAGGATCAATTTCTCATCAAGCTCTCTCACAATTGCATACTTTCTTGCCTTCTCACTGACAAGAAGCCCATAATCATCATGTCCATCACTTTCAGACTGCCTCCATTCACCTATCCAAGATGAAAATTTATATAAAAGAAATAACTTGAAAAATGAAAGAATCAATCACAGATCAAAACACGAGAAAGACAATAACTTCAGTCTTCAGGTCATATATAAGTAGCATGTTGGAAATAATACAGCATGCTCATAGAAACTAATATAAACTTATAGCCTATGTTACTCCGAGTCGGGTACAAGTGTTCGATATGGCAAGCGTCCAACATAGGTACTTTCATTTTTTTTTTATAAAAAAATTCATTGATTTGGAGGGTCCAAACAGTCATACCCATGTTTTCAGACACATCCGATACAGGTAAAAGAGTTGAAACAATATAGCTTATAGAATATGTGAAAACCATAGTATCTGTGTGACTACTTGAACATATTCTTTCTTCACAGCCCACTTCACTTTCGGGACCAAAAAAAGAAACCAGCAAACGCAATGTAAATAATATGATACAACACACTGAACTCATCCAGACATTGCACATGGGCGGTGGGACAACCTTCCTGGACCCAAATGATCAATCTAACCAAAAGGAGAGGAAAACAAAATCACCATTTGCTCCATCTTTTTGGATATCCCAACACATACATACAACCATCAGCATGAAAACAAAAATAGGAAAAGATGATACTACTAAATTGGAAAAAAGTTGACAGCAAAACCCATTTTGAGAAATCAATAAATTACTACAGTAAAGTAAATAATAGCTAAAGGAAAAAAAACAGAAACAAACAAACAGCCATTAGCATGACTACCATAAAAACAGCTATGATCCAATTAATATGAATCGAAACCAAACACAGAAAAGAAATGGTAGTTCAAAGTTCAAACCATTGTACTCATCCTTCCCAGAAACAATCCACCGCTCTTCAAAAGGCTCATCGAAGGGCTCGTAAAATTTCTTTACAAAGAAAAAAAAGATGCAAAGTCTCAGATTCATTGATTGATTATTATGCATTAAATAAAAATAGTTGATGTAAAATTAAAATGAAAGAAAGAATTACCACATCAGAAGCGTGGATCTGTAAGGCAACGCAACAAAACACCAACAACAAACCCATTATCATCTGAGAGCTCCGCCTTCTTCCCATCAGGAACCGTAACCCCTTTAACCCCATTAACGTAAGACTAATCAAAATTAAATCAAATCCCTGATACATTATACTAATCAGCAAAAAAAAATCTCCAATTACAAACTCTTTACTTTAATTCATTTCAAGTACGATTATTAATAAACATCTTTGATTCGTTTGCTTGCCCTTACCGTGCTAATCACGCAAAATGATTTCTGTTAGTTATTAGGAGTAATAGTTTGATTTTGATTTTTAGAAAGTGCTAATATTAGCATTTATAATTTGTAAATGAGTAATGATATTATTAAAGTAAAAATTGTTAAGTTAATTCTCAAGGAGTGGTTCAATCCACACTTACACTTTTTTTTTTGGTAAGTGAAACGTGGAGAATTATGCACTACGAGATTTAAGGTTGAAATCCGAGAAAATTCTTCGATTATCCACAAAATTTTTTTAAGTTTAAATAAAAAAATTTAACCAAAAAAATTATCCTCATATTTAATTGAACTAAAACAAATTAACCATTAATCCATATTTTCTTTGATCTCCACCACAAATTACCATTCTCCATTGGATCTCACATAACAATCCAACAAATACCGAACCCTCAACATTTTTATCACCATTAAAGGCTATCATCCCTCCAAAAAAAATCCCATAAAACCATAACCACAACATCCATTGGTTTCATCTTCCCACAATCAATTTTAATCCACGTAACCATAACATCGAAATTTTTTACTTTTCAAATAACTGTTGTAATATGCAGAGTTTTTTAGTCATAAGCTTGAGCAAGAAGAATATTGATCCTCTGTCAGAATCTTAGTAAGACATTTATAGATTACATTGCAGCATGCAATTGGCCATGTAGTCTGTGTTTTACTCCTTTAGGAACTAAAGCAATTGCAGTAGCCAACGACTATTTTATGGATAAAAGTTACTGTGTGAATTAAGAAGGAATATGAGTAGGTCAAAAATCACCACTGTAAATTAAGGAAAAGAAAAACTTGATAAAACATGTTTAGAGTCTGTTTATCTATTTTTACCATTAGGACACATTTTTAAAAATAAAATTCGATCAAGCTTTGAATAGTTACCATACAACCAAGCTAGCCTAACATTAAAACAGAAACTGCTCAATCAAAGCTGAAAGCAGAATCTAAATTAAAATCAGATAATATGCACAGAAATCAGAAAGTTATCAGGCCCAAAAGCACAACATGCTAGCCTGAAATTAATCCAAAGTTAAAAACAGATTTAATAGGAGAAAAATCAAATCTGAAAAAAAAGAATGAATTAAAATCATGAAACAGTCTTGAATATCACTCTGTTCAAGCTTTTTTAACCAGAAAGGAGTATGGAAAACAATTACAGGATCACCATTCAGAAAAGCAAAAGGAAAACACAAGATTCTAGCTCAAACAGAGGGGAAACGGAAACATCCACCCCACCCCCCCAGATATCAAAGAAACAATCATAATTCAAACTTAAAAGCTAAAGCCATATATCCAAAAATATATACTCCATAACAAGCAAACGATCATTTAGACTGATACGGAATTAATCTCAGTTCAACAACAAACAAAAGGAAAGGAGGCAGATAGTGCATCCATATTCATAAATTCAATCATTCAGGTTAATCCAGAATACAGAAATCACACTAAGATTCATGATATCAATACGGAAAGCATGCCTATATGATGTCCCAAGAGGATCGGAAAAGAGAATCAATAAATTACGGTAAGAAAAAAGTTTAAAAAACACATTGGAAAAAAGAGAGAAGATTTGCCATCTTACTCGCCAAGAAATACATGGCCCTTGGATTCCAAAGGATCCCTTCAACTATTCGAGGGGAGGAGAGTGACTAGTGAGCGGAAAAAAAGATAAGCGCTACAAGAGGAAGGGGAGCAAAGGAACTTAAGCTAGAACAGACATTCCAAACTGATCATAAAATTCATCTTGAATATGTTTAATCCGAGAAGATCATGCAACTAATGTCAGAATCTGTATGATTAATTGCCTACATATAATTCAGCATCTACCGTTTGAACTTTTCAAATACTTGCTGGTAGATGAAATATACCAGGAACATTCAGTTCAATACAGGAATGACAGTATCCAGGATCCTGTTCAACTCTTTAAAAACTGTTGGTTAGTAGTTATCACAAGTCTACCAAATGATTGACCTACGGGGACACTTAATCACTCCCCGTTCTTGATCCAACTCAAAATTGACTCCAGATAAGTCCGCGCTCGAAAAGAAAGGTTTTAGATCAGTGATTTCGTATTCTTGCGCCTGCACCAGTGTGTAATTGGAAAACCACATGTCAGCAATCAGCATAGTAAAGGGCCTGCACAGCTGATAAACAAGTGGGAAAAGTTCAAGTTTCCATTACCTTAATCTGCAGATCCTCTACTTTCACCTCAATATGAGTGAGACCTGAAGTAGACCCAGAAACAATTTCTTCAAACTTCAATGCATTCTTCACAAGCTCTTTAAGAAGTCTGAGCAGCAGTCCATTGTAGTCCTTCTTATATGTAATATACTGTCTGAAGGTCTGTAACAAGATAGCAAGTTCTTTTCAACCTCATAATCTAGTACAAGAGATCTTTCATATTTTACTTAAATAAGCCGATTACCATACCAAGCACAAGAAAAAGATCAATTTATCATGTTGGATACACTATGCAAAGTGCTCTCTTGATGATGTCAAAAACAAGATTAAAATACTCCAAGGTAGAGCCAGCATAATAAAAGGCTCAAATGATGAAGTGAAACCTTAAAGATTTCCAGCAAAGATCATGTCTACATATCTAGTAGAGGGCCACACACAGATGCCTGTCCACCAGTTAAGAACTTAACTGAAAGTTGAGATGTGTAGCAGCCCAAGTACAAATGCCAGTTACAGGAATTGGAAATTAATATTGATAAGGGTTTTGCGCTCAAAAACCCAATTCAAGTAATATTGACCAGGTTCAATATTATTCATATTTCGACAGATTGATGATAGATATACTTATGTCTGCACCAAAGACATCCGGTGATAAGAAGCACAAATTACAAGAATAAGCAGATCACCAATTTGTGCTGTGTAGATCAGAATAGACATCAGAGCCCTCAAAGAAGAAATGAGGAAATTAAGTGGTTTCACTCTATATACCTTGCGCAGGGCTTTCTGCACCCCAAACTTCTGTGTTGAAATGAATGAATCAAGTAGGACACGAATCGCCATGTCAACATCTTCTTCTGTAACGTGCTGTCGGAGGTGCATTCTAGCATGTGCTTCAGACATCCGTATCATCGACTCTATGTGCCTCACAGCTATAGGAACTCCTTGTCCATGCTACATAGGAACAAAGAAAGAGGAAGGCAAATACCATGAGAAATTTATAAAATTTCCCTTAAAGTCACTAAAAAACCTAATTTTTTTATAAAAAAAACTTACCGAAGATTCTCTCCGCAGTTGTGCATAAACGGTAGTTAGCTTTCCCATAACTCTATCATGCAGCCTTGGGAATACATTCAACTTGGCATAAGTTAAGTATTTCTTCAGCAAATCTTGAGAAAGTATCTGTAAGAGGAATTTACTTAATTTTGTTAGGTGTAGGTAAAGAAAAATTAAAAAACAAGTGTCTTGTGATTATTCAAGTAGAGAAACAGGTTCAAATATGAACCTCTGGGTCAACTGGAGTCGCTGAGGTTTGAATATCTTCTTGGGATTCATTTAAAGACTTATCATCCATGTTAGCACCTTTGGGTTGTGATTTGTAATGACTGTCAACTACAAACTTTGCAAGCATCTCATCAGTGACAGGGTCAACCACATCCTGCAGTTGAATATCCATTTGTTTCCTATTAATATCAAGTTATCAATCAATGCAAGTGTGAATAAAGAAGAACAGGGCATATAGAACAATGATCTTGACAACGCAGAGGATGTCAAAACGAGAAACGATGGGATCCGTCAACTCAACATTTTGTGAAAATGTTTTTGAAGAATCATACCTGGAAAAGACACAGGTTAGCTTGAAAACTAACATCAGGACTGAATGTCTGAAAAGTGAAACACAATTAATCCATGTAACTGCTGGGCTTAAAAACACCAAAAGGGGGGTGGGGGAGATTGGATGGCTTTATCTTGTAGACGAGTAATCACGAGTTCAAAACACATTTAACCTAAAAGTGACAGTTCAAAGTTAAATAACCTATGGCCTTGTTTCTCCAACTAATAGGCAGCCAATTGTATACAAATTCTCACGCATAAGCCCATCGCAGAACAACAGTATGTAGTGTGCAAGATCTACTTCCTCCTAGAAAATATCCAGTTTTCTACCTTAAGTAAACTTTATTAACTTGTATACCTTCCTCCAATCGGGTTTGCAGCAGCAATGACAGAGCAGCGAGCTTGCAGAGAAGTAACAATCCCAGCCTTTGATATGCTAATACTCTGCTGTTCCATTGCTTCATGGATACTCACCCTAATCGCATCATTAAGAATGCCATGTCTTTTAGTGGGTGTGTGGAAAAAGAGGGGGGGTGGTGATGGAAATATCTCATTCTGAATGTCAAATATGAACTTGAATTTCCTTACCTGTCCTGATCATTCATCTTGTCAAACTCATCAATAAGGCAAATTCCTCGGTCAGCTAGAACAAGGGCACCTCCTTCAAGCGTCCACTCCCTTGTAACAGGGTCCTTGTGCACTGCTGCGGTCAGCCCAACAGCAGAAGCTCCTTTACCAGTAGTATACACAGCTCTCTGCCCAGTCTTTTCAACATACCTGACAAGAAAATTCTTCAAAAATTAATGCAATACAAAACGAACCAAGTCACTTTAGGATTAGTAGGGGTTGTTCTTACTTAAGAAACTGAGATTTCGCCGTGCCTGGATCACCAAGGAGAAGTACATTAATATCCCCTCGCAATCTGTGTTTACCTTGAACATTTTTCTCTTGGCCTCCAAACATAGCTAGAGCTAATCCAGTTGTTATGTCGTCATGGCCATAGATTGATGGGGCAATTGACTTAATAATCTGGGGAAAAAAAGCATAAGTCTTTTACATGAAACAACAGGGACATAGTTGAAAAACAAACAACTTAAGGAACAAACCCTTTCTCCTATTCGAGGGTCTTTAGCTAGATTTTCAATCTCTTCTTTGTCTTCCTGGGTAAGCTTGTATGCAGAAAAGAGATCCTGCTTCTTCGTTACATGGTTTGCTTCAACCACAGTGGCAAAGACAGGAAATCCATTCTTTGTGTTTAAAGATAAGTCAAAATTATTTGTGTATATACCTGTAACCTCCTGAAATAAATTGCAATGCACCTAAAACATCAAATTAAAAACTATTCACTAACACAGAAACAGACTAAGAGAAACAACTCCAGAAAAAAGATTTTACAATTTCTTCGCCAGGGCGAGCACAATCAATCAGATCATTTAACAGTATTACTTCCTTGTATCTTGGAAGCCGACCAGCAGGCACGATTCCTGGGCTCTCTTGGAGTGTAAGCTTCTGGTAATTCCTGTATATTGTCTGCAACAAGACATTGAAGGATAAATGTGAGTGCAAACTTCAGTTTTTGTTAAACAATTAAACTAGACCACATTTCCTCAATTATTAGAATCAAAGGAAAAAAATCAAAACCCAAGTAACCAAACAAAGGGGTGGCAATTGGAAAGAACGTAGAATCTTTACCTGCTCAATGTTAACAGTGAATGGTCCTTTTGATTGGCACTCAGGGCAAGAACCAACCTTGACTTCTGAGTAGGAATTTTGGAAGAATGGTCCCAAAATTGCCCCACACTTGTTGCAATCATATTTCACCTGTTGCAACTGGGGGAAGACCCCAGAACGTCTTGTCACAACTCCCCCGATACGGATCATAGTGTTCAAATGGATCTGCCTGAAAATTATCAGACATAGGTGAAGTTAAAACCTTGAGGGAGAGAATTCTGAAAATAGCAGCTAACAACAAATATTCTGCATTACCTAATGTTCCGAATCTGATCATAAACTGGTAAGTTAGTAATACGGACGTAAATCTTTTGGTGGATATTTCTGTAGTTGGGATGAAGATCAAAGACAACATTCCTGGCAACTTCTTCCATGACTTCTAAGACAGATTGAGGGGCGTCAGCCAGCCAGATAGCAATATTGGGGTGGATATAAATGAACTGTTTGTAATCAATCTCCAAGCTGCACTTGTTGGCTGCAAATGCAACATTGGATAAGTCCAACTAATAAAATACGGTACGGAGGATGGTAAGTATATACGTTAGAAGCTCCCAGCAAAACATTGATACCCAAAGTTTTAACAATTAATCAGTAATCACACTATTTGCTTCTGAAAAAGTTTACAAGCTGCAAAGTTAAGCGTGAATGGATGGATTACCTGACACCATCTCATTTATTAGTTGTACATATTCAAAATCACCATGTCCATTCTTTGGATTCACATATGTAAGTATAAAATCCTTGAACTTCTTGGCAATAAACCGACGCACTTCATCTCTGGTAACCCACTCTCTCAATGTTCCCTGGACACGATACATCTCGAACCCGCCTTCATCAGTATCTTCTTCCTACACATCAAACCCATCAGTAATAAGGACTAACAGTGTTACCCAAATGTTCACTTGAAGCAGCACCAATGCTTGAAATTAGAATATCAAAGATAAGGAGGACTCAGAACCTCAAATGGATCATAATCTGTCTGATCAGTTATTGGCACATCCTCTCTTGAGTATCCAGGCTGCGATCTTCCTGGTGAACTTTGCATTCCATCAGTATCATCGTAGCTTCCTGGTGTAGTCCGAGGCCTGAAATCAGCTCTAGACCTCTTTGAAGGCCTATCGTTGCCATCATCAGAATCTGTAACCAAATGGCCCACGGTCAACATTATTACATTATCAATGCAAATCTTCGATTCAATTAGTGACAAACAAGCAATAGTATTCAAGTAGAAATAGCCTCCACAAGCTTATATTTTCATTTATTTTCTTTTCAGATGGAACTTTAAAACTGCATTGCCTCTAAATGCTTTTATCCACGAGCAGAAGAGATAGAGACACCGCCGTTTTTATTATCCAGTTCTATATCAAAAACATTCCGTGAGATGAAATTGCACATTTATCCAATGGTTGTGGTCAAATATATCAAAATTATTCATTCTATTCTATTAGCATACTCTTCTTACAAGACAAGACCTCAAGCACGCAGGATTTGGCTTGTCTAAATTAGATTAACCCCACGATAGGAATTTCCGTAACCTTCAGTTAAATCTAAACTTAAGATATAAAGCTAACCATTTGATAACAAGAGTCTAGCAGTTGGGGTTTTTGTTAGTGGCAAAGGATTGGGGGTTTAAGCTTTACAGTACATAACTAGTCTTGAGATGTTGAGAAAAAATGAAAAATAGGACATTTACTTTTACATTTCCATCAAAGTCACACATTTAATTTATCTTTTTCTAGATTACACTTCAGAGTTTCTTAGATCTGGCCTGAAATCCTAGTTATTGGTTGTGACTTGGGGAATTGAAATGGTAAAAGAATGGAGCGGTAAATAAGAAAAGATGGCTTCCGTGGTCGTGTAGAAGCTGGGGGAGCTTGCGACCGGAGAAGCGAGTATCGCGCGTATCGAGCTCCACCTCGGCAGCCCGACGGTCCTCCATGATCTGATCCAAATCCCTCTCGTCCTCCAGCGAGTCATCCAGCCCCAACGATTCGTACTGGTCGTGATCTTCCATCCTCCGATAATCACTGCCATTTTCACTCACAATATATTTTTTTCAATTTTTTTTAATGAAAGATTAAGAGAAATATATGAAGCGATGAGATTTTAAAAAAAGAAGTAAACATATACTCCAAGAAATTGTCGTTATAGAGGTCTTCTCCTTCCTCTTCTTCCTGGAGCTCTTCGGGCTCGTCTCTGATGATCTCTGGATCGACGGCGGCCTCATCGTCATCGGAGAAGTTTTCGGAGGTGCGGCTGGTATTTGGAGGCAGCTGATCAGTGTTGAACCCCGCTGACGTCGGTGAATCAGGTGTCGACGGCGGATTCCCTGAACCTTCTCCCGCCATTTTCCCCCTTTTCTTTGCTTATTTTCTCTCTCTGGACTATAGAGTGAGTGGTATTGTTGGGCCTTCCATTTGGCGGGAATATTTGGCGCCAATGTGACTTACGTGTCCATTTGTTTTCCACGTGTTCCCACCGCAGTTTATAAGACCTACTTTTTAGAGGATTTTTTTATCAGTTCTAGTTTAAATTTATCTATTTAGCTTTGATAAAAATTTTATTAATAATATTAATTTTATATTTTATATTTATATTAATATTATCGATAAAAATTTTAAATCCCATCAAAAAATTTTGCACTACGTCTCATCGGCTCATCCTTTGTTTGCAAGAACTTTGCTTTAAAGTGGGTTCTTTTCCTCTCGACCCAAAAAATAGTAGGACAGATTACCCAGCGGAGAAATACTAATGTGAAGTCTGGTAGAATTAGGGTGTAGATATTTCTCATACATGTGACCCCAAACCTTTTTTTAATTTAATAAAATGTTACGTTTGTAACTAAGATCATGATTAATTTATTAAGTTTGGTTAACCAAATAATTATATATTGAGTTTTTTTAAATAATAAAAGAATATTTTATTTAATTTAAAACGTGCAAAGATTAGTTTGATTACTTTTTAAACCTATATTAAATCATCCAAATTAAATCAAAACTTAAAATTTATCTATCATCAACCCATTTACATTTTATCTTGTCACTTAAAACAACTTTGCTTAAATTCATTATTCATTTAAAAGATTTGGGTTCCAACCTTCTCTTAGTCAATATACTCCAAAAAAAATTATCTATGATTCTTGGTAAGGCTAAGGTATTTTGCAGGTTTGAATAAAAATATAGGCTCGAAAATATTTTCAGGGAGGGATTGAGATTATGTGAAAAATCTTCAGCTCAGCCTAATGTGTAGATAATATTTATTATGTTATAATTTAAGGTTGTATTATTTGCACTTTAAAAATTGTTATTGGTATTCATTTTATTTATTTAATTTGTAACAATATCCTCAATAGAAGTTAGATGTTTTTTTAATGTAATTTAATTAGAGACATTATTGTAAATTACAGTATCAAAATAAAACACGAGGAGTGTTAATAACATCACCCAATATTTTAATGTATATAAATAATAATTATAGTAATACATAGTAAAATTATTTGTGTAAATATATAATTTAAACAATTTTATAACTTTTTAAATAAAAATTATTTATATTTATATAATAATATTTATAAAAAATTATATATAGCCTTTAGACGAACTTAAAAAATAAAAATAAAATCCGATCCAAAAAATATACTCAGCTCAACATGGTCCGTAAGCTTAAATTTACTCCTAAAAATTTGACTTAAAACTTGCTCGACCCATATTTTGATCACCTCTCGTGGTATTGCTATATTAAGCATAAAAACGTACCACAAAAAAGAATCACACCCATAATTTTTTGTCATTTCGTCCACTCTCACATACTACAATGGTTTATTAATAACAAAATTAGAAATTCATCGATTTAACTTTTGTACGTGTTGCAATTTTACTAAGGTAATGTTTTGGTCCAATTTAAAGTCAATTTTAAGTTGTAACTTATTTTTTAAAATTTATCAAAAAATTAGTTAAGTTGAATCAAATTTTATTAAATAACAATGAAACATAAATTAATAAGTGATTTAAATTGATTTGATTAAGTTTTTGATAAATTTTAGAAAAATCTGTTAGCTTAATTTAATGGTGGAAATATGGCACGCACAGATTTGGCTTATTGAAGTCCATGCCAACTTTTAATAATACAAACATTTTTATTCAATTGAAAAAGAAGAAGAAACAAGTTGAGAAAAAAGAGAAAAAAAAAATGGTTCCAAGAGCCAAAGCCTGTTTGGGTTCTATGGATCCTTTGTTAAAACATGTATCCTTCGTTAAGTGGATGAAGTATAACTATAACCATTTCATTGCAAAAACAAAAGAAACTGGCCATCGGTCGAACATTGAACATAATCATGGCATATGGATAATTAATTAATGGATATAGCTTTTGTATTATTAGACGCTTCTGTCGAGCATTTCTTGATACCTCTTGAAAGACAAGAGCTTTTGCAACCGCATCTGTTTGTGAAACCTCATGATGAACAAATCTGCGACATGATCAATCTCATCTTCCAAGCTGAAATCCTCTCCTTCCTCTTTCGAGTTCCTCACCATATCAATGATGGACCCACCCTGATCATCAAAGTCAAATTCCTCCTCTTCGTCGAATAGGGAGTGAGTGAGATCTGGGTATTTCTCATCATCAACCTTATTGTCCATCACCTGGGTGCAATTGTCCACTGTCAGATTGCTGCAATTGTACAGAACAATGGCCTTGCTTTCATTCTCCTCTTCGCCTTCCTTGTCATGCTGACCATTAAGGAGGTTGTGAATCTTGTTAGAGATGGAACCCAACAATAGCTTCTTGTTCTTCATCAGAGAGAACATAATGAGGCGAGCTTTAACCGCACTCGTTTTGCTCTTGATGGCCATTGCCTTGGCTTTGGCAATAGAACCCAACAATGACATGATCCGTTTCAAGAAAACAGAAGCTTTCTTCATCTTTTCTTTGGCTGCTTTGCTTGTAATCAATTGGAGAATATTGTGAAACAATAGAACAAATTATTGAAAGAGATGTTTTATTTTTTTGGAATTGAAATGGAGAAGATAACAAAGACCAGATATACTAGACTCTTCTTGGTGATGGTTGTAAAAGCAGAGCTAATTGGCATGAAGGAATAATGGAGCCTTTGATGGGTTTTATATAGGAACCAAAAAGGCATGCAGTTGCTTTTGTGCTTGGGAGTAGGGTGATAAAAAATGGTGAAACGGATACTTCTCAGCACAGCAATCTCCTCATACTCAACCACGTGTTAAGAAACCATTGCTTAGATAAAAAGTAAAATCCTCTTTCTATGAAAATTCAGGGTATATGGCTTGATGCTATGCAGTGATACAGCTTGGACAAAGAGATTATTCTGCAGAGTGAAGGAGCAGATAATTTAACCAAGAAAGGGAGTTAAAAAAAAGGTTAATAAAGTTATAATTAAAGCTCTTAAAAGTGATGCTTGCACCATTACAGCAAAGTGCGCATAGCTTTTACTGATTTATTGTCCCTATTCATTAGTGGTTTCCTTGCTTGATCCCATACTACGCACCAGGTTTTCTTACTTTTCCAGTTCTTTCACCCACACCTTAAGAGCCTAAGAGGAGAGCTTTTCAAATGATAAGCCTTGGCCTTGCATCAATCAAATGTTTGGGGAACAAAAACAATATAGTGCAAGCAAAAAATGTTTGATATGTCAAACGTATTTCATTTGGAATTAATGCACCAGATTTGTTGGTATATATACTAACAAGCACCTGTTTTGCGTATGGACAATTACTAGTATAGGTGATCGAGAAGAAATAATGAAAAATAATTTGATTACTATAAGCTCTGTTCTGTGTTTGTATGCACATTCAGATACTGTAAGATCTGATATGGGAGTTCCTTAACTTTGTTATCAGAAAATTATTCAATTAAAGGTCGGACACGACAAGAGATTACGTGTTTGAGAGATCACACGGACACGGGTTTGATATACATGAATAGAAAATACCATGACTCAAAAGCTTAAGCTTAAGAGTTTTAGACCCAAACCATGTATACAAGTTATTCTTAAATTTTATGTCTTCCAAATGTGGATATCCTAACGAATTGAATACTACTTACACCTCATTTTTAGTTGATATATATCAAGTGAAAAGAATCAAATCAAATCAAATCAAATTCAAATGTAGTTAGCCTTATTTTGATAGCTATAGCACATGATCACTCTGGTTGTTGATCACATCAAAAAAAAAAAGGAAAAGAAAAGAAACGTCCCTAAAACTGAAAAAGAAGAATGAAACTTCCAATGGAACATGCTCCCCAATACCCCAATACTGAGTGAGAAAAAGATACGAAGAGTTAGGGCGAAAGAACATGGATAATGCACTGCACACGTTCTGATTTATCTCCATTTGTGTAAAATTTCGGTTGTTTCCTAGAAGAGCCAATAGAGAGTATCTGATCTCCAGCTTTTTCCCTCTTTAGAGGGAAAGAAGATGAACACGCAGGCCACTCGAAAAAGCAAGATTGCTTGCTGTATAGCTACTAAAATATAAGGCAACTGGATATTAATTTGTTTAGTTTACAACTTTTCTTGAAAGTTGATGCCATCTAGGAAGTTAAAGCCTTTCTAGTTGTTAGAATATTTTATGTTTGCATCTCCTGCTATATTTTGATATAGTAAAACCTTGTGTTATTTACTAATGAATTTATTTAAGTGTGTAGGTTACTAAAATTAGTTCTATTAAAGATAAATACTTCAACTGCAACTCACATATATTTTTGGTAGATTCATATTCTATATCTGGAAAGATAGTGTGGAATCCAAGGAAATAAAGGACAAAAATTTCGGATGAACCAGTCTACCAGTGAGTCGACTAGTGAGTCGACCAGTAGAAGAATCAGTCAACTAGCAGAACAACCAGTCGACTAGTGAGTCGAGCAGCAGAAGAACCACTCGACCAGTGAGTCGAGAAGCAGAAGAATCAGTCGACCAACAGAAGAGTCAGTCGACCACCAAAGAGAAGACCCAATCTACTTAAATTTTAGTCTACTGAAAGAGTTCGTTACACAACGGTCAGAAAAATTATAAAAGGCATAAAGACAAAATCAAAGGAGATTTTGAAAAGCTGATTTTCTGGAGATATCAGAGAAAAATTTTCTGGAGATTTCAGAGGATATCATAGTAGAAAAGTTCGGACTTTCCTTTTGAAGGCCTAGATGGAGTCTATAAATTGTTGCTTCATTTGTGTAGAAAAAGCACGAAGAGAACTAGCAAAAAAAGTGCTTATTGTAATTTGTTTCTTATTGAGAGTTGTGAGAAAAGTTTAGAGATTGAGTCCGAGAGTACTTGTTGTAAAGGTTAGCTTGGTACCCGAAAACTCAAGCAAGTGTATTTGGTGATTTGGTGATTTTAGTGGAACTCAGTAGACCGGGAGGCTATTGAAGAAGTAGACGTAAGCTCATCGCCGAACCACTATAAACCTCGTCCCTCTTTTCTTTCCTCTTCATAATCTCTGTCCTTTTTGCTGCATTTAATATTTGTTGAATAATTAATTTATGCTAATCACAGTTGAATTTTATAGATTCAATTCACCCCCTCTTGATCTACTCAACAATTGGTATCAGAGTAGGTATCCACATCAATTGACTAACTGTCAAGGAGTTCCTGAAAAGATGCATGTTTCCGCCTTAACTGGGTCCAATGATGTTGATCAAGCCGCTAAGTTCAATCCTTCCATATTCGATAGGACAAACTACCCCTTTTGGAAGAAAATGAGGATGGTCTATATCAAGAGTGTAGACTCGAACTGTTGGAGATTGTTGAATCAAAAATTGAGAAATATGAAAACGAGTGCACTGAGGCTGAGAAAAATCAACAACAAAGCCATGCACCTTTTGTACTACGGGATCAATAAGAACCAGTTCAACCAGATCCAATCCTGCAAGACAGCTTAAGAAATTTGGCACAAGCTGGAAGCAGTCTTTGAAGGTACTGATAATGTCAAATTGACTAAAATTACCATTCTAATGTCTGTTTTTGACTGTTTCAGAATGAATCCGGGCAAAAGTATCTCAAAATTAACCTCTCGGTTCACTAAAATACTAAATGATCTAAAACAACTAGAAAAGAAGATTCCTTGGTCTGATCAAGTGATCAAGATGATTATAACCCTCCCAAAGGAGTGGCTACCCAAAGTTTCAGCCATTGAAGAATCAGAAAAATAAACGAAAATGACTTTGGAAGATCTTGTTGGCATCCTAATGACTTATGAGATCAACTTAAAGGTGCTGAAGAAAAAAAAAAACGATCACATTAAAAGCCGTCGAGGATGAAAATGAAGAAATGTCTGACTTAGATGATGAAATAGCAATGCTCACAAGAAGATTCAAAAGGAACCTAGAATGATACAGAAGAGGTAAGAAACCAAGCAAATTTGATTCAAACACTAATGAGTCTACTCGTAAATCTTATTTTCAGAGAGGTGAATCGTCAAGAAGAAAGGATCTGGTATGCTATGAGTGTAACAAGCCTGGTCATATGAAATACAACTGTCCACAACTCAACGGATTTGGATCAGGACAACGAAGGACCCCTTTCAGAAAAAAGAAGGCCTTGATAACAACCTAGAGTGATGGTGAGTCTGAAGAATCAGAAGAGGTTGAAGAAGTTGCCAATCTCTGCCTCATGGCCTTGGAAAGCGACAAGTCTCAACCAAGTGATGAGATTGAGGTAAACGACTCTAACCCTTTCGATCTAGAATTGGAAGAAACATTCTTCTACATGTTAGAGGAATACAAGAAAATAAAAATCAAGTATGAGTCTTTGTGGGATTCTTTTTAAAAATTTAAGATAAAGTGGAATCAATAGTCAAAGGCTTATAAGAAAACTGTCAAAGAAAACACTAACCTGAAACAAACTTTCACTAAGTTTAATGAAAGCAATGAAAAGTTTGAGAAGTTGTTGGGTTTCCAAAGATGTGTTTTTGATAGAGCTGGATTAGGATACAACCAAGAGGAAAAGGAAAAACCTTACAAAAGTATAATTTACAATATGAAGATTTCTACTCCAAGGAAACCAAAACCAATCTACAAATGCTCTCATTGCAACAGACTAGTTCACCTAGCTAAATACTGCTTTAATAGATTGAATTATGTGTAGGTTCCAAAAGGAACTTACAGTACTAACCCAAAGGACCCAGTAACACATCGGTACCAAGAAACCAATCATTGAATAATATATCTTGCAGGGGGAGCAGTTCAGGAACATGAATGATCAATGGTTTCTTGACAGTGGGTGCTCACATCACATGACTGGGGACAAGTCCAAGTTCATCAAACTGGAACTGAAGAAAAGAGGAAAAGTCACTTTCGGTGACAACACCAAATGTGCAATTGAAGGAATAGGTAATGTAGGTAACTCTTCTACCTCAATAGATAATGTCTGTTATGTTAGAGGATTAAAACATAACTTACTTAGTGTGAGTCAGTTGTGTGATAAAGGCTTCCACGTATGTTTTGAGTCAAAACTCTGCACGATTTTTGATACTGATAACAAAGTTAAGTTTATAGTATATAGGCATTTAGATGTTTACGCTATTAATTTAAATTCTTTATCCAAACAAAATATTAAATGCCTATTCACTATAGACAATGACAATTGGGTGTGGCATAGAAGATTAGGCCATGTTTCAATGAAACAACTTTCTCGTTTATTAAAACTCGATTTGGTTGTTGGTCTACCAAAATTAAATTTTTAAAAAGATAAAATTTGTGAATCTTGTCAATTAGGAAAACGAAGGAAAACCTCTTTCAAAAGTAAGAATGTGGTTTCCTCATCTAGGCCACTCTAACTGTTGCATATTTACCTAATTGGCCCATTGACACCCATGAGTCAAGGAGGCGAACAATATGCATTTGTTATTGTTGATGACTTCTCTCGTTTTACTTAAGTGTTATTTTTAAGAACAAAAGATCAAGACCTAATTGTCTTCATTTCGTTTTGCAAAAGAATTTCAAATGAAAAAGGATTTAAACATTGCTTCTGTCCGAAGTAATAATGGTCTTGAATTTAAAAACTTGGGTTTTAACGAGTTTTGTGACGACTTAGGGATTGATCACAATTTTTATGCACCAATAACACCTCAATAAAACAGGGTGGTTGAATGTAAAAACTGTTTTCTAGTAAACATTGCACGCACGATGCTTTTAGAAAACAATCTTGCATAAAATCTATGGGCGGAAGCATTACACACAGCATGCTACATCATAAATAGGGCTTCCATTATACCATTGCTCAATAAGACTCCTTATGAGCTGTAGAAAGGAAGAAAGCCCAACACTTCATATTTCCACACTTTCGGATGCAAAGTTTTCATCCACAACAACGGTAAGAGGCATCTCAATAAATTTGATATCAGATCTGATGAAGATATTTTTTTGGGTTACTCTACATCATCTAAAGCGTATAGGGTATTCAATAAACGCACATTCATTGTAGAAGAATCTATACATGTTATATTTGATGAATTTGATTGCCCTGTCAAAACTAACCCCTCAAATGAAGATAAAGCAGATACCTTCCTATCAGACTTAAAGAAGTCAACACTTCATGAAGAAGAAGGCAATTCCGCATCTAATATGGAAGTGGATCTTGAAACCTCAAACTTTCAAGAAAATGAGAACCAAGCAAAACCCCTACAGATTGATGGCACGGGTCACCTTCTTATTAAGAATTGGAAACATAAGAGTAGTCATCCTCTTGACGAGGTAATAGGTGATCTAACGGAAGGTATAGCTACAAGATCTAAAAAGGTTTGCTCAAAGTATGCATTAATTTCTAATATTTGTTCTAGTCATGCATTCATATCTTATATAGAACCAAAAAGCATAGATGAGGCTTTTCTTGATGAGTACTGGGTGACTGTAATGTATGAAGAGCTTAACCAGTTCACTCGGAACAACGTCTGGACCTTAGTACCTAGGCCTGATCATCAATCCATCATTGGATCGAAATGAGGTTTTAGAAACAAGATGGATGAAACAGGCACTATGACTAGGAATAAGGTTAGATTAGTTGCCAAAGGGTACAGTTAAGAAGAGGGTATAGATTACGATGAAACTTATGCACCTGTACCTAGGTTAGCACTTGCATGCTTTAGAGATTTCAAACTTTTTCAAATAGACATCAAAAGTGCATTTTAAATGGTTTCATAAATGAGGAAGTTTATGTGGAACAATCCCATGGTTTTAAGGATCCACATCTACCGAATCACGTTTTAAATTGCACAAAGCTCTTTATAGTTTAAAATAAGCTCCACGTGCTTGGTATGAAAGATTGAGCAAGTTTTTTTTAATAGAAATAGGTTTTAAAAGGGGCAAAATGGACATTACACTATTTACAAAAACTCAGGGCGAGGATATTTATTAGTGCGGATCTTTGTAGATGACATTATTTTTGGGTCTACTAATGAATCCCTTTGTCAAGAGTTCTCAAGGGTTATGACTACAAAATTCGATATGAGTATGATGGGTGAGCTTCGATATTTTTTAGGTCTTTAAATAAACCAAACAAAAGAAGGAATCTTTATAAATCAATCCAAGTACATCAGAGATTACTTAAGCGATTTGGATTTGAGAGCTTACGCCACTACAAAACGCCTATGACGACAGGTAAATCACTTGACTCTGACAAACAAGGTAAGACTGTAGATCATAAGCAATATAGAAGCATGATAGGTTCATTTTTATTCTTGACTACTAACAGACTGGACATACTGTTCAATGTATGTTTTTGTGCTCGTTTTCAAGCTTTTCCTAGATAATCTCATTTGTTTGCTGTTAAACTCATTTTTCAATACTTGGCATATACACCTGATCTTATTCTCTTGTACTCGAGTGATTCTTTGTTTCAATTGTAGGCTTATTCAGATGCTGACTAAGGAGGATGTAAAGTATCTCGTAGAAGCACAAACGGGATGTATCAATTTCTAGGAAACATGTTGATATCCTGGTTTAATAAGAAGCAGAACTCTGTGGCATTATCTGCTACAGAAGCTGAGTACATAGAAGCTGGAAATTGTTGTGCTCAATTACTATGGATGCGACAACAACTCTTAGATTACGGGTTTGATTTATCTAAGATCACTATTTACTGTGATAATACTAGCACTATCTGTTTAACAAAAAACCCTGTTCATCACTCTAAGGCTAAACATATAGAGATTAGGCACCACTTCATTCGAGATCATGTTGAGAATGAAGATGTTGTCCTAAATTTTGTAAACACTGAACACCAATTAGCAGATATTTTCACAAAACCACTTTGTGAAGATACCTTTTCTCATCTTCGTTTAGCTCTTGGGATGTGTAATCTCGAGTAATTCTATTTTACTGGTTTGTGGATCAATAAGGTTTTGGGCAGTCGACTAGTAGGGTCACTTTGCCTTTATATACGTCATCCTGCGTGTTCTTTTTGTCGTTTCTCCCTTCCAAACATTGTTTCTCTCTTTATTAGGGTTCTGTTCGAGTTTTTGTCTTCTCTCAAACTCTCTCATCCATGGATCGTCGTGGCTCATCCTCTCACCATCTATCCGGCTTTGACGATGCGTTCCCATCAGCCGTCGCCGCTGAAGAAAGCCCCCAACCTTCTCCCTTTTTCCCTTTTTCTCATCCAGTCTCACAACCACCCAATCTTTCACCTTAACCGCCTCGTCCTTCACCTCGACCACTATCCTCTCAGAACGTGCGCCACTTTTCTCTCTCTACTCAGTTCTTCTACTACCATAATTGCCTCCAGTGGTAAAAGTTTCATAAGTTCTCCAACACCAATATCACTCCCTCCAAACTTGTTGACTTCGACTATTTTAATTATGTGAATCTACCCATCCGTCATTTCTTTGATATTCAATGATGGACTTTTATTTTCTCCATCAACTTGTCTTTCTATCCAAACATAGTTAAAGCCTTTTTTTCCACTGTCGAGTTCGTTTCACCAGATGAACTCAAAGTTACTATGAACCGGCAAGACTATCACTTGACTTTAGATCTCTTGGAAAAAATCCTGGGAGTACCCTTCGGTGGAGATTATTATTTCCTGATCAACAGGGCTTATCGCGACATTCCCAAGTTCTCCGTTGATGGTGCAATCAAGCTTCTCTCCGTCTTGAGAATCTCTTCAATCTCTCTCTGAATAATGGTCATATTCTCATCCTTATCAATCGGCTTTAAAGCCATCTAATAGCTTACATGATTGTCCACGTGGTGGATCCCGCTATCTGCTCTCTCATGCTGGCATTCTCATCACTTGGCTCCTCATCAAGCAGATCCCCATAAATCTATCGTTCATCATTTTCCAACATATACGTCATATCATTGCAGATGAAGGCGATTTAAATCTATGTTATACCACTTTTCTGACCGAAGTATTTCATCACTTTCAGATCAGTGTTCGTGGTGAAACTTGTACTCAGCTTTATGAACCGAACCAGTATGGCAAGAAGGTGATCAGCTTGATGGATTTTCGTTATGACTTTACTACCCAACTCTGGACCAGTCAAGCCCGTGAGACCCGCATGTCTCACTATCGTGGTGCCTCCTCATTTTCCTCATCTTTGGACCTCAAGCTCAATCAAATTACAGATGAACTGTCTCAGGTGAACTTTCGCCTTGAATCTTTTTAAGGAAACCACTCGCACTCATATTAATGCCGTGATGGATGAGGTTCGCTGTGCAAATATTTTTATGGGTTTTCGGATTGGACAAGTTTTCCAACGTCTCTTTCTGCCCCTGCTGCACCAGCTGACCCTCCTGTTGATGTTCCTTAGTTTCTCATTTTTTATGTTGTTTTAACTCTATCTTTTATGTCTTTAGTTTTTGCTTGGCTTGTATCAGTCACGCTTAAACTTTTATGTCTCTTTTATACATTACTTCGGTTGTTTTGTCTTCACGTGTTCAGGGGGAGCTTCTTCTCCGTTTTACTTATTGATTTAGACAAAAAGGGGGAGAAATATGTTTTACCTCAGAGTTTTACCTCCTTTGTGTTTTCAACTGTTTTTAGTTTACTGCACATGCTTTTTGTTTTTGGTTTTGTTTATATAAAAAATGAGGAGATTGTTAGGATATTTTATGTTTGCATCTTTTGGTATATTTTGATATAGCAAAACCTTGTGTTATTTACTAATGAATTTATCTAAGTGTGCAGGTTATTAAAATCAATTCTATTAAAGATAAATACTTCAACTACAACTCACATATATTTTTGGTAGATTCAGATTCTATATCTGGAAAGATAGTGCCAAATATTGCATATTTTGGCCACTTAATTTACATTTGTTAATTTAGGAATTTGTTACTTTGAGTTGTTTTCGTTGTTTTTCAGGTTTATAAGCACTGGTAAAGAAGTTTCACTAAAATTGCCAGAATTGCTTCTACAAATCAGTCATTTTTGTGGATTTTACTGTATTGATTCAGGAAGAACCAGGAGATGAGCCATATATGCTTGGAAAGATCCGGAAGTCTATTTTCTGAAGAATTTTACGGCTCATAAAAATGATTTTTCTAGAGAAAATTATGACAGTTTTAGTAGACAAGGGTTAAGCTGAAGATGTCTAGTGCGCTCGAGCGCACCAGACTTGCGATCGATCGCAAGTGCGCACTCTCACATCCCATATCGGTTAAAAATGTTTTGCAGTGCACCAGTATGCGCTCGAGCACACCAGACTGCGATCGAGCGCATTCGGGCAGTATCCCACATCGAATTTGAAACACATTGTACTCCGGGAATTACCCTATAAAAGCCCCATCTCACTTCATCATTCGGGGTGCAATCTTGAGGACTTCTGCTAGCATTCTGGTGGATCTCAAAGGCTTTGCTACCACGAGGGAAAGTGCCGCCCAACAACGAGTGGAATTTCTCCCCATATATAGTCAGTTTTTAATTTACTGCTTTTGTTAGTTTTAAAGTTTAATGACTGTTATTGTGAATTTAGTTTCATGATTATGAGTGGCTAAAATCTTCAGCTAAGGTTGAAGATGAAGCCTCGCCATTGTTTGGCATAATATTTTCAGATTTTTTATACAATTCTGATTTTTTTTTTGGTATAAATGTTCTGTTCAATTATTTGAGTAAAATCTTATGATTGATTGCGTTTAAATTGTTCTGTTGGATATTCCGTGTGTTTCATCTGATGAATACATCGAATCATTTTTTATTAAATTGGATATCCTTTGTGATTTGTTAAAAGCGGATACATTGGATTGTTTTGGTTTAATTGGGATATTTGTTGTGATTTGTTTAAAGTTGGATTCATGGAATGTTTTGATAGATTACTTTTATAGAACATGAAAATATATGCTTTACTTTGGTGGGGTGGATTAAGAAACCTTAGTATCTTTATCATTTGTTTTTAAATCAATTTAGTTTAGTTTATTTTGTTTGAAACATACAATTACAAATTTGGAACTAGGTTAAAATAGACTTAGTTTAGATAAAAATATATTTTCACAACGCAATTCCTTGTGGATTCGACCTCGCACCTGCACACACTATATTGCAGACGACTCATGCGCTTGCGAGCAATTTAAAACTCACAAAAAGTTTTTTACACCGCTGCCGGGGAGTTGTTTAGTTCGTGAAAATTAAATTTTTGTTTGAATTAATTTTATTTTTCTACTAGTTAATTAGCATTTTTTTGCTTGATTTTTTTCTTTTTGTAATTTTATTTTATTTTATTTGCTTATATTTGCATTGGCCTATTAAAAAATAAAAAATATATATAGATATATAAAAAAATAAAAAATAAAAATATTTTTTTCCAATTTTTGTTGGCTTATTTTGTGAGTAGTGTGTTGTTTTTTTCGTTTTTGCATTTATTTTACTTTATTGTTATTTTGTTTATGCTAGTTAATTTATTTTAGTGCTTTTTGGGCGGTGTATGCTTGGTCGGAGATCCCTGAACTTAGAATTGATACATTTAGATCCCGACTTAGAAAGAACTCTTAGGAGACATAAAAGAGCACTAGTTGAAAGAGAGACAATTGAGATGAGAGAAAATTTTAGGAATGCAAATCAACCGAAGCATGTAGAGCAACCTAGAGCTTGAAATGTGGACTCCACTACATCCCTTAGGGATTTGTTTGCACCCGTTGCGACTAACTCATCTTCTTGCATAGTGTTGCCACCTACTAATGCCACCAATTTTGATTTAAAGCCACATGTCATTCAATTCCTACCCTCATTTCATGGCTTAGATCTTGAAAATCCTTACAATCATGTGAAGAAGTTCAAAGATATTTGTGTCACATTCAAGTTCCGGAACTTCTCTGAGGAGTCAGTCCATCTTCGACTTTTCCCTTTCTCTCTTCACGTAAGAGCTAGGGCATGGTTGGATTCCAACACACCCGGGTCTGTTACATCTTGGGAAAATATGCTTAGTAAATTTTATCACAAGTTTTTCCCAATGTCTAGAGTGAATGAGTGCCGAAAGAAGATTAGTTCTTTCACTCAGGATAAAGATGAGAAGTTTTCTGAAAGCTGGGAGCGCTTCAAAGAGTTACTGATCGGATGTCCTCCACATGGATATGAGAAGTGGAGACTCATTCAGTTCTTCTACCAAGGGTTGACTCAACCCAACTGTAGCATGATCGAGTCTATGAATGGGGGGGGGGGGCATTCTTAAGTCTGATAGGAGATGAAGCATAAAAAGCATTGGACAAGTTGTCTGATAACTCGCAGCAGTGGGATTTTTCAAGCTGTCGGGATAAGTCCACTCGTGCTCCCAAGAAAGGAGGCATCTATGAGATTAAGGAGGACACAGATTTGAGGATAAAGTTAGATGCTCTCACTAAGAAGATTGATGCTCTCGCTGTGGGTCAGTCCATCAATGCTGCCAACACATTAAATGTTGATAGTTGTTCCATCTGTGCTAGTCCCATGCATTTAGCACAGAATTGTCCATCAATGTCGGCTTTTGCCGAGTATCCTCTGGAACAAGTGAATGCTTTCAATGACTATCAGAGGCAGTCAAATGGATCTTACTCCGAGACTTACAATCCAGGGTGGCAGAACCACCTTAATTTTTTATGGAAGCAGAACCAACCAATGAATCAGGAAGGAGCCCCTCATCATGCTCACAATCAATACCCTCCCGGATTTGCTCCACAAATTCCTAGTCATGGTCGATCAGCTCATCCAGCACCATCACCTACTTACCAAGCTCCCACTCAAACGCCAGTGTCGGTTTCACAGTCTCTAGAGGACACCCTTAAGGAGTTCATGAAGATGATTGGCCAATCCATGAGCGAAGTGAGGAGTGAAACAATAGTAAACACCCAAGCAATTGCCAAGTTAGAGAGTCAAATAGGGTAAATTGCAAGTCATTTGGGTGAAAGAGAGAAGGGAAAGTTCCCCAGTCAGCCCGTGCCCAACCTGAAAGGACAGTTTGTGGTTGGAAATTCATCAACTCCTACGCACGGGGAGGAACAAGTGCAATCGATTGTCTCATTGAGGTCTGGGAGACAAGTGGACAACCGAGTGGAAGAGAACCCTGCTATGCAGCAAGGGCAAGAAAGTGGCAACAAGGAGAAGAGAGATGCTGAGCCATCTATAGCCACACCTACAGTGGAGGATCCTCCTAGGTCATTTGTACTTAAAGTGCCTTACCCTGAGAGATTACATGCGCCCAAGAAAGGAGGGAAGTATGAGGAAATTCTGGAGGTATTCAAGCAGGTCCAAATCAATATCCCATTTTTGGACGCTATCCATCAAGTGCCGTCATATACCAAGTTTTTAAAGGACTTGATCACTATCAAGAGGAGGACGAATGTCTCGAAGAAGGAATTTTTGACCGAGCAGGTTAGCTCAATCCTTCAGTGCAAGCTGCCCATCAAGTATAAGGATCCGGGTGTCCTATCATTTCTAGCACAATATGAGTCAGCCAAATCGAGAGGGCTCTCTTGGATCTAGGAGCAAGTTTGAATCTTCTGCCTTACTTAGTCTATTTGCAGTTAGGGTTAGGAGAACTGAAGCCCATAACCACGACGCTTCAATTGGTTGATAAGTCAGTGAAAATACCATGGGGAGTAGTTGAGAACGTTTTGATAAAAGTGGATAAGTTCTATTTTCCCGTGGATTTTATTGTGCTTGACACAGATCCGGTTTAGAATGTAGGGATTCAGATACTGGTTATTCTAGGGCGATCATTCTTAGCCACGGCTAATGCCCTGATCAATTGTAGGACAAGGGTGATGAAGATTTCCTTCGAAAATATGACAGTGGAGCTGAATATCCTTGATATCAATAAACAACCACTGGAATATAATGAAGTGAGAAATGTATGCTTGATAGAGGAGATTCTTGAGGAGACTGTGGATGAATCAAGCATTGAGGACCCCCTGGAGGCATGCTTCGCTCAATTTGGAGAGGATTTGGATTTAGATAACTTACTCGAGCAAGCGAATGCCATTTCGGAGTCTCTTCCTCGGGAGAGCAATGAAACGGAGGAGACCGCAGCACCTGAACCCCCCAAAAAGGAACTTAAGCCTTTACCGGATAATCTTAAGTATAAGTTCCTAAGTCCAGCAGATTGTTTGCCTGTGATTATAGCTTCAGATTTGGTTGAGGCTCAATAAGAGAAATTATTAGATGTTTTAAGAGAGCACAAGGAAGCGATCGGCTGGACTATAGAAGATATTAAGGGAATCAGCCCCTCGGTGGTGATGCACAATATACATTTGGAAGAGAATGCCAAGCCATCGAGGGAGCCACAAAGAATGCTCAACCCAGCTATGCAAGAGGTTGTGAGGACAGAAATAATTAAGCTGTTGGATGCAGGGATCATTTATCCAATCTCTGATAGCAAGTGGGTGAGCCCGATTCATGTCGTGCCCAAACGAGCTGGATTGATGGTGGTGGGAAATAAGGATGATGAGTTGGTGCCAACTCGTGTTTAGTCAGGATGGAGAGTGTGTATAGACTATCGCAAGTTGAATGATGCCACAAGGAAGGATCATTTTCCACTCCTATTTATTGATCAGATAGTGGAGCGTTTGGCTGGGCACGAATACTATTGCTTCTTGGATGGTTATTCTGGATATAACCAGGTCCCTGTGGACCCTGAAGATCAGGAGAATACGACGTTTATCTGTCTTTTGGGACATTCGCCTACCGTCGCACGCCCTTTGGGTTATGCAATGCACCCGCTACTTTTCAGCGGTGCATGGTGTAACAGCCATATTTTTAAAGTAAGGATAAATAAGTAATTTAATAAATATGTCATGAAATTTAAAATAAAATCTATATGCAAAGTTTATTAGTATTTGACTAAAGCAATTCTATAAAAAAAAAAAAAAAAAATCAATGAACAGTAACAACGTGGCAGCAGGTGGCAGCACCTGCTGCCAAGTCTAATGTGATTATGCCAAGTTAAAGTAATGCTTTCCCAAATTTAATGGATGATGGCCAAGTGTAAAGCATAAAGAGAAAGAAATCATTTTGTTTTGCAAAGACAATAATTTTGTCTTGCAAGTGTCCAATTTATAGAATAATTTAAAGAATGTGATTGTTGACTTGGCAAGCAAAGTTGCAGAAGGAAGCTTGATATCAATTTCCTATATATATGAGAACCGGCGAATTCGTAGGGAATGATAAAAATTGAGTTTCCTTTCCATTTTTTCTCTAAACACTTGGGAGTTCAAAGAAAAATTGGAAGACCAAAATTTTGAAGGGATTTTCGGGAATATTTTGTTTTATAAAGAATTACGAGAAGATATCAGAATAGCAGAAGGTGTTTACTATCTATAATGAGAGAAATTTTTGATAAGATCGGGAAAGACGAGAAGGTGACCCACGGATAGCTTTAAGTGCTACGGGGTAAGTTGGATTTATTTTAAGTAGTCTAAATGAAAAATCAATTATTTGGTGATAATATTAATTTTAATTATTTAAGTATGCTTGGGTGATAGATGAAAAATTGATTTATGGGTATGACAGAAAATTTGGACAGGTAGAAATATTTCTCGGTGAGAAATGATATTTTTTTTTGGAAATTATAAGTTTATTTGAGAATAAAAGAAATAAATAAATTATTGATGAGATATATTGATGTTTTAATACGAGTTATGATGAGATGAATTTTAGTAGACCTTGACAAAATTTTGGTGGATGATTTGAGGTGAATTTTAGTGGATCTTGACAAAAATTGGTGGATGATTTGAGATGAAATTTAGTGAATCTTGGCAGACTTTAGTAGATTATTTGATGTGATTTGGGAATAGAAGAATTTAGTGGAATTTTTATAATTTGATAAAAATATGGATATTTGGATGTAAGAAATTTTTTTAAAGAAACTTTGTTATATAAAATTTGTGAATAATTAGGATAGCCAAATTAAGTGGTTTGAATCTTTATATTGTTTTTATATTACTGTTTATATTACTGTTTCATATCATTGTTCATGCACATATGCATTTAATAATATAACCAAAAGAACCGGGAAGGCAGCCGGTCTAATGAAATAACTGTGACAGCCGGTATATGCTGGGATGAAAAATAAAAACCGTGACAGCCAGTATATGCTGGGATGAAAAGTGAAAACCGTAACAGCCAGTATATGCTGGAATTAACCGGGAAGGCAGCCGGTCTGATGAGAATAAAAGAATCGGGAGGGCAGCCGGTCTAAGATAATAATAACCTGTCGACAGGCGGGAAGACGTTCCCATCATAATCATTCATGCATCTGCATTTGTTTTAATTATCGTTGCATTATTTGAAATGCTGAGATGTGGTATATTAATTATGAATTAAATTATAAATGGCTGGGTCTCATAAAAAGAGACAACTATAATAATGAGATTTTTGAGATGCTGAGATGTGGTATATTAATTGTGAATTAAATTATAGATGGCTGGGTCTCATAAAAAGAGACAGCTATAATGATGAGATTTTTGAGATGCTGAAATGTGGTATATTAATTGTGAATTAAATTATAGATGGCTGGGTCTCATAAAAAGAGACAGCTATAATGATGAGATTTTTGAGATACTGAGATGTGATATTTTGGTGAATTTCATTATAGAAGGTTGAGTTTCATAGAAAGAGACAGTAGGGTGATAAAACTTACCTAAATGATGGACTTTTTGATATGAACCTCATTACGAGGTAATTATGAGATAATTGATAGTCTTAAGGTGAACCAATGATTGAGAAGAAGATATTGATAGTAGAAAGTTGTCATCAGGTTATGTGAAAAAAATAAAAGATTAAATATTAAAGGACTATTTATGGAATTTGGAATACTTTTAGTAAATTTAATTCATTGAGCTTGTGAAACTCACTTCTTATTGTACAATGATTTTCAGGTAGCAGGCTTGGCAAATAGTTTGGTGAGTTGAGGTTCAGAAGAAATCACTTTCTGTAAGCCGCGTACGTGTCATCATTCTCAGACTAATGTAAAAATAAAATGAAAAATTTATTTGTAAATTTTCATGCATTTTACAGATTGATGTAAAGTTCTTTTGGTGATATTTTTATTGTTGCATATATATGTCGTGCTGGGATTTTCAAAATGTGACGATACTGTCTCGGGGGTGGCCAACCCGGGATGGGTCGTTACAATTTTGGTATCAGAGCATTAGGTTGTATGATTCTGTAGACTGTATAAAAAGTAAGAAAGTAGAAGATTAAAATAAATTATAATAAACAGTCTGAGAATGGCACGTGGACGCGTTAGAGCTAGAGCTAGAATTGTTGATTTGAGAGGGAGTGGTAGGCCCACAATATTTTTGATAAGTTGAGGTTGACTATGAATCTGTGGTTCCTTGAAGGGGAACATCTTGATAATATGATTGATATTAATAATATAATCGAGGTATAAGTGAATCTGAAGTTGAAAGAGATGAGCTAAGATAAGCTCTTACTCATGCTTTTGAGAAAATGAATGTATCAGATGATCAAGTGGATAACTTATAGCATAGACTTAATAAGCAGACTAGGACAGTGCCTGAAGTTGTTAATCCAGTAATGGTAGACACTTAAAAAGGGGAAAAAGTGGATTTATGCATAAGATGCAGGGAGATATAATTAAGCTAAATGCTTTGTTGTTTAAAAGATTTATGAATCCTTTTATGCTTAAGTTTCGGAGAAATATATAGAGACATTATTTAGTGTTTTACGACAGATGATTGCCTTTACTTCGTTTGAGTTAGAAAGAGACGTTTTGTGAATGATGGAAGGATATTCTTCCTAAGATAAGTACAAAAATTGATAAACCCTTAATCTGAAATAGGTTTAAGGAGGTTTCCTTTGATAAATATTTTCCTTAGACCTTTAGAGCCCAACAAGATAGATATTTTATTTATTTGAGATAAACAAGTTGACTGTGGCTCAGTATGATAAGAGATTTGTGGTTGTACCGGAAATGATAGGCTAGAGAAGAAGAAGTGTAAGAGGTTCAAAGATGAACTATGTTTTAAGATTTGATCGAAACTATTTTATACAAAGCATATGAATTATATCAGATTAGTGGATATATCATTTCAGATTGAGAGAGAGGTGATGGAGTTTAAAGGAAAGAAAAAAAAAAGTGGTTAAAGAGACTTAAACATAAAGATTATAGAGATAGTGGTAGTATGAGTGTACATGGTGAGAGACCACCCCAAATGAGGCATTCCTTGTTACAGGAAACTGAAGTATAGAGTTAGAGGCAAACAGTATCTTATGCTTATGTATCTTAAAATACTATTGGTGGGACCCTTAGATTTGGGAGACAGATGATGGGAACTGGAAGTCATGGTAGAGGAAGTAAGTATGCCACCAAGTGGAAGTGGCAATCTGATGTATGATTGGGATATAAAAGTTTATTAAATTATATTCAGATAAGATATTTATCCCATAATTTTCAAAATTGAAGTGCTTTATGTGGAGAGAAAATGGACTTGTCAATGTTGGTTGATCTTGATGCAACCCACTCTTCTGCATCCAGTATTCATATAAAGTCTATTGAAGTATGTGTTAGTCTTTTGATGCAAAAATATTTTGTTAAAGTTTTCACTAAAGATGGAGTGATAATCATAAATGTTTACAACGGTTGTGTGATTCATATTAGCAATAGAAAATCTGAAGTTGATTTATATTATTTGAATATGATTGATTGTTCCAAAAAGAATGTAGTGTTCAAGATGTGGATATGAGGAATGTAACCTTCATATAAAACATAAAAAACTCTCGAACTATTTTCTTTTGCTCTGACCACTAGGAGATGGTTGAAGAAGGATTGTGAGAAGTACTTGGCATACATAATGAATTCCAAAAAGAAAAATAAGAAGAAATCTTAGTAATGAAAGAATATTCTAAAGTAATTCTTGATGAGTTGCCTAGGTTGCATCCCAGTAGAGAGATTAAATTCTCTATTGATATGATACCAGGATCATCACATATATTTAATAGCACCCTGCAGAATAACATCAGCTAAATTGAGAGAGTTGAATGTACCATTTTAAGAATTTTTTGATAAACAATTTATCATACTTAATATATTTGGGTAAGCTCATACGTTGTTCGTGAAAGAGAAAGATGGAACGATAAGAGGATGTATAGACTACAGATAGTTGGAATAAGAACATATATGTTTTACCAAAGATAAATGAATTGTTTGAGCAGTTGTAAGGAGTGAGTGTTTTCTAAGATAAATCTGAGATTAGATTATCATCAATTGAAGGGAGGTGTGCCTAAGATTTGTTTTTATGACATATTATGGTCATAAGTTTCTTGTGATGACATTTGAATTGAATAATATTCCAGAAACATTCATGGACTCGATGAATAAAAGGTTTGAACCATTTCTTGATAATCTTGTGATTGTGTTTATTGATACCATCTTGGTATATTTTAATACTACGGAAGAACAGACAAAACATTTAAAAATTATGTGGGAGACTTTGAGGAGAAAGGGATGGTATGATATAAGTTCTCTAAGTGTGAGTGTTGATGGAAAGAAATAATTTTCTTGGAACATGTAATGTCGGGAATGGCATAACAGATGATCTGTAAAAAGTAGAGACAATGTTAAGTTGGGAAAGACCAACTAATATGACTAAGATTAGAATCTTCTTGGGATAGTTGGTTATTATAGAAGATCCATTCAGTATTATTGTTTTTGTGATACGGTTGAATAGACTGACCAGGAAAGATGTGAGATTTGTATGGTAAGGAAACTATGAGGAAAAAAAAAATTCCAATTTCTAAAGGAGAAATTAAATTCAGCTCTTCTTGTGATAAAGGATTTGTGGTGTATAGTGATACATCACATAAATGTTTGGGATATGTGTATCATAGGAAAGTTGTGAACCATACTTCTAGGCAATTGAAGATGCATGATAGAAATTACCCTACTCATGACTTAGAATTGGCGGCTATAGTGTTTACTTTAAAAAGATTAGAGACATCATCTGTATGGAGCCACTTGTAAGATATTCATAGGTTATAAGAGTTGGACATACTTATCTACCCAGAGAGAGTTGAATTTGAGGCAAAGATGGTGGATGGAGTTGATTAATAACTATGATTGCACAATTCATTATCATCTAAAAATGCGAAAGTGATAGCTGATGTATTGAGTAGAAAATTCTACAATAAGGTTAACTGCTATGGGGATTCTGATGTGAAATTGATGATAGATTTAAAAGAGATAAGAATGAAGTTGAATATCAGTGATAGAAGATTTAGGTTAACAAATATGGTTGTACAATTGTCCATAGTAAAATGTTTTAGAGAGGCAAGGTAGAGATAAAGAGATAAAAAAAAAAATTAAGCATTGAGTGCTTACTAGAGAGCATTTTGAGTTCAAAATCTGAAATGATGGTAGTTTGGTGTTGGTACATGGATGGAGTTCCCAATAATGTAAAATTGAAAAATGAGATAGTGAGAAAGGTATATAATGATGTAGATTCGATGCAATCAAGTAACAATAGGAAATATAGAGGATTGAGACAGAAATTCTGATGGTCAAGATTGAAGAGGGATGTAGCTGAGACTGTGAGGTTGTATGGAGTACTATTGAGTATAGTGTCAAATAAAGATGTTAGATTTACATCTTGGTATTGGGAGAGGCTTTTAGAAAGCCACGTATATACAATGACAATTTAATATAAATTTTCATGCTCATATTGGATTTTTAGAATACTAGAAGATATGCTAAGGACAAATGTGATGAATTTC
The DNA here is from genome assembly GCA_023935145.1 of Bretschneidera sinensis. Taxonomy (NCBI): domain Eukaryota; kingdom Viridiplantae; phylum Streptophyta; class Magnoliopsida; order Brassicales; family Akaniaceae; genus Bretschneidera; species Bretschneidera sinensis. The sequence continues at coordinate 97,350,642 of CM043701.1, forward strand.
TCAGTAAATTAAGATGCTTACATGCCATTGATTGAAGTTGTTTATAAAAATCAGTATCAAATTTTTATTGGGATGGCACCCATTGAGACATTGTATGATAGGAGGTGTAGAATTCCTATATGTTGGGAAGAAATGGAAGAGAAAAACATATCTGATCTATCTATTATTAAGCTAACAATAAAGATGATCAAATTTTTTAGAGAGAACCGTAAAGCGGTCTAAAGTAGACCTCTTGAGTCTCAAGTAGGTGATTGGGTGTATTGAAAAATATCTCAATGAAAAGGTGTATTGAGATTTTAACAGAAAAAAAAGTTGAATCCGAAGTATATAGGACCCAATGAGGTTGTTGAGAAAGTTGGATTAATTGTGAGTAACTTGAATTTGCCTCCAGAATTAAAACATTTATATAATATATTTCATGTTTCACTTTTAAGAAAATGTTTACATGATATTTCGAGCTAAGTTATAGAAATTCAGAAAGATTGGACTTATATTCAAGTACCAGTAAGAATTTTGAACAAAGAGAGTAAGTCTTGTGTAAAAGAATAATTTCACTAGTGTAAAGTTCGGTGGTGGAATAAATATATTGAAGAGATTTCGTGAAAACATAAGACAAGTATAAAAAAGTATTATTTATATTTGTTTCCGAGCAAAGTAAGAAAATTTCGAGGACGAAATTTTTGTAAGGAGGGTAGAATTGTAATACCCATATTTTTAAAGTAAGGATAAATAAATAATTGAATAAATATGTCACGAAATTTAAAATAAAGTCTATATGCAAAGTTTATTAGTATTTGACTAAAGCAATTCTATAAAAAAAAAAAAAATTCAATGAACAATAACAACGTGGCAGCAGGTGGCAGCACCAGCTGCCAAGTCTAATGTGATTATGCCAAGTTAAAGTAATGTTTTCCCAAATTTAATGGATGATGGCCAAGTGTAAAGCATAAAGAGAAAGAAATCATTTTGTTTTGCAAAGACAATAATTTTGTCTTGCAAGTGTCCAATTTATAGAATAATTTAAAGAATGTGATAGTTGACTTGGCAAGCAAAGTTGCATAAGGAAGCTTGATATCAATTTCCTATATATATGAGAACCGGCGAATTCGTAGGGAATGATAAAAATTGAGTTTCCTTTCCATTTTTTCTCTAAACACTTGGGAGTTCAAAGAAAAATTGGAAGACCAAAATTTTGAAGGGATTTTCGGGAATATTTTGTTTTATAAAGAATTACGAGAAGATATCAGAATAGCAGAAGGTGTTGACTATCTACAATGGGAGAAATTTTTGAGAAGATCGGGAAAGACGAGAAGGTGACCCACGGATAGCTTTAAGTGCTACGGGGTGAGTTAGATTTATTTTAAGTAGTCTAAATGAAAAATCAATTATTTGGTGATAATATTAATTTTAATTATTTAAGTATGCTTGGGTGATAGATGAAAATTTGATTTATGGGTATGATAGAAAATTTGGACAGGTAGAAATATTTCTCGATGAGAAATGATATTTTTTTTGGAAATTATAAGTTTATTTGAGAATAAAAGCAATAAATAAATTATTGATGAGATATATTGATGTTTTAATACGAGTTATGATGAGATGAATTTTAGTAGACCTTGACAAAATTTTGGTGGATGATTTGAGGTGAATTTTAGTGGATCTTGGCAGACTTTAATAGATTATTTGATGTGATTTGGGAATAGAAGAATTTAGTGGAATTTTTATAATTTGATAAAAATCTGGATGTTTGGATGTAAGAAATTTTTTTAAAGAAACTTTGTTATATAAAATTTGTGAATAATTAGGATAGCCAAATTAAGTGGTTTGAATCTTTATATTTTTTTTATATTACTATTTATATTACTGTTTCATATCATTGTTCATGCACATATGCATTTAATAATATAACCAAAAGAACCGGGAAGGCAGCCGGTCTAATGAAATAACCGTGACAGCCGGTATATGCTGGGATGAAAAATAAAAACCGTGACAGCCGGTATATGTTGGGATGAAAAGTGAAAACCGTGACAGCCGGTATATGCTGGAATTAACCGGGAAGGAAGCCGGTCTGATGAGAATAAAAGAACCGGAAGGGCAGTCGGTCTAAGATAATAATAACCTGTCGACAGGCCGGAAGACGTTCCCATCATAATCATTCATGCATCTGCATTTGTTTTAATTATCGTTGCATTATTTGAAATGCTGAGATGTGGTATATTAATTATGAATTAAATTATAGATGGCTGGGTCTCATAAAAAGAGACAGCTATAATGATGAGATTTTTGAGATGCTGAGATGCGGTATATTAATTGTGAATTAAATTATAGATGGCTGGGTCTCATAAAAAGAGGCAGCTATAATGATGAGATTTTTGAGATACTGAAATGTGGTATATTAATTGTGAATTAAATTATAGATGATTGGGTCTCATAGAAAGAGACAGCTATAATGATGAGATTTTTGAGATGCTAAGATGTGATATTTTTGTGAATTTCATTATAGAAGGTTGAGTTTCATCGAAAGAGACAGTAGGGTGATAAGACTTACCTAAATGATGGACTTTTTGATATGAACCTCATTACGAGGTAATTAGGAGATAATTGATAGTCTTAAGGTGAGCCAACGATTGAGAAGAAGATATTGATAGTAGAAAGTTATCATCAGGTTATGTGAAAAAAATAAAAGATTAAATATTAAAGGACTATTTATGGAATTTGGAATACTTTTAGTAAATTTAATTCACTGAGCTTGTGAAGCTCACTCCTCATTGTACAATGATTTTCAAGTAGCAGGCTTTACAAATAGTTTGGTGAGTTGAGGTTCAGAAGAAATCACTTTCTGTAAGCCGCGTACGTGTCATCATTCTCAGACTAATGTAAAAATAAAAATGAAAAATTTATTTGTAAATCTTCATGCATTTTACAGATTGATGTAAAGTTCTTTTGGTGATATTTTTATTGTTGCATATATATGTCGTGCTGGGATTTTCAAAATGTGACGATACTGCCTCGGGGGTGGCCAACCTGGGATGGATCGTTACACATGGTCAACATATTCTCTGACATGGTAGAGCGGTTCTTAGAGATTTTCATGGATGACTTCTCCGTCTTCGGTTCATCATTTGAGGAGTGCTTGCACCGTCTCACTTTGGTTTTAGTGCAATGCAAGGAGAAAAACCTAGTGCTTAATTGGGAGAAGTGTCATTTTATGGTCAAGCAAGGTATTGTACTGGGGCATGTCGTATCTCATCGGGGGATTGAGGTCGACAAAGCGAAGATGGACCTGATTTCCAATCTTCCACCCCCACGTACAGTGAAGGAGGTTCGATCTTTTCTGGGCCATGCAGGCTTCTACAGGCGATTTATCCAGAATTTTAGCAAAATCGTCAGGCCCTTGTGCAAGTTATTACTGAAGAATGCCCCATTTGTATTTGATGAAGACTGTAAGAAAGCATTTGGGGATCTGAAAAAGATTCTGACGTCCGCACCCATTATTCAGCCACCTAAATGGGGTGTGCCTTTTGAGATTATGTGTGACGCATCAGACTATGCTATTGGAGCTGTTTTGAGGCAGTGTGTTGATAAACTTCCCCATGTTATCTATTATGCAAGTAGAACTCTAAACGACGCACAACTCAATTACTCTACCACTGAGAAGGAGTTGTTAGCAGTCGTTTTTGCATTAGACAAGTTCAGATCCTACTTGTTAGGATCTAAAGTCATTATCTACTCGGATCATGCAGTATTGAAATATCTTTTCTCTAAAAAAGATGCTAAATCTCGTCTTATTCGATGGATCTTTTTACTTCAAGAGTTCGACATAGAGATTCGGGATAAGAAAGGTTCCGAAAATGTGGTGGCGGACCATTTGTCTAGATTGATTGTGGATTTCACTGAGGCCGCCACTCCAATTTCTGAGACCTTTCCTGATGAGCAATTGATGCACATTGCTCACAATCCCGTGCCATAGTTTGCTGATATAGTGAATTATCTTGTCACCAGTCAAATTCCCTTACATTGGGTGCGACAAGATAAATCAAAGTTTTTGGCCATGGTAAAACATTTTTTCTAGGATGATCCTTGCCTATTCAAGTATTGTCCCGATCAGATCATCAGAAGGTATATTCTTGAGCATGACCAATCTAATGTCATCGCATTTTGTCATGATCATGTTTGTGGAGGCCATTTCAATGCTAAGAAGACTGCTGCGAAAATCTTGCAGTGTGGATTCTATTGGCCCACCTTGTTCCGAGACTCTCACACCTACTGTGTATCTTATGAGCGCTGCCAAAAGCTAAAGAGTCTTTCTAGGAGGAATATGATGCCCCTCAACCCTATTCTGATTGTTGAGATTTTTGACGTGTGGGGCATTGATTTTATGGGACCTTTCCCAAACTCTTTTGGCTATCTGTACATTCTAGTTGATGTGGACTATCTGTCCAAATGGGTGGATGTCGTTGCATGCAAGACCAATGACCACCGAGTTGTGATCCAGTTTTTGAAGGACATTATCTTTGCTCATTTCGGTACGCCTCGAGCAATCATAAGTGATGGAGGTAAGCACTTTTGCAACCAAATTTTTGAGCAGTTGATGAAGAAGTATTTCATCACACACAAGGTTGCCACCCCGTATCACCCACAGACGAGTGGACAAGTGAAAATTTCCAATCGCGAGATCAAGAAAATTTTGGAGAAGACTGTGAACCCCAGTAGAAAGGATTGGTCTCTGCGATTGAATGATGCACTGTGGGCATATCGAACAGCATTCAAGACGTTAATTGGCATGTCTCCATATCGTATTGTGTACGGAAAAGCCTGTCACCTTCCGGTTGAATTAGAGCATAGAGCCTATTAGGCTATCAAGCAGCTGAACTTCAATCTTTCAAAGGCTAGCTCACAAAGGAAGCTCTAACTCAATGAATTAGAGGAGCTGCGGAATGATGCATACGATTGGGCACGGTCATACAAGGCACAAATAAAGAAGACTCATGACCAAAACATTTTGAGACGAGCTTTTGAGCCGGGTCAAAAAGTTCTTCTTTATAATTCACGTCTGCATCTTTTTCCATGCAAACTCAAATCTTGATGGACAGGTCTATTTATTATTCGGTTGGTTTTTCCTCATGGGACCATCGAGATTAAGGATCCAAAGAATGGTAACACTTTCAAGGTAAATGGACAGAGGCTAAAACCATTATTGGAGTTGAGGAGTCCGGACATTGAGACGATATTGTTGGAGGATCCTAATTACTCAGGTTGAGTGTCGTCTACTATGGAGAGTCTGGCTGAAGACTTTAAACTTAGTGCTTATGAGAGGCACCCTACAACATATCTTTTATGTATATTTATTATTTTACATATTTATGATTAATGTTTGTTTCCACTATTTTTTGTTTTTCAGTCTTTATTTTTCAGGGACAACGCTTACTTCAGTTCAAGTTTGGGGATATGCTATGAGCCGTACCAAGTCCAGATAGTTCTCCATATCCCAGGTCAGCTCTTTCCATATTATTCACACATTGGGGTCAATGTGTAATTTAAGTTTGGGGGTATGGGAGACACATTACACACACTTTGTCCTAATTTGTTGTCATTTTTCTTAATGAAGATAAATACATGTTCATATTCGTCTAAAAATTTTGGTTGATATGAGAAATTGTGATGTGATTTCATTGGTGAGCTTAAAATTTTGAACACATGATCTGATGATAGAGTTTTAAACTTTAGTTACTTACTTTAGTCATTTGAGAATTCACATGTTTGATCTAATCTAACACGAGCACATTAGCACATATTTGTGTGAGGTATGACATGTGATTTTAATGTGTATGTTTCCTTATCTTAACTGAAACTGGATGACTTGTTGGATAAGCAGTTGGGCATAAAAAATAAAATAAAATAAAAATAAAAATAATAATACTACTAATATTTATAATGATCATCATCAATAAACTTTCCACTGGGTAACTGGACCTCTTGCCTCAGTAAGCAATGAGTGTTCACGTCAAAAGGTGGGAATTTTATTCATTATGATCATTGCGAAATTTTCTACTGAGTAACTAGACCTCTTGCCTCAGTAAGCAGTGAGTGTTCACGTCAAAAGGTGGAAATTTTGCTTGGTAGCATAAAGGCCAGGTTAGTTTCTTAGCCTTTTTTACTCGAGTTAGTAAGTCCTTAGGGGTGTCTTTACACTTAATGCCCTAAAACCATTTGGTTTGAGAGTCATTGACTCAACACTCGCTACGTGGGTCAATTAGAAAGCTTAAGGGAACTAATCATAGCAAAGCCTTATATATAAAAAAATAAAAAAATAAATAAATAAAACTATGCCATCGTTGTTCATTCTGACAAGAAATTCTGTGAATCTTGAGACATGGAGATATTGTACATTGAAGTTATTTAGAAACCTCATCTGTATATGCTAATTCACTTTACACTGATTCAAGCTTGTGATGTCTTAACCTGCCTCTTGTAAGTAACTAGGTTTTAAATTCTTGTTCATTGCAAAGATGAGTTATATTTTTTAAGCTTGCTCATGAATGAATATCATGGTTTTGAGTGCTCCTTAAATTTTTTGATACCACAAGCGATAAACTTATCTTTATGTTCTTTGTTTTTCATTTAGTCTTTTATTTTGTTTTGCTGAGGGACTAGCAAAATGTAAGTTTGGGGGTATTTTATGAGTGCCAAATATTGCATATTTTGGCCACTTAATTTACATTTGTTAGCTTATGAATTTATTACTTTGAATTGTTTTCGTTGTTTTTCAGGTTTACAAGCACTAGAAAAGAAGTTTCACTAAAATTTCCAGAATTGCCTGTACAAATCAGTCATTTTTGTAGATTTTACTGTATTGATTCAGGAAGAACCAGGAGATGAGCCATATATGCTTGGAAAGATCCGAAAGTCTATTTTATGAGGAATTTTACAGCTCGTAAAAATGATTTTCTAGAGAAAGTTATGGCAGTTTTAGTAGACAAGGGTTAAGCTGAAGATGTCTAGTGTGCTCGAGCGCACCAGACTTGCGATCGATCGCAAGTGCGCACTCGCACATCCCACATCGGTTAAAAATGCTTTGCAGTGCACCAGTATGCGCTCGAGCGCACTCGGGCAGTATCCCACATCGAATTTGAAACACTGTACTCCAGGAATTCTCCTATAAAAACCCCATCTCACTTCATCATTCGGGGTGCAATCTTGAGGACTTCTGCTAGCATTCTGGTGGATCTCGAAGGTTTTCCTACCACGAAGGGAAGCGCCGCCCAACAGTGAGTGGAATTTCTCCCTATGTATAGTCAGTTTTTAATTTACTACTTTTGTTAGTTTTAAAGTTTAATGATTGTTATTGTGAACTTTAGTTTCATGATTATGAGTGGCTAAAATCTTCAGCTAAGGTTGAAGATGAAACCTCGCCGTTTTTTGGCATAATATTTTCAGATTTGTTTATACAATTCTGATTTTTTTTTAGTATAAATGTTATGTTCAATTATTTGAGTAAAATCTTATGATTGATTGCGTTTAAATTGTTCTGTTGGATATTCCGTGTGTTTCATCTGATGGATACATCAAATCATTTTTGATTAAATTGGATATCCTTTGTAATTTGTTAAAAGCGGATACATTGGATTGTTTTGGTTTAATTGAGATATTTGTTGTGATTTGTTTAAAGTTAGATTCATGGAATGTTTTGATAGATTACTTTTATAGAACATGAAAATATATGCTTTACTTTGGTGGGGTGGATTCAGAAACGTTAGTATCTTTATCATTTGTTTTTAAATCAATTTAGTTTAGTTTATTTTGTTTGCAACATTCAATTACAAATTTGGAACTAGGTTAAAATAGACTTAGTTTAGATAAAAATATATTTTCACAACACAATTCCATGTAGATTCGACCTCACACTTGCACACACTATATTGCAGACGACTCGTGCGCTTGCGAGTAATTTAAAACTCACAACAAACTACAACTCACATATATTTTTGGTAGATTCAGATTCTATATCTGGAAAGATAGTGCAAAATATAAGGAAATAAAGGACAAAAATTTTGGACACGTCAAAAGAAGTAGTCGACCAATCAGTCAACCAACAGAGGAACTAGTGGACCAGTCAGTCAACTAGCAGAGGAACCAGTTGACCAGCAGAGCAACTAGTCGACCAGTGAGTTGACCAGTAGAAGAATCAATCGACCAGTGAGTCGACTTGCTCAGTGAGTCGAGCAGCGGAAGAACCAGTCGAGCAGCAGAAAAATTAGTTGACCAGTGAGCCGACCAGCAGAGCAACCAGTCAACTAACAGAAAAGTCAGTCGACCAGCAAAAAGACCAGTCAACCAGTGAGTCGACCACCAAAGAGAAGACTCGGTCTACTTAAAATTTAGTCGACTATATAGTTAACCGAAAGAGTCCGTTACATAACGGTCAGAAAATTTATAAAAGGTCAAAACACAATCAAATGAGATTTTGAAAAGCATATTTTCTGGAGATATCATAGGAAAATTTTCTGGAGATTTCAGAGGATATCAGAGGAGAAAAGTTCGGACTTTCCTTCTGAAGACCTAGATAGAGTCTATAAATTGTTGCTTCATTTGTGTAGAAAAAGCACGAAGATAACTAGGGAAAAAAGGGCTTATTGTAATACGTTTCTTATTGAGAGCTTGTTCTGTATTGAGAGTTGTGAGAAAAGTTAAGAGATTGAGTCTGAGAGTACTCATTGTAAAGGTCAACTTGGTACCCGAAAACTCAAGCAAGTGTACTTGGTGATTTGGTTATTCTAGTGGAACTCAATAGACCCGGAAGCTATTGAAGAAGTGGACATAGGTTCATCACCGAACCACCATAATCTCTGTCCTTTTTGCTGCCTTTAATCTTTACTGATTAATTAATTTATGCTAATAACACTTGAATTTTTATAGATTCAATTCATTCCTTCTTGATCTACTCAACACTAGCTTTTCTTTAAAGTATAAAAAATAGCTAAAGTGAGATTAAACTTTGAGGTGCTTTTAGTTATCTTAATTCTACACATGCCTGAGCTGATGATATGGCATCTCAAATTCCTAATTCCTAATTCCTAATTAACAATTCACAAGTAATCATAATTCACAAGGCCCCATCCTAAGTGCAGTCTCCAACAAGCAACTACCCGGCCCTTCTTTGGTCCAAGTCCTAACAAACCATATTCAGTACCATCTAGTCCAGATTCTCCAGAGCTACCAATTTCAGAGGAGAATCCCTCAAATGTCCATTATCGTCTAGAAGTTGTTACTGTTTGAATAAAGACATGAATCAATGTCATATGACATTGTTCTATGTTCAAGTTCAGCGTGGGGTATAGTGACTATGACACTGTAACAGACGTTTGATGTTACAAATTGACTTGGTTTCTAATCCTTCATTTCTTCAGATCAAACATAAGTTGAATTAGTTATGGGCATATCTTGTATGGAATAGAAACCAAGTTTAAGGATGTAAGAATTAGGTCTGTCTTCCACATCTTTCTGCAATCCATAACCATTATTCTTTGATCAAATGAGATGGATTTCAACAACCATTAATCTAATCTCTTATACAAGACTGTCTCCAGGAAAAAAAGAAAGAAAAAAAAACACTCCACTATATTATTTCTTAATTTGAAATCATTAAAACCGATCTATAGAAAACAACATATTAACCAAAGAGGGGTTCCTAGTTAAGTCGACATACCAGAAAATTCCCCTTTTTCTGCAACTAAAAATCACAAATCATCAACTTATATGAGCGAGATTCCGTGAATCAAACTCACCCTCACCTCCGACATCTTGTAGTTCCTGTACCCGACAACGAGAAACCATCTCTTCCATTGCCCGGTCCAACCATCCAAGCATTTGTCCCCGATTGTCCACCCTGACCATAACCATAGCCTCTTATCTCCGAAGGGTACCAGTAATATGGCCCTGAAGTCAGAACCACTGGTAATGCATACGGATGATAGTATGCGCCACGCGCCACCACAAGAGGCGGTAGTTGCAGTGGTGATGGATTCATAGCATGCAACTCCGGTACCTGACGTTCAGATTTTTGACAAAGAAAACTGATTCCCGCCGGCAAAGGATCAAATTGCACATCATCCACTGAAGGATAGCAGATATCCCGTGACTGAAAATCGACTTCCAGTGTGGGGTAATTAACTTTCTCACTCGAAACAATATTACTACTGAGTGATGAGTTAATTTCAGTAGAATCACTCCCATTCTTTCCGGTCTTCCCATTCATTTTGTATGAGAAATTCAGGACCCCATTAGGCTTCCCATCACAACTTCGGATCTGATAACTGACGAACCTCACAGCTCCATTAAATTCTTCGATCAAATCCTTCAATGGGACACGAACTTTACCAATATTTCTATTACCAAAAATGATACCCTCGCAGCAAAGATTAAACTTAAGAAAAAAATTACAGCTATCCTCCTCAGGTGAAAAGGGTTCAAGATCGAACTGCATCACGTGATTCCATTTAGGGTTCTTGCCTCTCTCTCTGTCTATTGGCGTTTTTTGACGTTGCAGCTGTTGATCTTTCTTTTTTGGATCATCACTGGTAATGGAAACAACGGCATAAACGGATTGCTTCTGGAGAAAATTGAAGGCCTTGAGATCTCTGCAGGAAATAACTTTCAATTCTAGAGAGCTCCACTCCATGATTTCTTTTTTCTTTTTAATTTCTCTGTCTATCCCTTAGCTTTGTTGATTCGTCAACAATGAATAAAAAATGAAGAGAGGGTGAAGCAAACATATACTCAACAAGATGCCAAGCCAATGATAGTTGTACACAAAGGTTTAAAATCAATTCATGAGACAGGGTTAGGCAAGTCAACGCTTATTACGGGCAAGTAACTGTTTAATTCAACGGAGCCCCGGCTACGCTCTGGCATGTTTGGATCGATTTAATGTTTTATGTTTTCTGTTTTTAAAATAATATTATCAAAAACAAGAAAAGAAAACAGTTTTTTTTTATTATCTTTCACCAACAAAAATTTGGATTATTGTTATTTTAATTTTTTTGAATCCATAAAACATTTGTTCCACTTAATTCTAAGTTTATGCTATTAAATTGGACTATTGCGAAGACAACTATCTATTAGAGATTATTTAATAATTATGTTGATCCTACATGATCTTTGAAAAATTAAGTTAAATAAAAATACCTTTTAGTGAAGATATTGAAGTTGAAATTTCAAGGTTTTTATTTTTTATTTTTAAAATTTGTGTTGTTTGATCTATAAAGACGTTTAGAAAAATTTAACGTGTATGGGAAAGAATATGATTAGTTATTATAATTCTATTTGAGTATTTTTAAGAGGTGGATAGGAAAAATTCTATCATGATTCATCTCATCTTTAAATAAAAATAAAATATACATTTTTTTGTACTATTTAATGATGAAATAGATCTTTATGACATGTATCTTTCATGGTACTGTATCATACAAAAACTTCTCAATTGATAAAAGATTAAAACTTATTAGTTTAACTTTTTTTTTTCTTTCTAACCAAAGAAGATGAAGTTACTTTACCCATTTTTCATTTTATTTTTTATTTTAATATGTAATCATCATTCCACCTTTCTATCTCTTCATTTTTCTTTAAATACTTATACTCCTCCCTCTCCTCTCTTTCCTTCCAAACTTTTAAACAGTGTAAAAGTGGTTTAAAATTAATACAGTTTGTTGAAATTGGCCCAAATTCACTTCGGCCTAAAGCTTGAAGTTAAAAAAAAAGGGTATTGGATGGGTTGTTCATTTGATTTGGGCTTTGTCCCATTTTGCTTTGGGCGATAAGTAACAGCCGGTCTCCCCAGCGATGTCGCAACGCACAAATCAGCACTCAGTAAAGCAGTAATGTACTACTCCAACCAGCCAACAAACAATTTTGGAAGCAAATACTCCTATTTGCCCATTTGGTAGATAACACTAGATAGACCTGGTCAGCGCCTGACATCGAAAACCAAAAAAATTCCAACCAGAAATCCAATCAATTTGCTTGACGAAAGCAGAAGAAGAAGCAGAGGAGGGCCGAAATGGATGTGCTTTCGTCGGTACAGATTCAGGGTTTCTTCAAAACTGATAAACCCGTCAACACAACTCATTACAAGTACTCTCTTCAAACCTGCTCTGTAAGGATCGCTTCAAGAAGTGTAGAACCCGCATCCACCCATCAAGTGTTCGACGAAATTCCTCTCTCAGATACGTTTGCATGGAACAATCTTATCCAAACACATCTCACCACAAAAAATCCTCATGCGGTTGTCTCCGTTTACCATCAAATGCTGCTGCGTGGTGTTCGTCCCGATAAGCATACTCTCCCTCGCGTCCTTACTGCTTGTCGCCATTCCCGTAACTTTTTCTTTGCCAGGCAGGTTCACGGCCACGCTTTCAAGCTTGGCCTCTCTTCCGACCACTATGTGATTTCTGCTTTGATCGATATGTATGGCCGGCTCGACAGTGTTGACACTGCCAAATGGCTTTTCGATAAGACCACTAGCAGGAATTCCGTTACTTGGACTATGTTGGCTAAGCTCTACTTAATGGAAAACAAACCTAGTTTGGCTATTGATATGTTCCATCAAATGGTGGACTTGAATGCTCTTATTGATCCAGTGGCGTTGGCAACAGTCATTGGAGCCTGTGGCATGCTAAATTCACTGCGTCACGGAAGAAAGGTTCATGAGATTGCCAAGAAATGCGGATTGGACTCTAATGTTCTGGTGGGCAATTCGCTGTCGAAAATGTATATTGACTGTGACAGTCTAGAAGAAGCTCGGGCGGTTTTTGATCTAATGCCATCCAAGGATGTTATTTCATGGACGGAGATGATGCGTGGGTATGTGAAGAAGGGCCAATTTAACGAGGGTTTCAAATTGTTTAGGCAGATGAACAAAGATGGAATCAAACCCGACTCCCTCTCAGTTTCAACTGTTCTCCCAGCTTGTGCAAGAATGGCGACTCATAAGCATGGCAAAGAGATTCATGCGCATTTGCTTAGGAACGGAATTGATCTGAACCTTACAGTCCAGAATGCCATAATGGACATGTATGTCAAATCAGGTTTCATAGAATCAGCTTCAAAGGTTTTTGCTGGGATGAAGGAGAAGGATATCGTTTCATGGACTGTAATGATAGTGGGCTATAGCTTACATGGACAAGGAGAGCTAGCAGTACATTTGTTCCGCAGAATGGAGGAGGGCTCAAGCATAGAAATAGATGAATTCACGCATGCTGCTGTCCTCCATGCTTGTTGTACTGCACGCATGGTTGAGGAAGGAAAGTTTTACTTCAACCGCATTAGGGAACCCAAAGTCGCTCACTGTGCTTTGATGGTTGCTCTTCTGGCTCGTGCTGGACGCTTTGATGAAGCAAGGATCTTCATAGAGGAGCATCAGATTGAAAGACAGGCAGAGGTACTCAAAGCACTACTAGATGGGTGCAGGATCCACCAGCAAGGAAAAATAGGTAAGCGAGTCATTGAGCAGCTTTGCAATTTGGAACCTCTTAATGCTGACAACTATGTCTTACTGTCAAATTGGTATGCTGAAAATGCCAAATGGGACATGGTTAATAAAATTAGAGAAACAATAACAGACATGGGCTTGAAGCCTAAATCAGCTTATAGTTGGATAGAGTTCAAAAATAAAGTTCATGTATTCGGGACAGGGGATATATCCCACCCAAGGTCTGAGAGACTATATTGGGAGTTACAACATTTGAGGAAGGAAATGGAAGATAAAGGATATATACCTCTTTCAGATTTTAGCTTCCATGGTGTGGATGAAGAGCGGGAGTGTGTTCAGATTGGGCACAGTGAAATGTTGGCAATTGCTTTTGGACTCATCAGTACACAAGCAGGGACATCAATTCGGGTCAATAAAACCCTTCGTGTGTGTCGCAGCTGCCACGATTCTGCAAAGTTCATATCTAAGATAGAGGAGCGAGAAATCATACTAAAGGACCCAAATTGTTTCCATCATTTTAAGGATGGATTTTGTTCATGTGGGGACATCTGGTGATGCAGTTCTCTGCGTTGTTTAAGTTGCAGAGTTCTTAGATCACTGTAGAAGCGAGAGTTCTACCTCTTAATGCAACGTTTTGAAAGGCAGAAACAATGGTCTGCTGAGCTATAGGCAAAGGAAATTCAATTTGAATAATTTCCAGATTGATTTTTGGAGGTATTAGCATGGATTCATGTGATGACTTAATGGTCATGTATTCACAATCTTGGTTTGCTACCTAACAGGCTGTCCAGCCATTTTGTAATCAATAATGCCTGGTGTAGAATAAGAAAGAAGCAAAGAGGAGGTGGAGAATAACTCATATGAGCAAGGAAGGAGGAGATAATACTCATGCATCCATTTTCTATATGAACACTAATAGATGCCTCTGAAATTGAAGTTTGTGCTTCTTACACAGCCTCTTAACTCTTTGTGAGTCCATTGTTCTAGAACCTTTGAAGATTTTTTTTGTTGTTTTTGTTTTTAAAGTTATGATTTGTTTGATTGGATTGTTACAGTTTAGCTTTGTTGATTGTGTTTGGTTGCTGAGAAAAATGAGGAAAATGAATGAAAACATTAATTAAAACTAATTGTTCATGTTGTTGCGCTCTTGATAACTAAAAAGTTGTATCAATTAGGCATGACAGTTGTTTTATGCTCAGGTTAATTGCGACAAACCACAAATTGATCTTCTTCTTTTTTCTTCTTGCATTTTACTAGTAATAACTGGAGCAATAAGGGCTATTGAAGTTCTGTTTAGCTAACAAGAAACGGTTTTGAAAATCTATTATTGAATGTCATATATAGGTTCGTAGAGTTATGTTTAGGCAGCAATTTGTGTTATACTTGTTTAGTTCTGATTGTTTATGTGTGAGTTAGCGTCCACTTTAGTTTATTGACAGCTTAGATTCGTAATGATGGCCTATGAAATCCCTCCGTTCAAGTGTTCATAGATAGCTCAGATCCGTAATAATGGCCTATGGGCCCTATACAATCTCTCTGTTTATGGAATCATTCCTTTTGATAATTCGTCTTGTTTTATATCCTGTATTGTGGATGTACATGCATGAGTTGCTTTGGGAAAGGTACCGTTGAGCTTAGCGCCATTTTAAGTTTTTGGTTGTCAAAATGTTTTTGAAACAGGTTTTGGTAACACAACTAAAAGCTGTTTAGCGTTTGATAAAACTGCTGCCAAACTGGTTTTTTGGGTAAATTCCTCCTAGAAACCCTTTTTTTTTGGGTGTCTTAGAAATAGAAACTGTTTTCTCTCAATCAATCTCTTACAAGTTTGGTGGTAGTTGCTTGAATATTGTTTTCAAATATTTTTTGAAGGCTATTAAGCTCTTATGTAGTGTATTTTTCCTCGAAATCTAAACATACTCTGACTGTTTGCCCCTGTGAAGCATATTGTATGGTTAACTATTGACATAGCGCAATGAGTTAATAAATCCCAGACATTGTTTCCAAAGTCCTTTGTTGGACCTTTTGAGTTATATAATCAAATATGCTGCCGGAAGAGCGCTATATTACCAAGCTGAACTTCTCTTGGCCTCCGGAGTCATGTGTCTCCGGATTTCCTGCCAAGGGTAGCAGAGCTGTGTTAGTGAGCGACAAAGATTCTGCATGCGTGGTAAGCTTCTAATACTTTATGATTTTGGATTTTATATTCCAGATTATAATTCTTCAAATCTAAAGGAGCTATATGCTCATAGGGCGAGATATACTAGGCATCCGCATATTTTTTTTCCTTACGTCTTGTTTCTCTCAAAAATCAGGAATTCAATTTCTATAGAAAATTTGAGAACTTTCAATACTTCCCTCATGTTCTGTTGTTTAAATCATTCACCCAAAGCCACACATATCCAGTTAAGTTGATGATGTTGCTGTCTAGTTTAAGTGAATCTGCAAATTATAATCACTTTATTATTTAGTATTGCAGAGAAAGCAACATACACATTGTAATGTATGTACTCCGTATTTAATATTTATGTGTATATGTATGTGAGTGATTTTTCAATTCTCTGGTAAGTACGAGTGGTGAATTATTTGCTAGAATGCTATATCAATAAAATAGCTAGAGTAAATTGTGAGCACTAAAGACGGAATGATTCTATGAGAGTAGAAGAAGTATGCGACCTACATCTCTCACTGTGCATGCTAGCTGTGAGGGTAAAGCAGAGCTGCTTATTTCCAATGTGTCTCTATTGTTGCCCTCTCTTGTCACTTTGGGTGAAAAATTGCTATCTTCATATCCTTTCAACAGAAGCTTAATACATAATACAATAACAAATAATCTAGTAAAACTATATGTAGTACACATAACTGAGTATCCACATTTTTATGCTGTGATGGCTACAAGTTGTTTGTTTTTCCTGCAAGGGGATGACTTAAAATGGAAACTTAATCAAAACAAGGTCATCACCAAATAATCAAATTTTAGTATTTTCTTTATTGGCTGCAAATATAGCAAATCTGTTTCACTTGTTTGCAGATCCAGAAGTTTGCCCTTGTGGTTTTCAGCAATTTCTGAAGCGGAGACATTCATAAATGCTTTGAAGGTTTAACCACAGCGATTGAATTGTACAATTTGTTATCATAAAGAGATTATCATCATAAACTTAAGCAGTCCATTTTGCACTTCTATTTTATGTATCTTTCTATTTCTCCTTGCAATTATGGTGCTTATTTTGTTTCTTTTCCAGGAGAACTTGAAAGACACTAGGGAAGTTGAGCCTCAGAAGAGTGACTTTGGATCTGAAATTTCTTTGCAATCCGAGTTCATGTCTTCTAATAGGCTCCCCTTTAGGTGGAAAAGAGAACTGTGGCTATCTAATTTACTTGATCTTTTCATTTGCAGAAGATATAAATTACCTGGAAACATCATGTATTATACAATGGATCAAATAATCAAAGAGATACTAACTTGAGGGTCATGATGTTTGCAGAACATGTGAGGACTTCAGTACTTTGACTCCTGTTCACGCTTATGCTGCTCAGATGCCACGGAGCTTGAACTATGGAGTTGAGCAACCCTCATGTATCCAAGAAACCATGCATAATCACAACTTTGAAGGTCTCTTTCCTGCTTTCCCTCCCAGTTTCATGTCATTGCTGATCAACTACTTCTCTGAGGCCAAACAAGGTAGATTTCTTGCTTGAATAACATAAATATCTCTCCTATTTCAGTTTGATAGGATATTTTCCTCGATGGACATGATATAGCTGCAGGCCAAACAACTGTATATGAGGAAGTCGATCTCAAAAAACAAATAGCAGCATGCATTTAAATTTATGGGTTGATGTTATTCTCTTATTGATGCCTGGGTTTTATTATCAGAAATAAGTTGGAAATGTAAAGCTTAAGCTTATTTTTGCATTGATTGGTTGGGAACACTTCTGAAGTTGCATATTTCTTACTAGATTGCCTAACAGCTCTTCTGCTTTAGTGCTTTATTGATATTTTTGTTTTGTTGCAGAGATATATGGAGGATTCCTCCTGTCAGGTACGCTTTTGTTGTCGGTGCATTAATCCCTTTGTTGCAAGACCTTGATGCATTCCCATCTAAGCTTGTCAGCCTCTTGAGATAATTATGCATGCTCTTCTTTGTCACATAGGTTGAATCTTGTTCATTGATGTTAGCTTAATTAGGGATAATATATACAATCGAAAGAGAACTATCCAGAAAGATGCTCTGGATACTGATAAAATATCACTCTTGTTCTGGAAAATTTTGTTTCATGCATCTTTTTATTCGATATACTAATATTTCAAGGTTCCTTTTCTCTATCATTACCAGATATCAACGAAATGAGAGGTGATCTGATGCTGTGATTTTGAGTGGCCTTGTGTATTAAATCGAAAGCAGTTTGTTGTTCTCCTGTGGTGCCCCAGTCATGAACTGGTCACATCACCCCCAGCCCAAGCCATGTTCATAGTAACATTGTCCCTGTTTTCCTTTATCCTTTTCAAAATTTTATTCATTGTTTTTGTAAAATACTCGAACTGCATTGTAAAGGCATCCATAGCTAAATGACATATCAACTGCAAAAAATCCTCAGGTAAGTTGGCTGAGTTTTCAGCTCAAGCCAGGCTGTGCAAAGGGCCTGGGCTTCCGAATTTTTTGTTTGAACAATATTTGCTACTTTGCCAAACTATACATATTGACCCAAAACAATTGAAACAACCCATATTTTCCAAAACTTGTTTCTAAGACGCTCTACCACTTTTTGCTTTACTCAAAGCACTGACCTCGGTCGTAAAGTCATCCGGTTGGATGGGATAGTAGACTCGGTTCCTAGTGATGACTCCAAAACATATACTTAATACAAAGAATGAAACAAATATATCAAATTTTAGAAAGGATTCAACAACAAAAGATGCAAGAGCTGGCCCATAAAATTTCCCTTATTCTGTTCCAGTCCAATGAGACTATTTACCCCTGAAAGAAGCTTCTGAGCAGCCAACCATCGTGTGGAGAGGAGGAAAACAATGCTCATGCAACTCACTTTCTCCTTTTCTTGAGCGACAGCTTATTTGAGTTCCATACAATATGTGGTCATAATGCCCAATTGGAAAGGACAGTACATTATGCACTGGCAGTTCAGCTTATAATCCAGATCAGTTTATCGTGAGAATTCAAAACAGATAAATTATATGGTTATTTATACAGTAAAAAAAATTCTGTTTCTCCTTGTTACAACATATTGGAATGTGCAGTTCCACATGAAAAATGTCAGTCTAGACCAGTTGAATATAAAGTGTTTACTAAAACTTTACAAACATGCAATGACAGAGACAAAAAAACTAGCATTTAAAGATCCACCATTTCCTTTCCTTTTCTTTGTGTCCTTCACAGATTGAATTTTCATGAGCACAAGTCTCCTTCCCTACCTTCTCTTCCTTGTATTGGCAAATCTAATCGCTAGAGTTTTTGCGATATGTATCCTTTCAACTGCTCACAACACGTAATGCCTCACTACACCATATAGATACTGGTCTCCAGAAAGAGCAAATTGCATCATTTTACTCTGTCAACGCATCCCAAATCAGTCCTATTCCGCGTGGTAGCAAACAAGATTACCTCATCACAGTACCTTGTTCTTGCAAAGAGATCAACGGCACCAGGGGATACTTTTATGATACATCCTATACAGTGCAACGAGGAGACACATTTTCAGGTGTCTCAGATAAGATTTATAATGGACAAGCTTGGAGAACTGGAGGAGGAGGGATTTGTTGTAGGACAAAATGTTTCCATGCATCTTTTGTGCGGGTGCATGGAAAGTGAGACTCAAAGTTGTGGTGACATACACAGTTGAGCAGGGTGATGCATTAACAGATATTGCTGCTTTGCTATCTTCTAATATAAGCAGCATAGAGAGCATCAACATAAGACTTCTGACTCCAAACCCAGGGTTTATAGATGTGGGTTGGGTGTTCTTTCCAGCCGTGCCAGCACCTAAGGAAAATCAGTAGACTTTTATTCATTTGCAACTGAATAGCTCCAACCTCCCCCTGGAAAGAAAAATAAAAGCTTCAAAAATCTTTCTTTACGGCCTGATAGATGCAAGAGACTGTCACATCACTGATTGCATAATACTCCAGATGCTTTCATGTAACCATTCTCATTTCATTATCTTCCCCTTTCTTTCTTTCTTTCTCAGAATATTTAATGAATTTCCCTTCATTTATTCATTTCCGCAGGATCTTATCATTATTCATGAATAAGTCCTTCCCCCTTTCAATTATATGGCTCCAAAAGCTGTGTCAATCAAACTTGAGTAAGTTTACTCTTCGCAATAAAAGGAATAAGTCATAATATCTACAGGTAACGCATAGGCTACATGCCTTATTTTTCCAATTGTTATCAGGGAGAAAACTCAATTGGGCTATAATCTTCAGTATATTATCAGCTATGACATCACTTTCAATTATTGCATTCATAATTATCCTACTCAGGAGGAAAAGATCCCGACAGAGTAGTGAGGAAGATCCAACACCCTGAGTACCAACAGAGCTGTTTCCTTGCAGAGCCAGTAACTGTAATGAGATACACACAACTGCTTTCACTAATTCAATCTAAAGTGCATATAATTGCTAAACAAAAAAGCCCATTAAATCGTCATCTATTTATTGGAGTACTTAAATTGCTGTTTCAGATCCCATTTGAGGGTATAAATTAAGAAAATTATTAATCATGAAATAAAGGTACAACCTTTTGCATAATCAGGGGCCACCATAATCTTGGAATAAGATAGTGTGAATCTACCTCAGCGAGTCTTGGTCTTTCTCTGGCCCTGGACCTGGAATGCTGCGCAAACCTTCTTCCAACACCGGATAACAACGAGTGAGGGTATTACTACCCAGGAGGCATTTGCTATAACATAGTATGCATAGTAATAGTATGTGCTTGCAGCAAAGTTATCGCCTTCCAACAAAGAAGTTATGAAGTACACGGCAGTTCCATAGAGCTGCCCCAGTGAAATGGCAAGCTGAAGTATGTAGCTGTACGACTTTCCTTTAGCTATAGCATACCTGCCAGGTGCCACCAACCATTCACAATAAGAAAAACTAGTACAAAGATTGGAGGGGAACAAAAGAAATACACTAATTTTCAGAGTAAAAAAATGAGAATGTGAATTTTATTATATTGATACACTAAATTAAATCTTACATGGCTAGAAGGGAAGCTGGACCCTCAAGAACTGCAGTTATTCCTTCAACAGCAACAACTCCTGCATCCCTAGCTGCATATCTTGAATCACCTTTGCTGTATTCTTTCCCTGCCAATTTTCGTTTATGAGTATTCCTACTAAAATAGATGAAAATACAAAAGATATAAAAGAACCTTTTTTTAAAAATTTTATAAGAAGGTATAAAAGAACTCACAAACTTCAGCCAGATAACAGGCAGTCTTGTCCTTGTAAAATTCTGGAGAGAAAACAAAGTAACCTTCAAGAATCATATGCGTAAGGCCAGTGAAAACCCACCAGCACATTAGCAATCTATCAATCTTTGATATTCTCGATCTCCCTGGTACAAGAAAAAGACAAAAAAAAAATGAATTAGGAACTCGTGAAAGATAATGAAATTGACAAAAGAAAGTAGTACAACAGCTTGAAATATATACTGAAAAAATTAAAGAAATCAAAGAGAGAGGTAAGCACCAGAGAAGAACCAGACAATGGAGACAACGAGCAGAGAAGAGAGACCATAGACTGCAATGATTGTGGATTGAGAGAGGAAGACTGACACGTATCCTGGTAGCTTCAGATCTCTCGGCACGTACGGATGCGCTTCTCCTTTCCATCCCTCCATTTTTCCCTCTTCTCTCTGCTTTGAGTTCGCGAGAGTGAAGGACTGAGGTGGGTGAGGTAGGCAAAGCCTTCTAAGGAAGTCAAACACCACCTATAGCAAGTAGGTTTGAATGGGTACAAGGTAATTTTTGCTTTGGACTGCTTTAAGTTGATTCAAAGCAGGATGCAAACATGGCAAGGAAATCGATATTCCTTTTTCTAATATGATCCAGGTCCAAATTCTTTGAATTTTGATTATGCGTGGGACTCCCACGTGATGTTATCATCCAGATCCAAGCCTTACTCCCATATGGGCCTTCATGGTAGTCATTTGCAGGGATGAAAAATGCAAGCGTGGGCTGACCTCATTTCCCCTGCAAACCAGCTCTTTGCTGAAGCGTCTGTGGCTCGCCTGGGCACACATAAATTCTTCTTCAAGATGTGTCAAATATCCCCGAATGGATTATTCAAGACCTGATCATCGACATAAGAAAGCTTCTTCTTTACTCTGTTTTTCTTGTAAATTTATTAATAGGTTAGCTAATTGTTTAGCCCATGGGCTTTCCAAGTGGGCAACCTCTCTCTCTTTTGTTAGGCCCATCTCCAACTCTGTTGTGCTTTCTCTTGAGCTTGAGTTGGAGAAAACAAGTAAAAAGAAAAAAGGGTACTCCAAAAGCAATAATATCCACAGAGCCACATCATCCAATCACTTTACTTAAGATTACTCAACCAAAATTTCTTGGCCGGCTTGGGTGGTTTAGACTGAAACTTTACTGGTAATTTTTAAGAGTTTTATTGATAATGTTAATATAAATGTTAGATTAAAAAATTAACATTATCAATAAAGATCCTCAAGATTATCAATAGAGGTTTAGACTCGAACCAACCAAAAAATCCTCTTAATCAACAATACTATGTTTAAATTATTCGAGAGATTGTGAGAGCTCATTTTTTTCTCATTACATCCAAATAAGTTAGGGATTGACTCATTAACGGTAAAAATTGTACTATAAAACATGCAATATACATAAAATTTTGTTTATAAAGTGATATCTACTAAATCTCAAAATTTAATGAATCCAAATTTATATATAAAAACAAGTGTATTGCATGTTTTACAACACAACTTTTACGGTAGATGAATTAATCTCAATAAGTTATACTCTGCTAAAAATTCAGTGTCAAACTACTTAACATGAAACCAAATACTCTCACTCAATTTAACATCCTGCAATTTGATCAGAATTCTGTCTTTTGTTTCAATGCTTCTAGTTTTGAGAGTGGTCCTACAGCTTTTACCTGTGGCCAGACTACTTCTACACCAAGACTTCAAACCATTTGTCGTCTAAATTAAGACTGCTTGATAGGAAAGAAACGAGAGAAAATTAATGAAATGCCAGAAGAAGAAAAAATACTAGATTACTTCGTAGGATAAAAAAAATATGGTCTAAATTAAGACAATGCTTGATAGGAAAGAAATGAGAGAAAATTAACGAAAGACCGGAAGAAGAAAAAATACGAGTAAAAAAAATATGAGAAAGATGTGCATTTCCTGCCCTTACTCACATTTTTCAATCCTTTCATAATGAAAATTAGGAAGAATGCAGAGGGAAAAATAAAATAGAAGTTACAACTATTTTTTTTTTTTTGTCTTTTTTATTCCACTCTACCAAGCACATAAATAGAAAAGATCATTCTTTTTCTTTTTCTCCAAATTTTCCATCCCTTCAATTTTTCATAGTCTCACTTTTCCATGTTCCAGTCAAGCAAGATCCAAAGAGGCATTCCCAGATTGTGAATCCTAAGGGTCTGTTTGGCATGGGGTACAGGAGTGGGATAGGATTAGATTTGTCCCACATAAACAGTTAGTCCCATGTTTGGTTAGAGGGACTAACTGTTCATCCGGGATTAACTTGGGACTAAGTTAGTCCTAATCCCCCAAATTCTATCCCACCACAGACAAAATTAATCCCACTTCTGTGGGATTAATTTTTTTTCCACGGACTAGTTTGCCCCCTCCCCTTTCTTCTTCCCTACGAACACCCCTTCCCCCACCTCCCCTCGCCACCTTTTCTCCTTCCCCCTCTTCCCCGTGCCTCCCTTCCTCCTTCCCCCTCCTCCCCGCACCTCCCTTCCTCCTTCCCCCTCCTCCCCGCACCTCTCCTCTCTCCTCTCTCCTCCTCCTCTTTTTTCCTCTTCTCCCTCCTCCTCCTTCCTCTCTTCTCCTCCTTCTCCTCCTTCTTCCTCTTTCTTTCTCTTCCTCCCCCTTCCCCAGATCACACCCCCCTCCTCCTCCTAGTCAAATCGCGCTTCCTCCTTCCCTTCCCCCTCCTCTCGTGCCTCCTCCTTCCCTTCCCCCTCCTCCCTGCACCTCCTCTTTCCCTTCCCCCTCCTCCCCGCGGCTCCCCTCCTTCCCCTTTACTCTCACGATACAAAGCAAAAAAAGAAAGAAAAAAGAGAGCTTTACTCTCTCTCTTTCTAGGTTTATATATATATATATATATATATATATATATATATATATAAGTTTTATAATATATATAATAAAAAGACTTATAATAAAATACAAAAGAGTATTTTTGTCTTTTGATTTGTTATCCCACTTTAATCCCAATCCAACAAATCTCATGAATCAAACATAGAATTAAAATAGTCCCACTTTAATCCTCCTAATCCTATCCCACTATAATCCTAATCCTAATCCCACTGTAATCTTGTCTGTGTACCAAACAGACCCTAAGTCCTAAGCTAAGCAGAGACTGATGGAAGACCCCCAGCAGACAATCTCCTGTATCAGGCACCTTTCACAACAATAGATGATCATGGACAAAAAGCTTCTTATGAACAACTACATGCGTTACATTACTATTTCAATAATATATATATATATATATATATATATATATATATATATATATAAAAGTTTTGGACATTGCTGAATATGAACCATGAAGGTAACACAAGCATTCTATCTCTTCACGCTTACCAGATATATAAACACAACTCATTTCTGCTTCCTAGAGTTCAAGTTATTCTTTTCTTTGTACTTCCCAGCTGTGAGACACGCTTGGAGGCCTTTTCAATTGCACCAGACAACCAAGTAATTACAGTCGAAATATACTCGTGGTTCATGATCTTGGTTGCTATGTGTCCTGCTGCCTGCTCAGCAACAGAGAGTTGATCTTGTCCTGACCACCAGTGTGGCACCTTTCTCTGACAGGTTGCATTTCTCCTCTATATCATCGCCGGTCCTGTTCAAATTTTCAACACCTTTAGAAGCCATATTTTGCACGGAAGCTTGCACTGCTGGATTGAATCCTAGCGTCTCGTGGTTCTGTACAATATTAAATACTCAAAACATATTCTTAAAAGCAACAAATACAAAAGAATAAAAAAAAAAAAAAAAGGCAGCTCTGCGAGAATGTAGTATATCATTATAGTAGTTAAATGAAAGCTGAAACTAAAACAGTAAAAGATACCTTTGTGGCATAAGAAAAGAAAAGCAAGTGCATAAATACCAGTATCAATTGTGATTCACATACATGGATGATGGATCAACTATAGCATCTACATTTGTTCACTTACTAAAAATCACCTAGCAATAAAAGATAAATACTATAAGTTTACCCTATGGTTATGTCATTTAAGTTATCAAAAGGGAACTTAGTCAAGTCAATTCCAAAGAACTGCTTTAAGAATGTAAGAGAGAGAGCAGGGCTACCAAGACTAGCAATAAAATACCACCAGTTCAAAACATAGGAGATAATTAACTTTACTGCTTTCTGGTTACCAATATTAGCCATGTGATGACTCAAAATAAGTCCCATCCCAGCTTGCATCGTTGAGGTAAATGCTAGAGATCACGCATGTGCACAGGTGCGCACGTGCAGAGAGAGAGATAGAGAGAGATAGAGTACCACCTTGGTCCCATTAGTTAACTAATCGGGACCGGGATGATTTGCTAAATCCTTTGCGGGCAATATGCGAATTGGTTGGTCTGCAAATATAGCATCCTGCAAACAAAAGAAGCAAACTGCTGGTGCTCACAATTTAAGAAATCTAAAGAAGATTCAAATCAGATCACATCAGTTTCAACACAGCAACATACCATAAAGTGTAAAAAAATACAGATAGTAGAACAGGTTTTTATGCCTTGAAGGTTATATATATAACTGTAGTTGTGTATCATTAAAATCCATAAATAGCACCAAAACATTGGAATGCTTTCCTGCTTACATTTAGGAGAAGAGAAGTTTGATAAGCATATGGCTGCCGGAACGTCACTAAAGCTGACTGTGATTGTCTTTCTTTCTGCTAGTCATTAGAACACATAAAACCATTATTGGTGTTGGAAGATAAAAAGAGATCAAGCAAATGACAAAAAGTTAAGACTATAGAAGTCTGTTTACCTCAGGAGCTGGATCTTATCAACAGTTCCACAGAAAAAGAAGAAGGTACCCAGCTCTCCAGGAGTCACCCTGGGAGAAAGATTGAGAACCAGAACAGTTAAATTCAATGCACCCATTTTGTTGAGTTTCTTACCACTCTACCAGTGATGTCTATTGTCTATTTCTCTGCAGAAGAAGCTACAACAGAAAGAAAATGGAAACACTTGGAATCCAGAGCAGAATAAGGATACATTATCTCAGAAATGGGGAATAAAGGGGATGAGAACATATTCGCCTTTCAAAAGAAGAAAGGAAGTCCTGCATTAGTGCCAGGAAAAAAGAAAAGAAAAGAAAATTAATATTCTAGATGATGAATGACCAAAGAATATGTTCTCGCAAATCAACTGAATCCATACAAGTCATCTTGTCCACGTCCCTTCTTCCCACTGTCCCTGAGACATGCCCATGCAATCAAAGGGCCTAATTAGATTAATTGGACAAGTGATAGTAGGAAAGAAAAGAACTTAACAAAAAAAAAAAAGATAGTAGGAGACAAATGTGAGAGGAAAGAAAAGTATATGGAATGAGTTTTTCTCTTGTTTAGTAGGAGAGAGAAGTGCGAGGGAAGAAACCTAGGATGATTCATGTTTTTCTCTTGCATGTACAAATCGTAATCCTCCAAAAATGAATGGATGAGAGAGTGGAAAATGGAAGAGAAATGAGATGACATTATCAATTTACCAATTAATCCCCATCTAATCTCTCACATTAATATTCATTAACATTATGAAGGATATAATGGTAAAAATAATACTTACATTTTCTTTGCTCTCACTTTTCCATTCTACTAAACAAGGGTAGGAGAAAACTATTTTCCTTCCTCCTAGTTTTCCATCTTCTCTACTAAACCCATGAAAGAAAAAGTCAATCTTCTTACTTTTCTATCTTTCTAGTTTTCCCTCCTCTCACTTTTCTTTCCTCATACTTTCCTCACCCTGTGTTGGGTTATGATGTACGATGTAGTGAAGAAAATTTTTGGCAAAAAAAAGGGGGAGTGTGTCAGAGTTGTCATTGTTGCCTTCTAAATATCAAGCAACAAATGTTTGCAGGCTAATTACTAAGCAACAAAAATTTATCTTGAAATTCTATATCCAAAGGAAAATAGAAAATGTCCAAGAAAATTAAATTTGACAAATCGTTAGGAACCTATCACCGTAAGGACCAAAATAACTAGATGGTCGTCATCCTCTAGCGAGTAAGGGCAGCCGGTAGCATATTCAAGGTTTTGAGCATGCAGGCATGCCTGCCTTCATAAACATGCTCATATTCAAGACTTCAAGCATGGATTGACAAATAAGGAATCATGAAGAACAATTGAGGGAGCTTCAACAATAGCTCCTTCATAATAAACGGCTTCATCTTGCTACTTAAACTTTTTGAAGTGATGTACACTTTTAGTCCACTTATCAGAAAATGATACCATGATCATGGAAGAGAGTACAATAAGGAATACAAACAATTGTGTTTACACAACTCCATGGACTCTAGTCATGGTGAATCCAATTTATGGAGTATTATGTTAGAATAATTCCACGGGTATGGGCTAACATTAATTGGTTTTTGGGTTTTACAATAAACGGGCTAATGGATTGGTCTTTCAAGTGAGACATACGATGGGCATGACAGGCCTGTAACTCTATTCGTCTAATATGGGCTTGCTAGTGTGGGCCGCAGTAGACATTGGGTTTGTGATGAGTGGGCAAATGAATCACCGTATAAAGAGATGGCTAAATACCCCTTCTAATTCTAAGATACATAATTCTCTAGAAAGAATATAATTTTCTTCTGTAAGGTTTTACAGCTTCTCTCATCAAGGCTAGCGATAAAGGGAATCAACGATGAAAGTACGTATGCTTAGAAGGAGGATTCATTGTCGCTATTCCGCTGTGCATCCCATAATGGAAGGTAAGTTCCTAATTTTCTATCTAATCTTATTTGGGTGTTCTATATTCTTCTATGGTAATCCTAGTGGTTCTGTATGAATCCTTCATAGAATTTCTAACATAGTATGCTTCCTCAACTTACAGTTAAAGGCCACATAGGCACGTTGCTCTGGAAAGCCAAAACACTACTAACTTGATCATAGATTTATACTAATGACTTGCACTCCCGAATTGGATAATTATTTGCCCATTGTGCAATTCAAGCCTAGTGATTCATTTGCAACTGATTTTTACAGCCTAATTCAGCTTCAACCCCAACCAAAAGATAGGAAAAAGGGTATTAAGGCATCAATTCATGTCGGAAGAAAAAAATGAAATGAACGTAAAAGAAAAAGCAAATTCCAACAGATATTAGCAATGGCATCAATTTAAACATGCACATCTTAATTCCCAAACACAAAAGGAAAATGCAAATGAACCTGATACTGCCAAAATACGACTCTCCCATAGGATGACGACACGTGGATCATCGTGATCCCAGAGTTCAAGGAGACACACGGACAATCCAGGCTCAGACAATTGGATCTCCAGGTCATGAACGCCCTTCAGGGCATCATTGCCTCCAACTGGGCCTCCACGTCACCACCGCCCTCCGGACCATCATTACCCAACCAAGTTGGGACGTCAGGTCTAAACACCGTCTTAACGCATAGACGGCTCTGGAGTAAGCCAGCAAGGCAAAAGCCCTAGTGAACGGTTCTCAGCTTCCTAGCTGGGCCTCATAGGCATCATTACCCAACCCAGTTGGGGTATCCTATCACAGCCGCCCTGGCCCACTACCGCCTCCAAACACCACCGCCTCCGAAACTCTATAAAAAGGACTTGGTAAGCAGTTCAAAAGGGGCAGTTAGTTTTTCAGTTTTAAACACAGATACACTTTGAGCTTTCTCTAACTTAAGCGTCGGAGCATCCTCGGAGGCATCCCCTCCGTCGACCCCAATAGCTACTCTCTCTTTCACTGTGCAGGTACTTCTACAGTCTAACCTCCAGCTCAGCAACGCACATATTTGGCATCAACAGATTGGCGCCGTCTGTGGGAAACCACATCTCTCGCTGACAGTAACAGCGAAGAAGTCTAACGAACTCATCTGTTAGCATGCCCCCAAAAACACCCGCCAGGGATCTAGGCGCTCGCGTGCTACGATCAGGACAACGGTCGGGAGCCAGTTCCTCAGCCGAACCCGAGGTTCACCCAAATGAAGGCACGCTCCAGGCGCAATTCGCAGAGCTAGCACATCTAGTGGCCGATCTGGCGGCCGAAGTTCGCAGGAGACCTCAGCAGACGCTGCCACTCCCGTCGCAGTAACCAGGTCACAACGGTTCCACTGCCCGCCGCCCAGCGGATGTCTACTCGGCGACCCACTCATCTCCCCTAGCCAAGTTCGGAGAGAGTCCCGTGCCCAAGAGCAGCGAAGGGTTTGGCAAACAGATCGAGGACATAGAGGGACAAATCAATGAGGCGCTTAAAGAACGCGGCCACAGTATTAGCGATGATCTCGATGTACAGGACCCACCTTTCATACAAGAAGTCCTTGACGCCCCCCTCCCACTAAATTTTCGGATGCCACAAATCAAACTTTACGATGGATCCACCGATCCCTTGGACCATCTCCAGCACTACCGAACCACAATGACCCTCCATAGACATTCGGACACTGTGATGTGTAGGGCATTCCCATTAACCCTCGAGAAAGCGGCTGGAACGTGGTATTCCCGCTTGAAACCAGGAGGTATTTGCACCTTCAAAGACCTACACTATGCTTTCGCCTCACATTTCATCAGCAGCAAAGGACCCAAGAAAACTTCGGAGTCTCTGTTTAATATTGTCCAGTCAAAAGGAGAGAAGCTTCGCGCCTATATTTCCCGATTCAACACTGCAGCTTGGGAGATCCCAGACCTTGATCCCAATGTTCAGCTCTTGGCATTCAAAAATGGATTAAGATCCGGATTCTTCAGTTCAAAACTCATCAGACGTCCGCCTATGGATATGAATGAAGTCTTGGCGCGAGCTGAAAAATACATGCTGGCAGAAGATGATCAGGCATTCCGAAGAGAATGCGAAGGAGACACGGAAAGGAGGAAGATAGGCCCTACTAGTCCCGGCCGCGAGCCCACTAAGCGGTCGTTTCACGATGAGAAACCCAGAACCCTCAGGCCTTTTGAGGATAGATCCCGGACTCTTGCAGCCTTCGGAACCAGAGCCAGAACTCCGGGGCAAATCCACAGCTATTCACCACTGAATGCCTCCAGTACAATATTCTGATGCAGATTCATGACAGGAACCTCTTGCAATGGCCCCCAAGGCCGTCGAACCTCAACCCAGATCGAAATACTTGGTGTAGATTTCATAGAAACTTCGGCCATGACACGGAAGAATGTAAGGCCTTAAAAAATCAGATCGAGGCCTTCATCAATCGGGGGCATCTAAAAGAATACGTCGGGCCACGACAGGAGAAATGTGATGAACGATCGCATAGAAGCCCTGAACGTCCTTATGAGCGAAACAGACCTACAAGGGCAGCACGGAAGAGCCCAGGGCCAAGTTATAGGGAGCCTAGCCAGAAAAAACCGGAGGTCCCCGTGGTGAAGATTATCAAAACCATTTACGGAGGACTCGCTGCTGGCGGGGGGTCGCATGCTCATAGTAGGTCTTATGCCAGGTCAATAGCCTCTGTTGCTGGACCTCATAAACGACCTAAGACCGGAGAGACTATTTCTTTTTCGGACGAAGACTTGGAAGGAGTGCAGATCCCACACGACGACGCTGTTGTCATTTCACTCATTGTGGCTAATAATGAGATAAGACGAGTCCTAGTCGATAACGGGAGCTCAGCCGACATCCTCTTTTATGATGCCTTTCAACAAATGCAACTGGGCGATGCACATCTCGAGCTGGTCTCCACCCCACTCAATGGCTTCTCAGGGGGACCGGTCTTTACAGAAGGCAGTATAACTCTCCTGGTAATTGCGGGGACGGCACCTCAAACAACGACCGTACACTCCACTTTGTTAATTGTTCGACAACGCTCCTCCTACAATATGATACTCGGACGACCCACGCTGAATAAACTCCGAGCGGTTGTCTCTACCCATCATCTCAAAATCAAATTCCCCATGGCAGACGGAGTAGGCGAGATCAAAGGAGATCAATGAATCGCTAGATCCTGTTATCTCAGTGCAATAAAGGGTAAAAAGACGGAAGCCCTACCGCTTGAACTGGATGACCTTAGGGACGAAGCAAGCAACCTACGAGGTAGGCCCGGAGAAGATGTACTCATGATCCCCCTCGGCGAAGATAGCACCAGAACTGTTCAAATTGGTTCCAACCTGTCCAGCACATTTCAGGAATCTCTATTAACCCTTCTACGGGCAAACCAAGATCTATTCGCCTGGACTGCTGCAGATATGCCAGGAATCAGCCTGGATGTCATCGTGCATCGCTTGAGTATGGATCCGACCCACAAACCGGTCATCCAGAAGAAAAGGTCGTTCGCTCCTGAGCGACAGGCAGTTGTTCGGGCAGAAGTTGACAAATTACGTTCGGCTAACTTCATCCGAGAGGTGACCTATCCAGACTGGGTATCTAATATTGTAATGTTAAAAAAGGCAAACGGCAAATGGTGAATCTGTATAGACTTTTCTGATCTCAATAAAGCCTGTCCGAAAGACAGTTTTCCTTTGCCCCGGATTGATCAACTCGTTGACGCAACATCGGGCCATGAGCTGTTAACATTCATGGATGCTTACTCCGGGTATAACCAAATCCTCATGCACCCGCCTGACCAAGAGAAGACGGCATTTATCACAGAGCAAGGCCTCTATTGTTATAGGGTCATGCCATTCGGTTTGAAAAATGCTGGGGCCACTTACCAGAGGTTAGTAAACAAGATATTCAAAGAGTAGATTGGTCGGAATATGGAAGTATATGTGGATGACATGCTGGTCAAAAGCGTCAAAACACAAGACCACGAGGCCGATCTCCAAGAAGCTTTTGATATCCTCCGCCATCATCAAATGAAGTTGAACCCTACAAAGTGTGCCTTTGGAGTCCAGGGGGGGAAATTCATCGGCTTCCTGGTCACCCACAGGGGTATAAAAGCCAATCCAGAAAAAATCGATGCTATTCTTAACATGAGTCCACCTCGGACCGTGAGGGAAGTCCAGCGCCTTACTGGAAGAATAGGGGCCCTCAGCCGATTCATGTCAAAATCTGCCGAGAAGTGTCTTTCCTTTTTTAAAGCTATTCGTCGGACCCAGAACTTCGTGTGGAACGTAGCTTGTCAAGAAGCCTTCAGGGCGCTGAAAATATATTTGGGGACACCTCCCGTACTTACCAAACCAATAGTCGGCGAAGAACTTTTCTTGTATCTTTCAGCTGGGCCCGAAGTGGTGGCCTCCATCTTAATACGAGAAGAAGAAGGCACACAGAAGCCGGTGTATTATGTCAGCAAGGTACTTCACGATACCGAAACAAGATATCTCCCGGCGAAAAAGATGGCGTACGCTTTGTTGATTTCGGCCCGGAAGCTTCGACCCTATTTTCAAGCCCATACCATCACTATCCTCACCAACTAGCCTCTTCGACAAATACTCCACAAGCCAGATGTTTCTAGTAGAATGGTCAAATGGTCAATAGAGTTGGGAGAGTTCGATATCCGTTATCAGCCTCGGACAGCTATCAAAGCACAAGCCCTAGCTGATTTTGTCATAGAAACTACTTTGCCAATAACGGAAGAAGAATCCCCGTAGGATTTTAGTCAATCGAGCTCGTTTTTACGTTGGACCCTTCATGTGGACGGATCCTCCACTGACTCTGGAAGCGGAGCCGGGCTCATTCTGAGCGATCCTGATAACTTCGCCATTGAGTACGCCCTGAGGTTTAGGTTTCCAGCGTCGAACAATGAAGCCGAGTATGAAGCTCTACTCGCAGGCATGAAATTAGCCAAGGTAATATCTGTACAAAATTTACATGTATATAGCGATTCCCAACTAGTGGTGAACCAGGTGAACAGCGAATTCGAGGCCCGAGGAGAAAAAATCGCTCGCTACCTAGCAGCAGCAAAGATATTAGCTGGGCAGTTTGAAGTATTTTCTCTAACCCAGATTTCGCGGGCAGAAAATACGAAGGCCGACTCATTGGCCCGGCTTGCTTCATCTTGCCAGCTCGAGTCCAGGCTAGTAGTCTACCTCGAAACCCTAGCCGTACCTAGTATCGACGATATAATGGTCTTACCCGTGGTTGGTGAGAGAACATGGATGAGTCCTATCCTGGAATATCTACGTGACGGTATTCTTCCCGACAACAAAAGCGAAGCCCGAAAGATTGTGTCTCGAGCTGCCCAATATGCAATTCTGGATGATCACCTGTATAAGCGCGGGTTGACAACGCCCTTTTTGAAGTGTCTTGACCCAACCGAAGCTAATTACGCCCTCCGAGAAGTCCACGAAGGTATATATGGAAATCACCTCGGGGGACGTGCCTTGGCATTCAAAATCCTTCGTCAATGATACTATTGGCCAAAGATGAGGGAAGCACCCGTGGAGTTGGTGACCAAATGTCAAAGCTGTCAACGGTATGCCACTGTGCCACGTCGACCAGCGAACCTTTTGATACCAATAGTCAGTCCACTTCCTTTCGCTATGTGGGGAATGGACCTTCTCGGACCCTTTTCCGGAGCAACCGGCCAAAGAAAGTACCTCATAGTTGCAATAGATTATTTTACAAAATGGGTAGAAGCTGAACCCTTGGCCAGCATCACGGACTTTCAAGCCCGAGCCTTCGTGTGGAAATCAATCGTATGTCAGTTTGGAGTACCACAAGTGTTAGTGACAGACAACGGCAAACAGTTTGACAGCGTTCGGTTCAAAACATTTTGCGATGAATTACACATTGACCATCTTTTCTCTTCGGTTGGATACCCGCAAGCAAATGAACAAGCCGAAGTTACCAACTGATCGATCTTGCAAGGCCTTAAAAGGCGAATAGACGAAGCAGAGAAGCAGTGGACAGACCATTTACCCAACATACTTTGGGCATATCGAACCACGGCTCGAGCACCCACCGGGGAAACCCCCTTCTTCATGACTTATGGGTCCGAGGCAGTCATCCCCTTGGAAATAGGAGTACATTCCTTGCGAGTTCAGAATTTCGAGGAACGAAGCAATGAAGAAGCCCTTCGCACGAACGCCAATCTTTTCGATGAAGCCTGGGACAAAGCCCAAATCCGACTTGCCGTTTATCAGCAGCAGGCCACCAGGTACTTCAATTCAAGAGTAAAAGTAAGACGTTTCTGTCTTCATGACCTCGTTTTGCGAAAGAACGAAGTATCTAGGCCCCGAGAATCAGGCAAACTAGTCCCTAATTGGGAAGGGCCATATCGCATCAAAAAAGTATGCCGTCCTGGCACTTTTGAACTCGAAGAATTGAACGGAAAAACCATTCCTCGTACTTGGAATGCGGAACATCTTCGACGTTTTTATCAATAAATAGTGTTGCGCATATGTAAACAGTCTTGTTTTATATATTAAAGACTTTACTTACATCTTTCTGCCGACTAAAACAAAAAACCTAAACAAAGGCAAAGTAGGGTACCAGCAGCCTCAAAAGACAACACAAAAACTGGCTGGGCCAAAACAACAAAAACAGGGGGCTACAACAGAGTGCCCTCAACCTAAGCCCTACTGATCTCCAAGGGCAGGAGACCCCGTGCCTGATCGCCCGTCACGGTCCTGTCCGTCAGCCAGTAGCTCTTCATCCTCGGGCCCCAGCAGGTCCAACGTGGAGAAATCGAGCTCCGGGTACATGGCCTCAGCCTTCCCCTTGGCCTCCATGAACCCCGTAAGGTACTGGTGGCCACCCTCGGAAACGACGGCCAGGCGATAGGCCTCCGAACTCTGGAAGGACGCCAAGGCTTCTTCCACGGCCACCCTAGTACGAGCCTCAGTCTCCTCTGTAGCGGCGCAAAGACGAGCCTCGGCCTCCTCTGCTGCGGCTCTAAGGCGGGCCTCGACCTCCTCGACAGCTGCCCGAGCAGTGGCTTTGGCTTCGGCTTTAGCCAGGACAGCAGACTCCAAGGAAGCCTGTAGCCGGTAAACGGCCTCTGTCCTCTCCTCCAGCTGGCGCTGGGTACGCCCAAGAAGCTCCGCTGTCTCCATGCATCGACGTGTGGCAGCGCCCACCATAACACCTATCTGATACCAGAAGCCATGTGTGAAACAAAATTCGACGAAAACAATGTAAAGCAAAGCGAAAACAAAATCTAACCTAAGAAGCCAAAGCCTCGGTCGCCGCACAGAGAGAGTCCGTGGTCTTTCGACCTAACTCAGCAATATCGCGAGGGGGGGTGCCCTTAAACAGATGTTCCTTCACCACCCGAAGATGTGCGAAGACGGAGTCATCTGTCCGGATGGCCCAATTAGGCATGAAGATCGAGGCTTCCGAAGCCGCCCCTTGGCTAGGGCCCGGGATAGTGGAAGTCCCCATAGTCACGAGGATCAGCGTCAGGGCACTGCATACCGGAGGTGTCTCTGACTGGGTCGGTGGCCTTGGGGGAGTCCCCAAGTCAATCGGAGCCGGAGATGGGGCTCGTGGCCTCTTCTTAGGCCGCGAAGTCAAGGCCGTTTGCTTTTCGGATCGAGCCGACCTCCTCTGCTCCAATGCCAACTTCTTGGCATGCTCTCGGGCATGGGCAGCCGCCTCCATCTCTGATCAAAACACAAACAAACAAAGGAAGGAAATAGCGTAAATACAAATCGCAGGATAACGATGCAAAATAAGAATAAAGAAAGTAGAGGGTAAACCAAAGCCTTTACCGCTCTCAAGCGAAGGCTCGGGGCACGAAGAACAAAGACCTCGCCGGGCCAGTTCTTCATTGTCATATAGGACCCCAACGTCCAAAGGCGAGGCCACCATGGCGTTCACCGTCTCTTGCTCATACGGAAGAAGGCCTGCCTTTTTGCATTTCCCGGTGCGGTCCATACTCCACGCACGAGGTAAGCCGAAGTCCTCGGCAGATCGGATGAAAAAGAAATTCTTCTTCCACCTTTTGATAGATGAAGGGGTCTTCTTCAGCAACCTCCTCTTCGGCCGAGTACTGAAGACCACCCACCCTGTCTGACCATGCCGGCTGATCAAGAAGTGGGCCTTAAAAATATCCATCATCATTGGTCGGCCCACTTCTAAACAAACGCAGATAAAGGCCATGATCAGCCGTACCGAATTGGGCACCAGCTGACACAGTGCAATATCAAAGTACTTAAGAATCGTACAAAAGTAGGGGTGAAGGGGAGACCAGAGTCCGGCCTGCATGTGATGCTCGTACACGCAGAGCTCGAACGGGGCTCGGTCAGAGAGGACATCACAGGCCCTCTCCCGCACCCTGGCCAGCCGAAGACCGTACTCGCCCGGAATGCAGTACGTCTTCCTAATCACTTCCAAATCCTCTTTCCTCAGCTGGCTAGGGATCTCGTTGGCTGTATAGTTCCATTCCTTTCTCTCTTCTCCAACCGAGGTCTCCTTAATGTCGGTCAACGCTCTAAGAGTGTCCTCACCAGACGAGGACTCTTCCTAATATTCTCTCCCCACCTCCAAAGGAACGTAGGGCACTAGTGCCATGGGGTCTGCCCTTGGCGTGCCTGTTACGGGGGCATTCCCCCCAGAAGAAGACGAGGATGCCTCTACTTCTTTGAAGCTACTACCACTCGTATCATCTACACTACTCCTACCATTACTACTACTAGGCCTATCGCGGTATATATCAAACGAAGAAGACATGATGTAAAAATTAAAGAAAACACGAACTCACCAAAGTCTGAAGGATTCTGACTTGAATTCCTCCTAAACATTCGGTGTATATGTCCAAGAGCGTTCCTCCCAAGATCTTACGACCGCCACGATCACACCAAACTTCTCTCTGAGGGGACGAGGACGAGTACTCACAAACATAATTTGGATGAGGCCGAGGGATCTCAGAAAAGCTACTCTCTGAAAACAAAAGGAGATTATGGAATGAGTGAGGAAGAAGGGGAAACCAAAGCCCCTTATATAGGGGAAGGGTCACGGCCAACGAGGAACATTTAATGCAGTCGCAGGAACCAAGGGGACTCTTTAGCATTCCCAAGCGACCAACACACTTTCCCAGGGGGCGTTACGTCCCTCGAGATGGCCGCCGCTTTCCCTAAAACGACTGTTTAAAATTCCAAGGTAACATGACGCGGCATCTACCCAGGTAAAGCCACGTGTTACCTCAGCCGTCGTCTTGGACAAGAAACACTATCCCGTAGCTCCACGTGTCCTCGGACCCATGGTATTCAAGGTCCGAGGAGATGGATTACTCCACTGGTCCTCGACCCACTCTCTTCAAGGTCCGAGGAGATGGATTGCTCTACGTGTCCTCGTACCCATGGTATTCTTGGCCGATGAGATAGATTGCTCCACTGGTCCTCGGCCCACTCTCTTCAAGGTCCGAGGAGATGGATTGCTCCACGTGTCCCCGGACCCATGGTATTCTTGGCCGAGGAGATGGATTGCTCCACTGGTCCTCGGCCCACTCTCTTCAAGGTCCGAGGAGATGGATTGCTCCACTGGTCTTCGGCCCACTCTCTTCAAGGTCTGAGGAGATGGATTGCTCCACTGGTCCTCGGCCCACTCTCTTCAAGGTCCGAGGAGATGGATTGCTCCACGTGTCCTCGGACCCATGGTATTCTTGGCCGAGGAGATGGATTGCTCCACTGGTCCTCGGTCCACTCTCTTCAAGGTCCGAGGAGATAGATTGTTCCACGTGTCCTCGAACCCATGGTATTCTTAGCCGAGGAGATAGATTGCTCCACTGGTCCTCGGCCCACTCTCTTCAAGATCTGAGGAGATGGATTGCTTCACTGGTCATCGGCCCACTCTCTTCAAGGTCCGAGGAGATGGATTCCTCCACGTGTCCTCGAACCCATGGTATTTTTGGCCGAGGAGATGGATTGCTCCACTGGTCCTTGGCCCACTCTCTTCAAGGTCCGAGGAGATGGATTACTCCACTGGTCCTCGGCCTACTCTCTTCAAGGTCCGAGGAGATGGATTGCTCCACGTGTCCTCGGACCCATGGTATTCTTGGCCGAGGAGATGGATTGCTCCACTGGTCCTTGTCCCACTCTCTTCAAGGTCCGAGGAGATGGATTGCTCCACTTGTCCTCGGCCCACTCTCTTCAAGGTCCGAGGAGATGGATTGCTCCATTGGTCCTCGACCCACTCTCTTCAAGGTCCGAGGAGAAGAATTGCTCCACTGGTCCTCGGCCCACTCTCTTCAAGGTCCGAGGAGATGGATTGCTCCACTGGTCCTCGACCCACTCTCTTCAAGGTCCGAGGAGATGGATTGCTCCACTTGTCCTCCGCCCACTCTCTTCAGAGTCCGATGAGATGGATTGCTCCACTGGTCCTCGGACCCATAGTATTCTTGGCCGAGGAGATGGATTGCTCCACTGGTCCTCGGCCCACTCTCTTCAAGATTCGAGGAGATGGATTGCTCCACTGGTCCTCGGCCCACTCTCTTCTTGGCTGAGGAGATGGATTGCTCCATATGTCCTCGGACCCATGGTATTCTTGGCCGAGGAGATGGATTGCTCCACTGGTCCTTGGCCCACTCTCTTCAAGGTCCAAGGAGATGGATTGCTCCACTGGTCCTCGGCCCACTCTCTTCAAGGTCCGAGGAGATGGATTGCTCCTCGTGTCCTTGGACCCATGGTATTCTTGGCCGAGGATATGGATTGCTCCACTGGTCCTCGGCCCACTCTCTTCAAGGTCCGAGGAGATGGATTGCTCCACTGGTCCTCGGCCCACTCTCTTCAAGGTCTGAGGAGATGGATTGCTCCACTTGTCCTCGGACCCATGGTATTCTTGGTCGAGGAGATGGATTGCTCCACTGGTCCTCGGCCCACTCTCTTCAAGGTCCGAGGAGATGGATTGCTCCACTGGTCCTCGGCCCACTCTCTTCAAGGTCCGAGGAGATGGATTGCTCCATGTGTCCTCGGACCCATGGTATTCTTGGCCGAGGAGATGGATTGCTCCACTGGTCCTCGGCCCACTCTCTTCTTGGCCGAGGAGATAGATTGCTCCACGTGTCCTCGGACCCATGGTATTCTTGGCCGAGGAGATGGATTGCTCCACTGGTCCTCGGCCCACTCTCTTCAAGGTCCGAGGAGATGGATTGCTCCGCTGGTCCTCGGCCCACTCTCTTCAAGGTCCGAGGAGACGGATTGCTCCACTTGTCCTCGGCCCACTCTCTTCAAGATCCGAGGAGATGGATTGCTCCACTGGTCCTCGGCCCACTCTCTTCTTGGCTGGGGAGATGGATTGCTCCACGTGTCCTCGGACACATTGTATTCTTGGCCGAGGAGATGGATTACTCCACTGGTCCTCGGCCCACTCTCTTCAAGGTCAGAGGAGATGGATTGCTCCTCGTGTCCTCGGACCCATGGTATTCTTGGCCGAGGAGATGGATTGCTCCACTGGTCCTTGGCCCACTCTCTTCAAGGTCCGAGGAGATGGATTGCTCCACTGGTCCTCGGCTCACTCTCTTCAAGGTCTGAGGAGATGGATTGCTCCTCGTGTCCTTGGACCCATGGTATTCTTGGCCGAGGAGATGGATTGCTCCACTGGTCCTCGGCCCACTCTCTTCAAGGTCCGAGGAGATGGATTGCTCCACGTGTCCTCGGACCCATGGTATTCTTGGCCGAGGAGATGGATTGCTCCACTGGTCCTCGGCCCACTCTCTTCAAGATCCGAGGAGATGGATTGCTCCACTGGTCCTCAGCCCACTATCTTCTTGGCCGAGGAGATGGATTGCTCCACGTGTCCTCGGACCCATGGTATTCTTGGCCGAGGAGATGGATTGCTCCACTAGTCCTCGGCCCACTCTCTTCAAGGTCCGAGGAGATGGATTGCTCCACTGGTCCTCGGCCCACTCTCTTCAAGGTCCGAGGAGATGGATTGCTCCACGTGTCCTCGGACCCATGGTATTCTTGGCCGAGGAGATGGATTGCTCCACTGGTCCTCGGCCCACTCTCTTCAAGGTCCGAGGAGATGGATTGCTCCACTGGTCCTCGGCCCACTCTCTTCAAGGTCCGAGGAAATGGATTGCTCCACTGGTCCTCGGCCCACTCTCTTCAAGGTCCGAGGAGATGGATTACTCCACTGGTCCTCGGCCCACTCTCTTCAAAGTCCGAAGAGATGGATTGCTCCACGTGTCCTCGGACCCATGGTATTCTTGGCCGAGGAGATGGATTGCTCCACTGGTCCTCGGCCCACTCTCTTCAAGGTCCGAGGAGATGGATTGCTCCACGTGTCCTCGGACCCATGGTATTCTTGGCCAAGTAGATGGATTGCTCCACTGGTCCTCGGCCCACTCTCTTCAAGGTCCGAGGAGATGGATTGCTCCACGTGTCCTCGGACCCATGGTATTCTTGGCCGAGGAGATGGATTGCTCCACTGGTCCTCGGCTATTATTTTCTAGATCCGAGGAGATGGTTTGCTCCACTTGTCCTCGGACCCCTGGTGTTCTTGGCCGAAGAGAGGAGTCATTACACAAGCCCTCGGCCCGTTCTCTTTTGCCTTAAAGCAAATTTTGAGCAGACTTCACGTCTCTGTAGAGGATCTAACGCCAACCTAGTTCTGCTACTTCCTTAACCACAGTGCCGCACTTAAGGAAGTGGGGGGCCTCTGATACTGCCAAAATACGACTCTCCCATAGGATGAGGACACGTGGATCATCGTGATCCCAGAGTTCAAGGAGACACACGGACAATCCAAGCTCAAACAGTTGGATCTCCAGGTCATGACCGCCCCTCAGGGCATCATTTCCTCCAGCTAGGCCTCCACGTCACCACCGCCCTCCAGGGCATTTTGGCCCCCAGCTGGGCCTCCACGTTACCATCGCCCTCCGGACCATCATTACCCAACCAAGTTGGGACGTCAGGTCTAAACACCGTCTTAACGCATAGACGGCTCTGGAGTAAGCCAGCAAGGCAAAAGCCCTAGTGAACGGTTCTCAGCTTCCTAGCTGTGCCTCATAGGCATCATTACCCAACCCAGTTGGGGTATCCTATCACAGCCGCCCTGGCCCACTACCGCCTCCAAACACCACCGCCTCTAAAACTCTATAAAAAGGACTTGGTAAGCAGTCCAAAAGGGACAGTTAGTTTTTCAGTTTTAAACACAGATACACTTTGAGCTTTCTCTAACTTAAGCGTCGGAGCATCCTCGGAGGCATCCCCTCCGTCGACCCCAATAGCTACTCTCCTTTTCCCTGTGCAGGTACTTCTACAGTCTAACCTTCAGCTCAGCAACGCACATATTTGGCATCAACAGAACCAAACCTCGTTTTACATGCCAAATGAATGAAACGACGAATCTCTAAACGGCTAACCATTCTTCGTATCAATGCTAATGAGACGAGCGAGACACCGAATGGGGCCTCACATCTCACGTTCCTGTCCAACACAAGCTTTTGGGGAGAATGAAATTTATAGTGATACAGTATCAATAATAGACGACGAAAACTGAAACAACCAACAAATAATCAGCTAGACTAATCTCATCACTGAAAGTAATTTTACCGAGTTGGGTTGGTTTCCATTAGCTTTTTTCTTTTTCCTATTTCCATGCCCTTTAGTTTCCCGGTAACCATACAGGGGCTCAGGGAGAAATATGTTTCTCCTTTTCGTTCCTCAAGTTATTCTGTTTAATTTGAATCGATTTTTTTTTTTTGGGGGTGGGGGGGAGGGGGGTTGGTTATGGGGGGAGGCTTTTTTCAATAAATAAAAAAAAGTTGCATATTTAGTAACAGTTTCTTATTTTTATAACTCGAAACTGTTTTCAAAAACAAAAAAAAGTAACGCTTTTTGGATAATTTTATTTTAAAAATAAAAAACTCATTGAATACATTTTTTGTAATTGTTTTCAGTTTTGAGTTTAAATTTGAAATCTATTAATTTTATTTCTCATATGTACTAAAAATATATTTTCTAGCACACACTAATTATTTGAAAATAATTAATAATATTTTATTTTAATATTTTATATATGTCATATAATAGTTTTTTTTTGTAAAAACCATGGATCAAACATGCCCATTCTCTTCCCCTTTTCATATCACGAATTTTTGTTTGTTAAATAAATTCTTAAAAATTAAAATAAAAAATATAACACAACTTTTATAATTTTATAAAACGAAAATAATCAACCCATCATTCTTCTTACAAAATAGTTCAATATCTAAAATATGGTAGACTTTTCTCGTTCAAAATAAGAAAGAGCTCCACTTACATTTAAGAAGAAAATTGAATTTGGAAAACCCCTCTATTCCTAGGGTGCACAAATAATAATATTGTTGTTAAAAACACTATGTAAACAAGCAAATTAGTGAAATGCTTTTGTTTTTTTTTTAAATTAAACAACTGAACTGACTATATATATATAGCATTACAAGAATAACATAAAAGAAATAAACTGCAGCCCACGTTGTTCATCACAACTGAACTGATAATAGACTAGCTTTACAACTCCATCTTTAGTAAGCTCACGAAGAAAATGAAATCTAACATCTATATGCTTGCTTCGACCATGTAATGTTGGATTCTTTGAAAGCTCAATAGCAGAATGTTGTCACAAAAGATTGTTGTACCACCACTTTGAGCGTGATTAATACCCTTCAAAATACTCCTTACCCAAATTGCTTGACAAACACATGAAACTGCTACAACGAACTTAGCTTCAATGGTAGACAAGGCAACTATTGTTTGTTTCTTCGATGACCAAGAAATAGCTCTTGAACTCAACAAAAAAACATAACTTGAAGTACTCTTTCTGTCATCTAAATCTCCAGCATAATCACTGTCTGTATAAACAACCAGCTTCTCATCTTCTCATTGTCTATAAAATATCCCAAAATCTGAAGTCCCTTTCAGATATCTCAGCACTCTTTTAGCTGCCTGAAGATGAAGCTCTGTGGGACGATCCATATACCTACTCAGAAGACTCACCACAAACATAATGTCGGGCCGAGTAGCAGTCAGATACATTAGACTGCCAACTACTTACTTGTAGCGACTACTATCCACCCTTACTCCATTC
The DNA here is from genome assembly GCA_023935145.1 of Bretschneidera sinensis. NCBI lineage: Eukaryota > Viridiplantae > Streptophyta > Magnoliopsida > Brassicales > Akaniaceae > Bretschneidera > Bretschneidera sinensis. Next base: position 97,393,464 of record CM043701.1, read on the forward strand.
TCATCTCTCATTAGTTTGCAACCTATAACAATTGGATTATGAACTGAATTGCATTTATCCATATCAAACCTTTTCAGCACCTCTTGTGTATACCTCATTTGACAGATAAAAATACTCTCTGGTCTTTGCAGTACTTCTATACCAAGGAAATATCTCATTTTTCAAAGGTCTGTCATGTCAAACTCGTGCATCAAAGAATTTTTAAATTCAACAAATGTATGCTCATCATTGCCCGTAAAAATCAAGTCATCAACATAGAGACAGACAATTAAAATTTTACCTCATTCTCATGCTTTGATGAACAAAGTATGCTCATAAGAGCACATCTCAAAACCTTCCTTAGTAAAATATGACTATATCTGACTATACCAAGCTCGTGAAGCTTGTTTTAGTCCGTATAAAGCATTCTTTAACCTGTACACTTTCTGCTCATTACCATTCTTCTCATAACTAGGAGGTTTCTCGATGAAAACCACTTCACTAAGTTCTCCATGGAGAAAAGCCTACTTTACATCTAGCTGAAAAATCGTCCACTATTTCTAAGCTGCAAGAGAAACTACTAGTCGAACTATCTCCAATCGTGCTACAGGTGTAAAAACCTTAGTGTAGTCCACGCCATGTTTTTGGGTGTAATCCTTTGCAACCTAACGAGCTTTGTACTTCTCCACCTCACCATTTTCATTGAGCTTTGTCTTATACACCCATTTCACACCAACCTTATTTGCCCCAGTAGGCAAATTTGTCAATTCCCAAGTATCATTTTTAGTTATAGATTCAATCTCCACATCCATCGTTGTTCTCCACTTTGCATCTTTTACTGCCTCTTCGAATAAAACTAGATCATTGGTTGCAAACATGGCTAAATATGCCATGTCTTCTTCCTCAGATAAACCTTCTCCACGTATATAATCCCCCATCCAATTTGGTTGCCTTCTCGGCCTTTGTTCACGAGAATCAAGTGAAGAATCTTCACTTGAGCTAGATGAATTTCCTTCATTTGACCCATTCGGGCCATGTGTCTCACTTTCCGCAGTGCTACTATGTTCATCAGTTTCAGTTGCATCTTATTCTCTATCATTGTCGCCCCAATTCAAGTCAGCCAAAATAACTTCCTCATGACTTTTGGCCCCACATCTCTACTTACTATAATCTTCTGAGAAAGGGGATCATACAGCTTATATACCTTTGACTCCTCACTTACTCCAAGTAAAACATATCTTACACTCTTGTCATCAAGCTTTGTCCTTTTGCATTCAGGAATATGAACATGAGATACACACCCAAACACCCTGAAGTAATCCACTGATAGTCTGAATCCGCTCCAAGCTTTTTCTGGAGTTTTGTTCTTCACTGCAAGAGTTGGACTCCTGCTAAGAACATGAACTATCCAATTCACAGCTTTAGGCCATAATGTTTTGTGAATCTTCTTCCCTGAAAGCATACTTCGAACCATATTCATGATAGTTCGATTCTTCCTCTCTGCAACACCGTTTTGTTGAGGGGTGTATGCAACTGTTAGTTGTCTTCGAATACCATTCTCACAATACCATTCTCACTACAAAAATTAGTGAATTCAAGTGATGTGAACTCACCCCCGCGATCAGTACAAAAACCTTTTTCAACACGATTCTTATATTTCTTGAAGGTAATAAACGCTTCTGACTTCTCAACCAAGAAATAAACCCAAACTTTACGACTATAATCATCAATAAAACTAATCATGTACCTTTTGTTGCTGTTGGACATAGGATTGATTGGTCCACATATATCAGCATGCACCAGTTCAAGAATCTAAGAAGATCTCCATGTGCTTTCCCTAGGAAATGGATCTCGTTGTTGCTTCCCCACAAGGTAATCTTCACATACATTCGACGAGGTCTCAAGACAAGGCAATCCTCTCACCATTCCCTTTTGTTGAAGAATTTTCAGACCGCTGAAGCTTAGATGACCATATCTGCAGTGCCAAAGTCGAGCTGGATCTTCCATAAAAGAATTGAAACAAGCTTCCTCCTTCAGTTGTGTTTGAGCAAACATCTTGAACATTCGATTCGAGGACATTGTAATCTCCATAATTAGCCCTTTCTCTAGATGATAAATTTTGCATGTTCCTCGTTGTATGAGGATTGCAAGTCCCTTCTCAGCTAGTTGACTAATGCTTATCAAGTTATTCTTTAATCTTGGAACATAGAATACGATGGTAATAATATGTACAAAACCATTCACCAGCATTCGAACATTACCTTTACCCATCACATCCATGCTTGAATTATCTCCTAGTTTCACCTTCACCATGAAATTTCCTTCAAAATATGAGAAAAACTCCCTCTTGCCACACATGTGATTGTTGCATCCAGAGTCAAGAAACCATAGTTCTTCTTTGTTGGCTTCCTTATTAGTCACGTACGCCATCAACAACATTTCTTCATTACCTTCCACATAGTTTGCTCTTGCTTCTGTCTCATTCTTTGGACATTTATACTGAAAATGTCCAAGCTTATGGCAGTTATAGAATTCAATAGTGGATTTGTCAAAGCTACGCCTGCCTCCTCCTCTTTCTCATCCTCGGATTTCGCCATGCCTCGTCCACTTTCTCCTGAAGACTCTCAAAAAGTAACCTTCAATGCTTGCTCTTCCAAAACATGAGCTTTCATATGTTGCTCATGTACTAAAAGGCTACTTTGTAACTCATCAATGGTAAAGGCATCCAAATCATTTGATTCCTCAATAGAACACACCATGTAATCATACTTGGGTGTCATGGATCTCAGAATCTTCTCGATGATTACTACATCGTCCATTTTTCCTTTATTGACTCTCAGCTTGTTGACCACAGCAAGAGTGCGAGCAAAGTACTCGTTCACAGACTCTCCCATCTTCATGTTCAGCATCTCAAACTCCTTTCGGAAAGCTTGTCATTGTGCTCGCTGCACTCATGTTGTTCCTTGATACTTCTGCTTCAAGGAATCCTAAATGTTTTTTTTACTGTATCCTTGTTCAATATGGTTTCCAGAATCGATCTATATATGGCCTGGAAGAGATAATTCTTCGCCTTTAAATCCTTCAACCTTGCATCATCAATCACCTTCTTCTGTGCTTTAGTGAGTTGAACTCCTTCTGCTGCTACAGGAATCCCATCTTCCACCACACTCCAGTATTATTTCGATTGCATGAAATTCTCTATGAGCATACACCAGTGATCGTAATGCTTGTCGAATTTCGGGATCGCTGGTTGCACAAATCCACTATCAGTTGCCATATTCTCATCACAAAAAAAACCTTAGAAGACTGTTGCTTCTTAATTTCAATCAGGCCTCTGTGATGTGGCTCTGATACCAAAATGTTAAAAACACTCTGTAAACAAGCAAATTAGTGGAATGCTTTGTTTTTTTTAAAAAAAAAAATTAAACAACTGAACTGACTATATATATATATATAGCCTTACAAGAATAACATAAAAGAAATAGACTACAGCCCATGTTTTACATGCCTATTAACGTGGTAAGTGACTAGGAAGCACACAGCTAATCCTAAAGAAAACGTTTTATTCAAACCACTAAGCAACAAAACCTAAAGACTCGATCAACACTAACAACTAACAGTTTCAACTTGTTTGATAAAAATATGATAAATATAATACAAATCGTTAAGTACAAGAAACATAATTATATTCACAAGCCAAAAGCATAGTACTTCCAATAGATTTAAATTCCTATGAAATTGGAAAATAAGAATGGGTAAGACTACCCCCTTGTGTAAACCAACAATTATAACCCAAAAAAAAAATATGATCCAAAGATTTGATTCTGAACCTACTCCAAGATCAAATTCCATTGTCAAACTAGGAAGAGATAATCAATCATTCAAGCTTTTGTACAACATGACTATTCTTCATGTTAAATTTTTCCACTGTAAGTGCTTTTTTTAATAAATATTGTGTTGAAGTATTACAACCGCGCCCTGTAATAAAATGATCTGACTAAATGATCACTACAATCAAAGTGAATGATACAGATTACACTAATCAATTTCATTCTTGAATAATGTCATTCTATAAGTGTAATACCTGTATTCGTAAATTAAGGGTAAAGAAGTAATTTAATAAATATAACATGGAATTAAAATAATATATATACATGAAAGAATTATTATTGAATAAAATAATTCTCTTGAAAAAAAACATGAACGTGCTTAGGTGGGTAAGAAGAAGAAAAATATTTTTAAAAAAAAACCAAAAAAATGTGGCAACACCTGGGATCCAGGTGTTGCCAAATGCCAAATGAAAAAAAAAATGGTGATGTGTTGTGTATCATGCATGATACACAGCGCAAAAGGGTGAACAGTAAAGGAGGCAAAAAGTTTATATATATACTGTTCCGTTATTTTTTTATATATACTTACCAAATACCAAATCTTGATTGGTTTTCTTCCATTTACAATTCAAACTACCATATTTCTCTAAACACTTAGGGACCGAAAAAAATATTGAAAGAGTAAAATTTTGAACAGGTTTATGGGAGAATTTTATAGAGAGGTATGAGAAGCTTAAGAAAAACATAAGGTAATAATGTGAGTTTTATTTTTGACATTTAGCATACATAAAATTTTTCGGAATTCAAAGCGGGAATTTTCAAAGGGTGTGAAGTATGAAGGAATTGAAGAATAAATTAAAATTTTTAATATAAATATTATGTCAAGTATTGATGATCAGCAACCAAGGAAAATTGCTTAGAGGAACAAGAAAGGCAAGGAGGTGATCCACGGGTAGCTTTAAGTGCTACGTGGTGAGTTAGATTTACTTCAAGTAATCAACATAAATATGAAATATCTAGTGATAATATTAAAATAAATTATTAACTTATGCTTTGGTGGTAGATGAAAGTTGGTTGATAGGTATCATGGATGTGCAGAGAATTATTTTATGAGAAATAATATTATTGGAATAATGAGTCGATTTAATAATAAAGACGATAAATGAAATTCTTGATGAACTATGGTTGATGATTTGTTATGATTTATGAGGAGAAGAAATTTAGTGAATCTTGACGAGGTATGATTGATAATTTGATATGATTTATGAGGAAAAGAATTTAATGAAAATTTTTAAATAATAATTTGAGAATAATCATGCTAGCTAGTTTAAATATCTAAATACGTGCTTGTTTTTATTTTAATATTCATATTCATATGCATATTCATATCATTATTCATATGCATATGCATGAAATAAAAGAACTGAGAGGGCTGCTGATCTAAATAAAAATAAAAAAACAGAGAGAGCAGCCGGTCTAAATGAAAACCGTGACAGCTGATATATATTGGAAATAAAAGAACCGGGAAGGTAGCCAGTCTAAATGAGACTGAAATAACCGAGAAGACATCCTGTCTAAGATAAAAACATGTCGACATATGAAAAAACTTCCAATAATAATAACATTTAATTTCACGCATTGCATTTACTTTAAATATTGATTGTTATTGCTTGATATGTTAAAGTGCTATTTATGATTGTAAATCTATTGATAGAGGAATGAGTCTCACAAAGAGACAAATATGCTAAGGAAAAAAATATGAAAATATGTCTGATGAGTAACTTAAGAAGAGATTGTGAGAAATATGAAATTGAGTAGTGATTACAGAATATTGTTATTGAATTATTTGAGGAAAAAGATGAATGATTATTGAAAGAATTTTTTAGAAGTAATTGAATTATAAGCTGTAACTGAGAATATAAAATTGAATACTTCTAATAAATTTAATTCACTGAGCTCGCGAAGCTCACTCCTCATTGTACAATGATTTCATGTAGTAGGCAGGACAGATAGTTTGGTAAGTTGAGGTTCAGACGAAATCATTTTCTGTAAGTCACGTATGTGTCCACATCCTTAGGGTGTTATTTTTCTTGTTGCTTATATGTGTCGTGCTGGGATTTTCAAAATGTGACAATACTGTCTCGAGGATGGCCAACCCGGTATGGGTCGTAATAATAATCACCCCTTTCAAGTTACACTATATAAAAATCTGTACATATTCAGAAATAAGTGGAGGAAAAACAAAAGTGAATGTCCGATGTGCCAATTTTACACCATGATCATGCTACAACATCAGCCTGTCTTCTAGTAATCGTGCATACAAGCCATCTTTAAGCAGAAGCTCTCAGTGACTGCACATTTGTGTGTTGGAGCACAAGTTTCTACAGATCTACTTGTTGAATTTGTTCAGCCACATCATTTTCAGATAGCTTAGTCCCATGCTGATTTGTAACATGAAAGACTGCAGAAATTAAAAAAAGAGAGAGGATTAAAGCAGTATAATTAAAGAACCCATCAAAGATAAGGCTAATAAAAAACTAACCATCCATGAACCATTCCCCATTAAAGGAAATGTAAGCTCGTCTAATTATCAGATCCAAATCAGTCAATACCAGAACTACCTCTAACAAGCTCCCTATCTAATTATCAGATCCAAATCAGTCAATACCAGAACTACCTCTAACAAGCTCCCTATCTTATTTGCACTATAAATCTGTATGGCTTCCACATATCAATTTTACAGAGTAATGTTCAACAATTACTTGAAAATAACCCAAAATCTTAAATAATTCAATCAATTTACCTTAATAAGAGTGGCTTTCTTGCTTGAAGTATTATCAATGGTAACCCTCAAAGATAATCACAAACCCAATTAGCCAAAACATTTAAGCTCACCAATTTCAGCTCAAGAAAATGGAAATTTTAATAAAGAAACAAGAACCCACTTTAATTAAATAAAAATAAAACAAGAATAAACCACAACTGAAACTAACCAAGAACAAAAAATTAACACAAATTGAATTCCTCAGGAGGATTCATTCGAATCACTAGCTTCTCAAACCCACCAGCCACATCATATTTACGTAACCAACAACCAATTAAAAGCAGCAAAACACCTCTGCTTGAGCTCAGAAGAACTCAACCAAACAGAAGAATTTATAGGCCCAGAACCCTCAAAACAACAAGTATAGTCCTCTGAATTCATCTTCTCTCCTTGAGGTGAGAAAAACTCAAGAAGAATTTACAGACCAATAAATTATTTTAGATCCCAGCTTCTCTCAAGATGCCAACAACGAAATCATCCACTTGCTCCCAGCTTTGAACTTCCATCTATAAATTCCAGATTTTTTTTTTATAAAAAGTAAACAAATAAAAAAAGAATATGTCATGTTAGAGAAAATAAAGGTCAATTGTCAGTTGTTCATATACACCAAAAAACTTTAATTTACAAAGAGCTGGCTTGATCTGTTAGTATAGGTAAATCATAAATGGACAGGCAGGTTTATAGTGTACATACATTTACAATAATTGACAAAGTTGCAAACCCATCAATTTGTATTTTCTGCAAAACGTTACCATAACCTCACAAGCAACTAAAACCATAACCCATTTCTCAACAACCAAACAAGAGCAAGACTAAAATCAGAACATCCATTCATCATGAGAAACAAAACAAATTAAATCAGCATTTAACAGAGAGAAAATGAAAAAAATTGAATACCTGATATGGGTATTTACGTAGCAGATTCTCTCAAACCCTCAACTAATCTGTCATGAAATTAAATCAAAATTAGGGATTTAATTTTCTTAACTAAAGATCAGAAACAGAGACGAAGACAAACGGGAAATGAAAGAAAGAGAATAAAAAATATAGAAAATGAAAAAGGAGGAAACTTACCAGAGAAGTCGTGCTTGGTAGAGTGACAGCGGCGTGTTCACGGTCAGTTTCTGGGTTTCGGTTGTACGGGTGCTGGAGAGATTCACAGAGAGAGGGAAAGGAAATAGGGGGAGAGAGGGAAAGAAGGAGCGGCGGAAAAGGAGGAAGAAGGAGTTGCGCAGAGAGAGGGAAGAAGGCGAGGAAGTCAGGATATGTGAGAGAAAAGAAAGAACGAAAGCACAGACTAGAATACCGAAGATTGTTTTTCGAAAATTATTTTTAAAATCATTCATTTTATAGTTTTTGTAAAAAATGTTTTTGAAAACAATTTTAAAAAATTAAATTTAAATAGAGTTTTTTTATCATGCTTTTGAATCTTTAAAAATTATTTTTAATTTTTAAAAACTAAAAATAATTTTAAAAAAGAGCTTTCAAGTCATACATCTCCCGTGTCATTTTTAAAAGCAGCCATAAAAAAAAGACTTGAGAGATTCGAGTCGTTATCAGTAATTTGGCTGGGCCATTAGGTAAAAGACAATTCAAGGCCCAAATGAGTTTCATGTATCAATCATAGTTTAAGTTAAGTAATTTGGCCAAAAAATTTTGGTACATTTTGTGAAATAAAGTCGAAAAATTTAATTCGTAATTTTTTAAAATTTTATTAATAATAATAATTATATATAAAATATTATTAATAAAATTTTAAAATATTATTAATTAAATTTTTATTCGAAACATATAAAAATCTCTTAATTTGCATCCGCAGGCAAGATTCCCTCCATTTCGGTAATGATGCCCACCAAAAGCTTTAACACATGATGTGCTACACGTCCCTGTTTGAGTAGTCAAAAGACGACTGACAGTCAAATATCCTTTTCTCTATCTATGTGGATCCCAAAATATAGATGATCATAATTGTCGTGTAGCCGTGTGGGATACTACATGTCATTTTTACTTTTTATTCCCCAATATTGATTTTTCTTCTTCTTTTATGTAGATTGAATTTTTTAATTTATAATATTTTCACAGTTTTTTTCATCAAAAAATTTAAATTAAATATCATATAAAAAAAAATTATTAATTGACTTAAGAATATTGAGAGAACTTATACTGCATCAAAACTTAATACAATATAACTTTAAAAATAAAATTAAGTTCATTTAAAAATAAACAACAACTATAATTAATTTACAAAAGAATTCATATTTCATTTTCAAATAAATTAAAACTTAATTTATTTACAAATAAATTTTTATATTTTGTATAATTAATCTTACTTAAATTATAAAATTAAAATAAATTTTATGTTTTGAACCAACAAAAACTCAATTTATTTTATAAACTTTATTTAAATACCATTGACATTATTATATGATATAAACTTTTTATTGAATTGTTTTTTTTACTTATAATCCTCAAACTTAATATTACAATAATTATAACTTCTCTAAATGACTAAAAAATAAAGCCAATGAAGAGTTTTTCTCAAGTAATTATAAGATCTGATAATATCGCACTACACGTAAAAATAAATATTAATTTTTTATATGCATAAATTAAAAAATTAATTAAATATATAAATAAATTATATATTTTATTAATAAATTAAACACAATAATTTATAAAATTTAATTAAATTTCATAAAATTGTGAAATAAATTCGCAAATGAATTTTCAACTATTTAATAAGACTTGAATAATGAATTTGAGATGAATTAATTATTCCCTTTTTTTCTCTCTTTTAAGCGTGCAAAAAGCTTTTCATAGGGTTACGGATAAAAGAAGAAAAAAAACAAGAACAGAGGGGAAAGAAAGGTATAACGTGTCACTTTCAAAATCAAAGATTCTCCGATACACGTTGGTAGTTGCAAACGCGTCGCTGTCGTGGAACACTTTGGACTATATATTCCCTCCCACAACAGTGACATCGCATGCTCACTTCTTATTTTTCTTTTTTATTTGCAAATGAATAATATATATATATATATATAAATTAATAAATTAAATTTTGAGGTTCTATTCATTAATAAATAAAATCTCGAAATTAATTTTTGTTTGTAAGAAAATGATCTTACATCAGTGATTGTTAAACAAACTCAACAATCATGAGATTGAAACGATGAGATTAATGTTGATTTTATTATCGTATGATTGAGGTTGTTGGACAATCTTATCATATTTTCATCTCACAAATATTGCTCACATTGTCCAATATCCTCACTAGAATTGGTTACAAGCAAAATCGAACCGTATATTTGAAAACTTGAGCTGGATTTGAGATTTTGAAGGTTAATCGAGATTGAATTCAATATTTTTTTTACTGGTTTCTAATTATTACATGGGTTTCAATATAACCGTAGGGACAAATCCATAATTTTAGTTCAATGAAAATGTATTTATTAAAAATATTTATCTATAATTTCACAGAAAACATAGATACAATTATGAAAAAATAATTTTAAGAATAATTCTTGTGTTACATTTTTTAGAACTACTTCTAGGAATATCATTGACATAGATGATTTTTTTTCAATATATAAAAATTTAGATACAAGATTAAAATAACTATGAAGATTTTTTAATTGCTTCAAATATAAGCTATTGGTCTAAATTAATTGAAAAATAATTTTAAAAATTTTATTAATAATATTAATTTTTAAATTCTACCCACAATTTTAAAATTTTTTAAAATTAACAGCGAGTTTTTAATTAGTCTACTACATTGGCTTTAGATCGTGCCATCCAAGAATTTTTGTCGTAACTGGTAACAAAGCAGTAGACCAAGAGTGAGTAAGCTCCTGGCTTCCGGAAAAGACTACTGACTGTTCTCATTTCTCGCTGTATAGAGTGGAAGCAATTAACAGCTAATAAAAAGGTACTCAAAGCATTTGCATAAGAAAAATAATCGTGAAAATCGGCTATACGAGTCGTGTGGAGGGAAATCGCTACGGGAGCAAAACCAGGCAACCTCTCTACTGCGTGTAGGAAATTCGAGCATCCTTTCTCTCTCTCTCTCAGATCGGGCTCGGAGATTCGGCATCCCGGAGTTTCCAAAGCTCTATCTCTCAAGAAAAAAAAAACGAGAAGAAAGAAAAGCTCCGGAAAAATAGAGAAGGTTTTGCTTGGTCCCTATTCTCCTGTGGCGGTTTTAATTTCCATTGTCGACAGATCTCGCAGGAGAGAAAATAATGCGGCGAGAAAGAGGAATTGGGGAAAATTTGTGATATATGGAGGGAAAGGAAAAGGGAAAAGGAAGGTGAAAGATGTACCCGAGCACTCCATTGCCTCCTCAACTCTCCAATTCCAACAGCCGAATCATCGATACCTCCGTCCCTCCCCTCCGCCTTTATCAAGTTTGGAGAGGAAGCAATGTATGACTGACTATTCCCATATCCATACATATCTTATCATTTTTCAATCAACGTTTACCCATTTCTTTAAATGCATCAATAGATTAAACAAAAAGAATATAAATTAATGTTTCTCAAGGAAGAAGGGGATGCCTTATATATAAACCATGTTATTTAATCTGTTTATTCAAAATTTCCGGGTATTCTTTCTATGTTAGTTATTGATTCATAAGATTTTATCCAAATACTAATGCATTTATGACATCTATTTCAATATATCTAACTAATCTGATTATGTAGATGCTCATTCGTCTTCCATTTTTCTGTATCTTGCAGAATTTCATGTGGCCATGTAGTTCACCCTGTTTTCTTTTATACATTCTTAGTTTAAAGTCGCCCTGATCTACCAATATGATTGCATATTACAAATGATGATTTTTTTTTTAATTTCATTTGATAAATTGAAAACTACTACTACTTTACTACATATGATATTTGTTTTCTTCATTGGGTCATGTTTTATCTGTCAACTTCATCATTGATTTATTATTCACGAAAAAGTTTTTACACGGTTATGACTTGTGTTTCCATCTTTTCATCACTACTTTTTGCCCTTTAGGATTCTTAGGTGTCCAATATTTATGTCTGTTACTCAAAACACTAAGCAACTGATCCTTTTTCCCCAAATCTTTTGCAGAGATTCTTCCTCGGAGGTAGAGTTATATTTGGTCCAGATATGAGGTCGCTCTTCCTTACCGTGTTCCTAATTGTGGTTCCAGTGATCTTGTTTTGTGCTTTTGTTTCTGAAATGCTAATTAATGAATTCCAGCACCCTCGGGGCAACCTTATTTTAACTATATGTGTGGTTTTCACAGCATATGTAAGTTCCCTCTTTCCTTGACTGTCACTTTCCATCTTTCTGGCGATACATTCCTGCTGCATCTAAAAACTTTCTATTATCTATATGACAATCAAAGTAAATTTGAAAACTGAATCAAGGAACAATGGAGATCCAGGCTTATCTTCCATGCAGGTTCCAGGTCCACCTCTATCAATGTCAAATAGTTAAATCCATGTTAACCAGACATGATATGAAAAGAAGAGACATAAAGCTTTGTCCAAATTTTATCTTTTGATCGTGATGAACAAGCTTTATGCAGCTTAACAGTTCCCAAGAAAAAAAAAAATTGAAGTCTTATGTACTCTGCAGTGTGATCTGTAAGAAACTGAAGTATTGGTTGAACTTCACTTAGTGAATCTACAAGATTTAGTTGAGTTGATTCCATCTTCCTTCTTTTCTTGGCAACCAAAATATGGTCTCTTCAAGACCTGAAATTCAAACATGCATTGGAAAGGATTTATTTGACTTCGCTATGATGTGGAATTGATCATTTATATACTCAGAGAGATATCTAATGTGTGTTATTGTAATATTTTGTTGATATCCTCCATCTTCAAAAATAAATTAGAAAGAAAAAAAAACTATCCTTCTAATCTCTTGTATACCCCTCACAAAGTTCACTTTCTTTGAATAGTTGTCAGTCAATTTCGTTTGAATAGTTGTTAGTCAATTTCGTTGTCTTGTCAACTATTGTAGGTTATTATTCTGCTCCTCGTTACATCTGGAAGTGATCCTGGCATTATTCCTCGTAATCATCATCCTCCAGAACCAGAAGATGATGGTTCAAGTCTTTCTACAGATTGGCCAGGAAGTCAGAGTAGTGGCCCTCCAAGTATACCACCCACAAAAGATGTTAGAGTTAATGGGATGGTGGTTAGAGTTAAATACTGCCAAACATGCATGTTATATCGCCCGCCCCGGTGCTCTCATTGCTCCATATGCAATAACTGTGTTGAGCGTTTTGATCACCATTGCCCATGGGTGGGGCAATGTATTGGGAAGGTATGCCTCAGTTTAAGCATGCTACTCTTTTGCAATTTCAACTAAATTTTACATTTTAGTGTTAGTTCTTCTTGGATTTTCTTAGATGTCAATATATCGTTACCATAATTTTCGCCAGCATTCAGTGTTTTTAGCTCTAACTATCACTGGTTGCCTTTGTATCTATAGTATGTGATACTCTTTCTCCATAAAATTGAGTCTTTGCTTGTAATTTAAGGGCTTATAGATTGTATCTTGGACTCAAACAAGATATCTCTTGTAGTAGCACTTAAAACAGTCTTAAGTATAAGAAAACTAACAATATCCATACAACGAATAGTATATAAATATAGAATCATGTTAAGAGTCGAAAAACACACTGATTGTACTGTTTATGTTAAATTTATTGCAATTCTTAGAGCCAAACAAGCCTCACAAAAAACTTCTATGATTGCTGGTCTTCATATCAACCCTGTGGGAGGATTAAGGAATTACAGCACTCCATGTATTTGATTTGAGTTGTTAGCAATAAAGATGCTGATTGGGTGGTTCTTTAGACATGATTGAAAAAGTTATCTCAGAACTTGCTTAGAGAGTAAGAAAAGTCAACTGTCAATAGTTCATTCTGATCTTTAATTTGCCTAGTTAATTAAGTATGGTCATTCCACTTTTATCTCATGTGGTGGCTATGCCTTCTTAATGTTCATATACCTAACATGTTGATGTGTTTTGTTGACAGAGGAATTACAGATTCTTTTTCATGTTTGTGGCATCCACAACCATGCTATGCCTATATGTTTTTGCCTTCTGCTGGGTAAACGTCGGGAAAATCATGGATGCATACCATTGTAATCTCTGGAGGGCTTTTGTGAAGTCCCCTGTTTCAGGAATTCTTATATTATATACATTTGTAGCTGCTTGGTTTGTTGGCGGTCTCACTGCGTTTCATTTCTATTTAGTTTTAACCAATCAGGTTTCCATCTTCTCTTCACTAAAGTACTCTCTAATATTCCCATTGTTTTCCTCATTTTTATATTTATAGTTTTTTACTGTTTTGCAGACAACATATGAGAATTTTCGGTACCGTTATGATAGGAAGGTGAATCCTTACAATCGTGGTTGTGCTCGCAATATCACTGAGGTTTTCTTCTCCAAAATTCCGAGTTCTAAGAATAACTTCAGGGCAAAGGTCAAGGTGGAGTCATCTTCTGTCTTTGCCGGCTCAATGTCATTAGGCCATCCCATGAGCCCAGAGATGCCCAAAACAAGCTTCGACATTGAGATGGGAAAACGGCAAGCTGTTGCTGCTGAGGATTTTGAAGATATACAGAGTCAGATTGACAGTGTTGGCGGGTTGGAGAGATGTGGGACTCTGCCACACACAGACTGGGATCCGAAAGCCAACTGGGAGATCACACCTGATATACTTATGCTGGCTGCTGAGTTTGGCATGGAACATGCTTTAACAGATAGAGAGAAAATTCATACAGGCCATTGAAGCTTGTTTCCAAGGCCAAAATTATGACAGAAAGGTATGTTCTCATTTTGATCCTCAGTGGAATTTGCCAAACTGGTTGATTGGAAGCTGGTCACTAGGATCTGCTGAACAAGAAGTACCCATCAGAAGGATGGATTTCCTTTATTCATGTCTTAAGAGGAAGGAAGATTTTTGTTTGCTTGAGAAGAAGGGGTACATGTTGTACATCAAACTGCTTGACAGATTGTGGGGTGAGTTTTCTGCTGAGATCTATTCATTTTCTGGTATTTGGTTTGGGTGTTGATATAATTAATCTGATAATATCGGTAGTGTGCAGAAAAACCAAAAGCCTCTGATATTAGTGTCAATTAAATCAGATTGGAGAAGAGTTTAAATTGATTTAGAGAGAGTCGCTGTTTCTAATTGGAACTTTACTATTATATATAGATATATATATTCTACTTTGCTTCCTTCTTCCTTCTTCGTTCTGGTCTATTCTTTTCCTCCTGGGCATGTTTAATGGTAAATCCAATTTTAATGGACATTTCAAAGAGACCTCAGATCTCAGTGCACCTTGCATATATCACTGATTTCTTACCTGAAATTTTGTTTACTGTTATTAGAGTTTCTTTCGGTCCATTAGAATACTTTCACGTATACACTGGTAACCAGAAGGTAGTGCGATATATTGGTATAGACGTCCTTGAAAGAGGTATAAGAACTTATCTGTTTTTCTTTTTCTGGGTTCAGTTAAAAAATCTTAGTAAGTTTGATATGACAGTGGTCAGAAGGTGCATATCCAGCAGCAGAAGGGGCTTGGAGTGACGGTTATGGTAGGTAGGGCTCTGACTTCTTCTACCTTGAAGGTCTATGATAAAATAAAGGAGGAATAATTAAAACAGGTAGAAAATGTCAACGGCAATTTTTGAGCAAACACATTGCCGGATCTTCCTTTTGACAACAACAAACTGCAGCAAATAAGCGTGGATATTTCATAGAGATCTTACACTAAAATGCTTGGGTTTAGAATAAGTGGAGAGTTGAAACGGAGATCTGTGACAAATTGATTAGCAGATGGCAATATACTTTTTGAATTGCCTTGACTGCAGCATTTGATCAGAACAGACTGTTTTTCTTTCCTTAGATTGTGCCACAAAAGACTGAACTAGTAGAAATCATTGCTTCTGTCCTTGCGAAATGGATGAAATTATTGGAGCATCAGAAAAACTAGCACCTCTTTTTTTTTTTTTTTTTTTTGATAAATAGAAAAACTAGCACCTCTCTTATCCTTGCTAAAATTAGTTTGCAGGCTTTACTGTGCATTTGAGTACCCTAACT
This sequence comes from Bretschneidera sinensis, assembly GCA_023935145.1. Lineage (NCBI taxonomy): Eukaryota > Viridiplantae > Streptophyta > Magnoliopsida > Brassicales > Akaniaceae > Bretschneidera > Bretschneidera sinensis. Next base: position 97,409,197 of record CM043701.1, read on the forward strand.
CAACCATTTTACCGTCATACGTTCTTTTTCTTCCTATGCTTGAATGCCCGGCGGGTTCCACACCTAAGAAATCAACAGTCATTTTTTCACCTCCGTTCATGTAGACCTCACCTCCGTTCATGTAGACCTCACCTCCCAAGAGATTAACTGCATTGCCACTTTCGGGGTGTATGAAATGAGGAGGTTCAAACAATGCAGTTTGAGAAAAGCTATATCTAGGTCTTGAATCCCCTGGCTCCATGTTTTTATCAAATGTTTCTTGATCTTCCATGTATAGACCATTGTTGCTTGCTGTCAATGGACCCATGTTTCCACCAACTATTGAAGAACCCTCCTGGACAGACCCAGATGAATTAATGCTGCTAGAAGAGTACCCAGTAAATCCTCTAAGAAGTATTGGGGCTATTGAATTATCACTGATCTTAGCACCCATTTCTGCAGCTTTCTGTAACAAGGATGTTGCAGATGTGTAAGTGGAGCCAATACCCATGAGAGAGGCATTGGATCCACTTACTGCGCCCAGACAACCCCGTGGAATCCTTTGATTGAAGATTGGATCTAAGTTAGTCGGTGTCATGACCCCCGCTGAATTCGATGACAATGGCCTTTGTGTATTCTCATTGTTGTCATTAGAAATTGACAGATTCATCAGGGTGTTTATGTTTGAGCCAGAATCAGAACCGGGCATTGATGAAGTGAACAGCTCCTGCACTTGGTTCTGTAGCAATCCTCCTGCAGCAGCAAGGTTCTGGTTCGCCTTATAATTCTCCTCTGTCAATGCATCGCAGAAGGCCCTATGTGTGACAAAACTGTCCTTCCTGTACAGAAGATTGATCAAAACAGTTCATATGACCATATAGTTTCCTTCCAATTTACAAGTACAGAAGCTAAAACCTGCAAGATAAGGTCACCCATGATAAACTTCTACAATTTGATCAAAACAATATTACCTTGAGAAAATTGTGCCACAATCACATCGATATTCTCGAGTTCCACAGATCTTAGTGTGTGCCTTCCAGTCTGATTGAACAGCATACCGTTTTGAGCACTTGTCACACTTCCATTTCTTTTCTCCATGTTTTCTACAGAAATGCTTCTTTATGCCAGTTAAGTCTCCTAGAGCCCGGCTTGGGTCATGATGCACACAATTTAGCTCAGGGCAGACATACACCCTCTTTTTGACCTGTGTGGTTGGCCTTTGTTTCAGCTTCCAGGGCAAGTTGTGCCCTCTCCTGTGGAGCTGAAGGTTCTGATCTCTCTGGAAACCTTTATGACATACCTCACAGATGTACCTATTTGTTGCCATTAAAGTCCTTGGTGACAAAGCTACAACTTCTGCATCTGGGTCTGCATAATTTCATTCATAGTAACAAGAAGTTGGTGACATAGGCAAGTTTTCAAAATCTTGTGATACCTCTACTGATTCACTGCATTCTATGGCGATGCTTGAATCATTCTACTGGTCATAATCAGAAAATATAGGGAGCAACACATAAGACAATATATCAATATTAGCTTGTGTTCTGCGTTATCCAAATGATGGTTTTTTTGAATTATTTTATTTTTATTGAAGGAGAGATGCAACTGTTAAACTAAACTCACGGTCATTCATTCGGGTTAGCAAGTATATGCCTTAAACAAACCGTTAATATATTTTCCAGCGAATTCTTAGGAAAGTGCCAAGGTTTTTCAACTGTATAATTATGCCATGGTTGACTATTTCAAGTGATTAGATCGGGTTATCCAAGAAACTTATTGGTCTTTTGTACATCAGATTAAAAAAAGATAAAATGAGATGATCTCATTCATTATAATCTTACATTTGATTAAAAAAAATTGATCATAAAAATATCCTAAGTATATCACTAATTTATAGAAATTATTTCATTCATCCTCCCCTTAAACACTGTTTTGTTTAAAAAGTTTTTATATATGGGTTGGTGAAATCTTGCAAGTAGAAATTATTGCATGCATCTCGGCCTAGCATGTGTGAAGCAAATGGAAACTTTATTTTGGACAAGAAATGGAACATGCTTTTGCTTGCCTGGATTTCCTGGAAGATTTCTTTTCTTCTTTGATGTGGTGGTGGTAGAAGTAGAGCCATCGCCACCATATTCAGCAGGATTAGGACTTCCATTAGAAGACTGTGAGATGATAGTGCTGTGGAAGCAGTGTTCATGATCCTCTTCAAAGTCCTGATCAGTAAAGTTTGACATTTTTGAAATGCTTAATTTGATCCTATCCCATGTTGGGAAGTGAGGGGGGTGATGTTTATATGCTTAGGGAAGATTGGGATTTTGGGTAGCAGACAAAAAGAAGAAATTCCATACCAACCTCAATAGAATTCTATCAATATTAAAAGTGTAATTAGAATTCTTTGACAACAGCATCATTTTATTTGTCAAAAAAAATCAGAATAGACATTATAAGTTGGGTCTGTTTGTCGTATTTGCTAGGTGAAGCAGCAATCAGCATTCACAAGTACTCATAAAAGAAAGACTCTTTTGAGTTGTGAAAATTACACATAAAAAAGTAGTCATAAGGACTGCATTTTAACGTGAATTGCATATCTTGGAGATGAAAGGTCAAAGGCAATGTTAAACTTGAGGCTACTGCCAAATCACTGTGACTTGATGGTCTTTATGGTTTATAGTAATAGATGTTCAAAAGAAAATTGCCGTTTTATGCTTTCAAATCATTGAAGAATTAGTTGAGACTAACATAACCAAAAATATTATGGACAAATTAAAAAGGACGCAGAAGAGGATGCCAAAGGAGAGAGATCCGTATGATGAGACAACTTCAGCCTTCTGATTTGGTTACTATATATATGCCTACCTGCTTCTATGGTCCGTTTGTGTTTGTCATTGCTGATTTGTTGTTTAGCTTCACGTACTGTTTGAATTTCATCATCTGGTTCTGATATATGCATACCTAAAATACTTGTTCAATTTTAGTATCAAACTCTTCCAATTTCTTTGTTTTATTTTAGTTTCAACAGATTGTGTGCTTTTTGGTGTCTGAAAAGGGGAAACATTTACACAAAAAAGAAAAAAGGGCAAAAGCTTATACTAATTCATTGCCTCAGTAATCCAAACAAAACTGTTAACAACAAAAATGATGATCTAGAAGAATGCCAAAGATAAGATTGGGTTACAAAATGAAAGAATTTTAGCACATACCAATACTCTTTCTGGGTTTTGCTGGCATATCTACACCTAGCTAGGAGAAACTCGATTTTTCTGTCATCCTCAATCATAACTGGCTTTCTGATATCTCCAAACAGTGAGTCAGTCAATTATGACGACTGTGATTTGTAGGTACAGATGGGAAGAAAATTCTCAAACTTTTCTGTGATAAGAGATGGCTTTTTTAGTGGTAAAGTCACTTTCTCCCCTCAAGACATGGAGAGAAACATGGAGACTTGTCTACCACAAGACATTGAGAGAAACATGGAGACTTGTCTACCACAAGACATGGAGAGAATCATGAAGACTTGTCTACCACAAGTTCTTCAAGTGACTTGCCTATAAATGACTTGTTTCAATTGTGCTATAAATAGAGTGAAGGAATCCAAGAGCATCTATGAGAAAGAGAGCAAATGTTTAGTTGAGAGTTTTCTTGAGAGTTACTACTTAGAGAGGAAAATTTGTTCCTTCTTTATAAGTAATATTTTCCCAATTTGTGAGAGAGTTGTTTCTCCTATTACAATAGAGATTAGACAATTGTTATCTCATTGTAATTAGAGAGAAGATGTTGTAATCCCTATTTTACAATAGTGAAATCTTCCTACACTTACCCGTGGTTTTTTTACCCCAATTTGTTCGGGGGTTTTTCCACGTAAAATATTTGTGTCCATTTTATCTTTATTTTTCTCATTTCACTTTAGTTGTGTGTTAGCTTCGACCCGGTAATTTTTCTTAACAGTGGTATCAGAGTAATTGGTTGAGGGGTGTGAAGCAAATCATTGTGAACGAGATGTCAACTATGACAAAGTTTGATGTTGAGAAGTTTAACGGGAGTAATTTCTCGTTGTGGAAAATGAAGATTAAGGCAATTTTGAGGAAAGACAATTGTTTGGAAAAAATTGGAGAAAGGCCCGCAGAGATCACTAACGACAGCAAGTGGAACGAGATGGACGACAGTGCAATTGCCGATCTGCACTTAGCACTAGCCGATGGAGTGTTATCTAGTGTGACGGAAAAGAAGACTGCGAAGGAGATTTGGGATACTCTAACAAGACTGTACGAGGCCAAGTCACTACACAATAAGATATTCTTAAAGAGGAGACTTTACACTCTTCAAATGGTGAAATCCACGTCGGTGACCGACCATATCAACATTTTGAATACTCTATTTTCGTAACTTACATCGATGGGTTACACAATAAAGACATCTGAATGTGTGGAGCTTCTACTACAAAGTCTACCTGACTCGTATGATCAACTCATCATCAACTTGACGAACAACATCTTCACGGACTATCTAGTCTTCAACGAAATTGCAGCTGTTGTTTTGGAAGAAGAAACCAGGCGCAAAAACAAGGAAGACAGACAGGCAGGTTCGCAGCAAGCAGAAGTTTTGACGATGACGAGAGGAAGATCAACGGAACATGGCCCCAGTGGGAGTCAGAATCATGGTAGATCGAAATCAAGAAGTAAGAAGAATTTCAAGTGCTACAACTGTGGTAAGAAAGGGCATGTCAAGAAGGATTGTTGGTACAAAAAGAAGAGTGGAGTCCCTGAGTCAACAAATGCTCAAGGGAATGTGGCAAGTGCCTAAGATGATGGTGAAGTTCTATACAGCGAGGCAACAACGACAGTTGGAGGCAGAAAGCAGTTCGCTGACATCTAGTTACTAGACTCAGGAGCGACATGGCACATGACATCTCGGAGAGAATGGTTTCACAAATATGAACCAGTCTCAGGAGGTTCTATACACATGAGTGATGATCATGCTTTGGAGATTGCTGGTATTGATACTATCAAGATAAATATGTTTGACGGTATAGTTCGCACTATTCAGGATGTACTACACGTGAAGGGCCTGAGGAAGAATCTATTATTTTTGGGGCCAATAGATAGTCGTAGATACAAGACCCATATCGAAAATGGGATCATGAAGATTGTCAAAGGTGCACTTGTGGTTATGAAGGCAGAAAAGATCGCAACGAATCTATTCATGCTAAAAGGAGAAACACTGAAGGAAGCTAATGCGTGTGCGCATCAATCAACAAGGGAGAAGAGTTGACGATGATGTGGCATCTCAAACTACGTCACATGTCAGAACGAGGTTTAAAATTTCTCTCCGACAGAAAGCTGTTTCCAGGGCTCAAATCAATAAATCTATCTTTCTGTGAGCATTGTATTACAAGTAAGCAGCATAGATTGAAGTTTAGCAGATCTGATGCTAGGAGTAAATGCATTCTAGACTTGATTCATTCTGATGTATGAGAGTCACCAGAAATGTCCCTAGGAGGAGTAAAGTACTTTAGGTCTTTCATTGATGATTACTCCAGGAGATGTTGGGTGTATCCAATCAAGAAGAAGTCAGATGTATTTTCGGTATTCAAAGACTTCAAAGTGCGGGTGGAACTTGAATCTGAGAAAAAGATTAAGTGCTTGAGGACAAATAATGGAAGAGAGTACATAGACGGCGAGTTTCTTGCTCTTTGTAAGCGGGAATGTGTCAAACGACAGTTCACAGTCACATACATGCCTCAGCAAAATGGAGTGGTAGAGCGGATGAATAGAACTCTTACAGAAAGGATGAGAGCTATGTTGAGGACTGCAGGTCAACCCAACTCCTTTTGGGCAGAAGCAGTCAAAACCGCCTATTATGTGATAAATCGGTCGCCATCAACAGCAATTGATTTAAAAATGCCGATAGAGATATGGACTGGTAAGCCAGCAGACTACTCTACTTTACATTCTTTTGGATATCATGCGTATGTGATGTACAATGCCCAAAAAGAACGAAGTTGAATCCGAAATCTAGGAGGTGTATATTCTTGGGGTATACTGACGGAGTAAAAGGGTATCGCCTGTAGGATCCCACTACCCGCAAGGTTGTTGTCAGTAGGGATGTGATCTTTGCAGAAGATCAACTACTACAAAAAGATGGAGACGATAGCACGTCGAAAGAGGTTTCAGAGACTACAACAATACAGGTGGAAAATAATCCGATACAAGAAACTCCAGTTTCTACTGAAGCAGCACCAGAGCACGAGGTACTAGAACCAGTTGAGTCCGAGGCTCCAGAAGTTCGTCGGTCAACTCGTGAGAGAAGGCCGCCAGCTTGGCATTCGGAGTATGTTACTAAGAGTAATGTTGCATACTGTCTTTTAACGGAGGGTGGAGAGCCCTTAACTTTCTAAGAAGCTATAAATAGCTCAGATGTGTCTTTGTGGATGGCAGCAATGTAGGAAGAAATTGAAGCTCTACACAAGAACAAGACTTGGGAACTGGTACCATTGCCACATGGGAAAAAAGCCATAGGTAACAAATGGGTCTACAAGATCAAGTGGAACAGTTTCGTGCAAGATTGGTGGTAAAGGGATTCACTCAGAAAGAAGGTATTGATTTCAATGAGATATTTTCCCCAGTGGTTTGGCATACAACAATCAGAGTAGTCCTGGCTATGTGTGCTACGTTTGACTTACATCTAGAGCAGTTAGATATGAAAACTGCATTTCTTCATGGAGAACTTGAAGAAGAAATCTATATGTTCAACCAGAAGGTTTTGTTGAAACAGGAAATGAGAACTTGGTTTGCAGGTTGAACAAATCTCTATACGGTCTCAAACAGGCGCCAATGTGTTGGTACAAGAGATTTGATTCCTTCATTATTAGCCTTGGATACAATAGACTCAGTTCAGACCATTGTACGTACTTCAAAAGGTTTGATGGTGATAATGATTTTATTATCTTGTTGTTGTTTGTGGATGACATGTTGGTAGCAGGCCCCAACAAAGATCAAATCCACGAATTGAAGGCACAGTTAGCTAGGGAGTTTGATATGAAGGACTTGAGACCAGCAAACAAGATTCTAGGGATGCAGATACACCGAGACAGAAATAACAGTAAGATTTGGCTTTCCTAGAAGAACTACTTCAATAAGATCTTGCGAAGTTTCAATATGCAAGATAGTAAGCCAATTTCTACCCCACTTCCTATTAATTTCAAGTTATCCTCAAGTATGTGTCCTAGCAATTAAGGAGAGAGGAGGGAGATGTCTAGAGTACCGTATGCATCAGCAGTGGGAAGTTTGATGTTTGCTATGATTTGTACAAGACCAGACATTGCACAAGCAGTGGGAGTGGTTAGTCGATTTATGGCGAATCCTGGTGGAGAGCATTGGAATACTGTGAAGAGGGTTCTGAGATACATCAGAGGAACCTCATATGCTGCATTATGTTATGGAGGATCGGATTTTACTGTCAAAGGCTATGTTGATTCAGATTTTGCAGGGGATCTCAATAAAAGCAAGTCTACTACAGGTTATGTGTTTACACTTGCAGGAGGAGCTGTAAGTTGGGTTTCTAAACTGCAGACAGTTGTGGCTCTATCTACAACGGAAGCAAAATACATGGCAGCTACACAAGCTTACAAGGAAGCAGTTTGGATACAAAGGTTATTGGAGGAGCTCGGGCACAAACAGGAGAAGATTGTTATGTTTTGTGACAATCAGAGTGCCTTGCACATTGCAAGGAATCCAGTTTTTCATTCATGGACAAAGCACATAAGAGTTAAGTATCACTTCTTTCGAGAAGTAATGGAAGAAGGTAGTGTGGATATGCAGAAGATTCACACCAACGAGAACCTAACGGATGTTATGACCAAACCAATCAACACTGACAAGTTTAAATGGTATAGATCCTCATGTAGTCTAGCGGAAACGTAAGCAAGCATGGATTTGGCAAGTGAGGGAGGATGGAAGGATTACGAAAGTGACTTTAAGTGAGAGAATGTGATAAGAGATGACTTTTTTAGTGGTAAAGCCACTTTCTCCCCTTAAGACAGGGAGAGAAACATGGAGACTTGTCTACCACAAGACATGGAGAGAAACATGTAGACTTGTCTACCACAAGACATGGAGAGAATTATGGAGACTTGTCTACCACAAGTTCTTCAAGTGACTTGCCTATAAATGACTTGTTTCAATTGTGCTATAGATAGAGTGAAGGAATCCAAGAGCATTTATGAGAAAGAGAGCAAATGTTTAGTTGAGAGTTTTCTTGAGAATTACTACTTAGAGAGGAAAATTTGTTCCTTCTTTGTAAGTAATATTTTCCCAATTTGTGAGAGAGTTGTTTCTCCTATTACAATAGAGATTAGACAATTGTTATCTCATTATAATTAGAGAGAAAATGTTGTAATCCCTATTTTACAATAGTGAAATCCTCCTACACTTACCCGTGGTTTTTTACCCCAATTTGTTCGGGAGTTTTTCCATGTAAAATATTTATGTCTATTTTATCTCTATTTTTCTCATTTCACTTTAGTTATGTGTTAGCTTTGACCCGGTAATTTTTCCTAACATTTTCTTTCTTATCAAACGATAGAAAAATGCTTTCCTCTCCCTCTTCCTTCCTACCACTTAATTTTCTTCTCTATGAAACCAATCATAGGCAGCATATTTTCATTATCTCCCTATCAGTATTACATGTTATTTCAAATATGAATTTGAGAATTTCTGGTATTTTCTTCTCATGGAATTGTTGTCGAATTCTTTCCAGTTTATATTTCAACCATTAAATATTCCTTGCATCGTTACATCACAAACACTTACTTCTGGAATCTGGATTGAAGCCCTCATAATCCCCGTCCATGAGGCTTGAGCAAGTTATTATATTTACAGTACAGTAGGTAAACATTTCATCACATATTCTACTACACAAGAAGCAAACATATATGAAACGTGCTTGCTGAAAACATCTCAAACTAGTTTTTTTTACGCACCAATTAAGAGAGGAATCTTATATCTCATATGTCATTCCAACCTTGAGAAGCCTAGTTCGTGGAATAGCAAGCATTTTATCCCCTTGCCTAGAGTTTTTCTTCAAGAAACTGTAGGCATAATTCACAACAACCTTCTTCAAAAATGATGACTTCTGTTCTGCCATTATCTCTGTTTCTCCCATGAGATAAACAACTCCTTTCTCCATTGCTTTCTGCACAAACTGCATCTCCTCTTCAGAACCCTGCTGGATGGGTCCAGAGACGATTCCATTTGAAGAGTTTGCAGATCTTGCTGCTGCGTTAAATGACTGAATGGAAGCTGATGAAACACGAGGTGGGTTTCCATTCCAAGAGTTTGCAGATATCGCTGCTTCGTTAAATGACTGAATGGAAGCTGGTGAAACACGAGGCTGTTGTACTGATTCCTCTATGTGAACTGCTGATCCTCTCACTTTAACATCTTTTACTAACAAAGAAGAATGCTGAAGGTTCACTGTCTCCGCTACTGGTTGATCAGCAGCCTCTCCTTCAAGGATGTAGTTCTCGTGGCGAATGAATTCTTTCAAGTGCTGCACTAACTGGTGCTCAAACTCGTTAGATTCCTCAATCATATCTTTGTAACCATACCTCACGACACAGCGAAACATCCTGTAATCTCTTGGCTTAACTAGGCGGAAGAGGAATCGCTCCTCTAATGCCACTTTACTAATTGGGATGGACTTAATTGATACAAATACAAGAACTGAATGAATTGATGGTACATTGGAAATGAAATGAGGAAATATTGGGGGAATGTCCTGTACAAGCTCTGAGTACAGAAGGCCTATTCCTGGTATGCGGTTTATATTTGGGTTCAAAGCCAATTCTCTAGTGAAATCACTTGAAACCTTGTTCCTGAGCTCATACATGTATTTTTTCTGGTGGACATAATGCCAAATCCCCATAACTGTTGATAGGAAAAGAGCAAATACCAGAGGAACGAAGCCACCTTGTGTGAATTTGTACATGACAGATGACATGTATATTCCCTCTAAGGAAGCAAACACTACAAAGAACAGACCAATCCACCATATGCTTGTCTTCCATATAATAAGCATTATAAGACTAATCACACATGTTGTGATCACCATGACAGAAACCACAGCAATTCCTGCAGCAGAAAAAAGTCCAAAAGAAATTTTAAAAAAAGTTTTATTTAAGTTCTTAACCATAAACAAGAGTTGACTAGAATCCCAAGATTGGATGCGGAATAGCTAGCTGTTTCAGTTTCTTAAGACTTTATAAAATGTTTTTGAGCGTACCGTATGCGTTGCCTATGTTTGTTGTGGTCTTGAAGCTGGCAGTGACTATAACACAAGCAATCATAAGCAAGTAGTTGATCTCAGGTATGTAAACCTGACCCTCATACTTAGCAGATGTATGGACAACCTTCACCCCTGGGAAACAATTTAGACTTAGGGACTGTGAGATAATTGCAAATGCTCCAGAAATCATAGCTTGGCTGGCAATAATTGCAGCTGCTACAGCCACCACGAATGTTGGCCAGTATATCCTATCTGCACATCAGAATAAGCAATTAATTTGTCAGAAACTCTTAACCCCATGTTTGGATCTAGGAGAAAGGAAATGGAAGGGCACATGTAACTTGTATGTTTTTGGAATTTTTTTAATGGAAAGGAATTAAAATGATTTGGAGGGTATATATCTTTGTTCATGTAAATCTCTTTAAAACTCCAAATATCTTATAAATTCATCCTCGGGAGTTTGAAGAGATAATTTGGAGGGATACTGTACGTTTAACCTCTCCTCTCTTCTCCTCTCCCTTTATTTTAAACATACCTTAAAGGTGTAAAAATTATTTTGAAAACAAGAAAATTCCTCAAAAGGGTCGCCCTTAATTAACTAACCTGGAATAGAATCATAGAAAGTATTAGACACTTTGTCAGGGAATTTTCTGAGGTATGCAGCTTGCCCACTGTAAGCAGTTAGTATTGCAGGAAATACAATGCCAGAGAAACTAATCTGCAATATGATGGAGGAAAAAAAGAGTTAAATATGGCAATTATTCTTAAATAAAGCGAAATATCTAGCTAGGAGATTAAAAAAAAATGGTTATCAGATTTTTATTAGCTCATGTATCCACTTACTTGAATTGCACGAACGTTGAAGTGACCCAGATCAGCAAACATGGCCTCAGTCCCTGAATAATTTCAGTGGTTTACATTAAAATAGAAAGCAATAGAAGAAGTTGAACATAAAATATATGAGGAGATACAAGCACTCACCTGTTATGCAGAGAAAAACTCCACCAAGGGAAACCCATCCCTTTTTACCATTTCTTTTGAAATATTCTACTATGTAAAGTGGATTAAATGCACGAAGAACACCAACGTCATATTTGAATAAGTTGTAAAGACCAATTCCAGTGAGGAATGAAAACCATATCAAGATGATTGGAGCAAAGGATGAGCCTATTTTATCAGTGCCAAATCGTTGAACAGAAAACAGGATAATCAAGATTGCTACTGAAACTCCCACAACAGCATCTGTAAAATTGATTAGTAATTAATAACTTGATTTAAAACAAAAAAGAGCAAATCCATGACGAAATCAAATACTGCAATACATGTAATATATTATGTAAGTAAATGTGTATATATTACCTGTGCCCAGGGAACCAATCCCACTCACTGCAGAAAGTACTGCATGCAAAAACAATTTTGTTAAAATCTTTACAAGCAAAGATATAGGCTATGATTAGTAGGAGATAAAAATAGGGAAGGTGAGAGAAAAGAAGAAAGAGATGGAAGAAAAATGAGAAGAAAAGAAAAGATTGATATGTTTGTTTCAAAGCAGGGTCAGTTTGAGTTAAGTTGACTTAAAAATTCAATCAAACCCAATCATACACGGTTGAAGAAAATCTCAACTCAACTCAAGTTGTGAACCCATTTAGTCAAATTATATCCAACCCAATCCCGTCAAACTGAATTTGGATCAGTTTAGATAACCCACTCTTATTTAAGAGGATCCTAACTAATTCAAACCAGATTTTGATATCAATTTGATAAGCTGCTGAGACCACTGTTCATACTCAATCACGGGGCTTTGACGGATGATCACATAAACATGGAATTGATATACATGGATAAGCACCAATATGATTTAAAAGTTTAAACTTAAGAATCTTAGATCTAAACCATGTCTATAACTCACTTTTATTTGTATTTCTTTCTGTTGTGGTATAACACGTGTATATCCTAACATACACAAGAAGTGGTATATAGTTTTGCTCTTTGATTGATCTGAGAGCTATATATCTAAGGTCATCATATTGATTGCATGGGCTTATATATATATGGCCATTTTACTTGAACAAGCAATTCCTAATATTCCTGGTGCAGCATACCTAGGGTTAGTTTTAACATTTTGTATCAGTATAAAAAAAGTAAATATATATGTATTAATTATATAATGATCATGTTAATTGTTTGGGTTGGATTATAAAATCTGAACCGGGACTCAACTTAAACCGATGGTTCAAGAATTTTTTAACCCAAACTCAATTCAGCGTCTAAAAAATCAAATCAAATCAAACCCGTTACACCGATTAGGATTGGTTTGATGGTTTGATCGGATTGGGCGTCCGTCTCTAGTAGAGAGGATGAAAAAGTACAAAAAAAAAGTCTCAATTTATTTTTCACTTTCCAATTTCATTCGTTAACAATTATAACTTTTTACAGAAAAATTTGAAGGAAAAGAATTATGATTCAATTTTCTTTCATCCCACGTTTGGCTATTGCCAATAGGCAAATAAGTTCTTTCTTTTTTTCTTTTTATTTTTTAATTTCCTCTCCCTTTTTTTTTACCAATCATTGATGTAATGAATGTATCGTGCAGTGTATTATTCATATTTCCAGTCTAACCTGAAATGGAGGGAGTAAGAATCCCATCACCAATAATCATGGAAGTTGCCATTATGGTCACAAGGAAAAGCACAAGTTGGGCAGTTTTACTATTCTCAAGCTTCTCTTTGATCTTTTCAGCCCTTCGTAATTGGTTGGATGGTGTTTCAAGTTTGTAGTTGGAGAGCTCTCTGTCCTCTGGCTGTTGATTTGGAATCAAACCCACCTTTGCATGCCTGCATATCAAGGAATAGAGTGCAAATGTTCCACCTACAAATTGTATGTCAAGGCAAAGGCACTTAATCAATTTATATATACTATTGGAAGGTTTGGTTTTCCTTTTGAAAGACTGGTTTAATCTTTGCAGGAGAAATGATAGGCAAAGCGAAAATAGATATCAGCCACCATTAAAAAATGATAGAATAATTATTAGCTTATGAATCATATGCCCTGGACTATAAAAATGTGACCATCATTTTCCATAACGACATCATGGGTATTGACCACTGAGATGTATTTAGTTTCTTTGGTGAGAATCTAGGATGGTAAGAGGTTTTATGTTGTCAGCAAAATCTTGATCTCATGACAAAATATTGCCCTCTCTCTCTCTCTCTCTCTCTCTCTCTCTCTCTATATATATATATATATATATATATATATATATATATATATATAAAATCATGAATCAAAAAGTCAACTAGAGTTTGTCTTGTTAATCGACACCTCTTTGATACAGCGAAAGATTTCAGCAGATCAGTCATGTTTAGGTACTAATTTTTGTTGAGGCATTTTACATAGAAAAATGTTGCAAAATGCAAATGAGAATGCTCAGTTAATCTGCAAATCTGTATATAAATGTTTAAGATTAATTAGAAGGAAAGAGAGGTAGGTGGTATACTTACCATCACCATTGTCATTAGCCCACAGCACAATAAAAACATACTTAAGCATGGGAATGAGAGCTATGGTATAGATGATAAGTGACAAAACACCAAGGATGTCTTCTTTGTTGTGAATCCCATCTGTGAAAGTGCTTGAGTACACATACAGTGGAGAAGTCCCTATGTCCCCATATATCACTCCTATGCTCTGAAATGCTAAGCTCAATGTCCTCCTCCAACTTACCTGATTAATCATCACCACCAAAAAATACACATAAAAAAAAACATAAACAGAACAAATTGTACCATTTAACCTTTTTGTTTGCGACAAATAGTTTATGATAAAAGAGTCGTGGAGTTAATAACTGTTTAGTAGTTTATGGTTTTTCCTAAAACTGTTTTTGCTTTTTAGAAATAAAAAGAGGTATAAGAATCTGTACTCTATAGCATACAGTACTATGTAAAAGTAAAAATAAAGTAAGTGAATAGTAGTTATAAAGAAATTAAGGCAGTTAAGGTGATAGACTAGTGCTGTGATCATCACATACCCTAGAAGCATGGCTATGAGTCATGGAAACTTGTCCAGCCTCCAGATAGAGGGAATCTATGCGGCGAAGCTTTGCCCATGATACTTTTCTCTCTTTCATGTCTTTTCCAACTTCTGCTGTTGCAATTCCCTCATCAATCTCTGCTTCATCATTTCTCTCTGCCATTCTTTTGCTTTTGTTTCTGTTTTCTTTCAAGAGGTGACTTCCTTGTTACATGCCTTGCATTGGATTTTATAGGCACATAAAGCACACAGTTTGACTTGGTTAATCATTTTATTAATCCATTATTGTCCTCTAAACCGCCTTCAAGTTCTGATTAATTAGTGAAGACGTGTTAATTACTCATCTCATCAGTACTTAATTATTGTTTTAGGTTGGTAAATAAATTGTTCCTTGTCTTTTGTTGAAGCACCTGGAGATAAGGAGACAAACGTTTATTTCAACCTTCCATCCACCAAATTCAACCCATTAAATCAGTGTAGAAAGAAATCAGTGTGTCTGTGAGAAACAGTAAAGAGTGGCTCGTATTGCGCGTATACGAGGAAAAGATTTTCGTTGTATAACGTAAATTTTTTGTCTTTTATGTATTTGTTTCTTATTGATTTGATTGTTTATTTATCTTGTAATTTTGTGGTTGGATTTATCATTCCAGTTTGTTTTTTTTATTTAACTGATTTTTCTGTCATTAGTAGAAAATCTTACAATTAGCATTTGATTAAGAAACCTTTAATTTATAGAGTGAATCTTGTTGAGCTTAATTAAATTGTGCTGCGCTGCTTAGGATGTAATGCAATAAATAGATTAGCTTTTTTCTTGACAGCATTTCTTTTATAGAGTCTCAAAACTAAAAGTCAACGATCATTCCCAATTGTACCTGTAAATGATAATTATTTGTTTATCAAAACAGCAGTTTTTACCAATACCATGTATATAGCCCTTTGATTAGGTTTAATTATAAAAATTTGCGTGTTTTACTTTATTTTTAAAAGATATTTTGAAGTTTTTTTTTTTGTGATACATAATACTCTATGGTATATCTATGTTAATAAAAAAAAATTTGTTTTATATTTCTATTAGCAAAAAATATCCTACTGTTAATCCACTACATAGGGATAGCAACAAAACGAGTTTAAAGTGAAGAGTACCGTATTTGTTTCCGTCTTCATATTCGTTGAAGATTTTTTTTTGTTCTTCATCCCCATCTCTATCGAAGATTTTCGAAGATTTCAATCTTTATCTCCGTCCTTGTCTTTGTTAATAAATGAAAACGAAGATTTTTTGTTGAAAAACCTGAGATTATTATCTGTTAACCTAATTTTTGCTAACAGAAACATACTACATGACATTTTTTATTACAAAAATAAAAACTTCAAAGTATTTTTTAAAAACGAAATCAACAACGTAACATTTTTTATAATTAAGCTTTTTGATTAAACTAGAATCAATAATGTCATAAAATAAAAGAGTTGAAATCTACAATCACAGAATTTGACCTTTTCTTCACTTTTAACAATTTTAGATGCGGCCATGTAAGCTAGAGTATATGCATGGTCAACTGAAAATATCACTTTCATGTGATTTTTTTTTTATATCCTTTTAAGTATAATTGAGGTAGACACCTGCAATGATTTTTGTTTAATCTTATTAAATATGGGTTAGTTATATGCAATTGACTTTACAAGATGCACGCCTGAATTAAGGTAAGGGAAAGGACCAAAAAAAATATATGTTGCGGTGGTTGAAGAGAAATATTATATATCTAAAAATATTGATTAATCTAAAAATCTAATTAGATTTTATTCAAGAGATTTGATTTTTTTTTTTTTGTTAAAAGAGTTTTGATTCTCTATAAAAGTACAATCTTAACTCCAATTGATAAAAAATTGGATTAAAATGATGTAATAAAAATATAGCGATACAATTATTTAATCACAACATAAATTCACGGTACTATTACAAAATCCATAATGGTATTACATAGTTGAGTTTTAAAAATTAACGTAATTAAAGTATGCGTATTTTACGTTCCCGAGATATGTGCATTTTACGTCCAACCAAACAAGGCGCATGCTTCACTGGATTTTTTTTTCTTTCTAATTTTGTTGATGGTCATGCCTACAAAAATGAAAATGAGTCTCAACGTATGTAGGCAACCAAATCGGAAAATCACAATCAAATTAATACCTACAAAAATGTTTAGCCTCACGTACTGTTTGAATTTCATCATCTGGTTCTGGAATATGCATACCTAAAACACTAGTTCAATTTTAGTATCAAACTCTTCCAATTTCTTTGTTTTATTTTAGTTTCAACAGATAGTGTGCTTTTTGGTGTCTGAAAAGGGGAAACATTTACACAAAAACGAAAAAAAGGGCAAAAGCTTATACTAATTCATTGCCTCAGTAATCCAAACAAAACTGTTAGCAACAAAAATGATGATCTTGAAGAATGCCAAAGATAAGATTGGGTTACAAAATGAAAGAATTTTAGCACGTACCAGTACTCTTTCTGGGTTTTGCAGGCTTATCTACACCAAGCTAGGAGAAACTCGATTTTACTGTCATCCTCAATCATAACTGGCTTTCTGATATCTCCAAACAGTGAGTCAGTCAATTATGACGACAGTGATTTGTAGGTATAGATGGGAAGAAAATTCTCAAACTTTTTTTTCTTATCAAACGATAGAAAAATGCTTTATTCTCCCTCTTCCTTCCTATCACTTAATTTTCTTCTCTATGAAACCAATCATTGGCAGCATATTTTCATTATCTCCCTGTCACTATTACATGTTATTTCAAATATGAATTTGAGAATTTCTGGTATTTTCTTCTCATGGAATTGTTATCGAATTCTTTCCAGTTTATATTTCAACCATTAAATATTCCTTGCATCGTTACATCACAAACACTTGACTTCTGGAATCTAGATTGAAGCCCCCATAATCCCCGTCCATGAGGCTTGAGTAAGTTATTATATTTACAGTACAGTAGGTAAACATTTCATCACATATTCTACTACACAAGAAGCAAACATATATGAAACGTGCTTGCTGAAAACTTCTCAAACAAAACCTTAAACTAGTTTTTTTTTACGCACCAATTAAGAGAGGAATCTTATATCTCATATGTCATTCCAACCTTGAGAAGCCTAGTTCGTGGAATAGCGAGCATTTTATCCCCTTGCCTAGAGTTTTTCTTCAAGAAACTATAGGCGTAATTCACAACAACCTTCTTCAACAATGATGACTTCTGTTCTGCCATTATCTCTGTTTCTCCCATGAGATAAACAACTCCTTTCTCCATTGCTTTCTGCACAAACTGCATCTCCTCTTCAGCACCCTGCTGGATGGGTCCAGAGACGATTCCATTTGAAGAGTTTGCAGATCTCGCTGCTGCGTTAAATGACTGAATGGAAGCTGATGAAACACGAGGTGGGTTTCCATTCCAAGAGTTTGCAGATATCGCTGCTTCGTTAAATGACTGAATGGAAGCTGATGAAACACGAGGCTGTTGTACTGATTCCTCTATGTGAACTGCTGATCCTCTCACTTTAGCATCTTTTACTAACAAAGAAGAATGCTGAAGGTTCACTGTCTCCGCTACTGGTTGATCAGCAGCCTCTCCTTCAAGGATGTAGTTCTCGTGGCGAATGAATTCTTTCAAGTGCTGCACTAACTGGCGCTCAAACTCGTTAGATTCCTCAATCACGTCTTTGTAACCATACCTCACGACACAGCGAAACATCCTGTAATCTCTTGGCTTAACTAGGCGGAAGAGGAATCGCTCCTCTAATGCCACTTTACTAATTGGGATGGACTTAATCGATACAAATACAAGAACTGAATGAATTGATGGTACATTGGAAATGAAGTGAGGAAATATTGGGGGAATGCCCTGTACAAGCTCTGAGTACAGAAGGCCTATTCCTGGTATGCGGTTTATATTTGGGTTCAAAGCCAATTCTCTAGTGAAATCACTTGAAACCTTGTTCCTGAGTTCATACATGTATTTTTTCTGGTGGACATAATGCCAAATCCCCATAACTGTTGATAGGAAAAGAGCAAATACCAGAGGAACGAAGCCACCTTGTGTGAATTTGTACATTACAGATGACATGTATATTCCCTCTAAGGAAGCAAACACTACAAAGAACAGACCAATCCACCATATGTTTGTCTTCCATATAATAAGCATTATAAGACTAATCACACATGTTGTGATCACCATGACAGAAACCACAGCAATTCCTGCAGCAGAAAAAAGTCCAAAAGAAATTTTAAAAAAAGTTTTATTTAAGTTCTTAACCATAAACAAGAATTGACTAGAATCCCAAGATTGGATGCGGAATAGCTAGCTGTTTCAGTTTCTTAAGACTTTATAAAATGTTTTTGAGCGTACCGTATGCGTTGCCTATGTTTGTTGTGGTCTTGAAGCTGGCAGTGACTAT